>JBAMIG010000003.1:21542999-21554629 GCA_037177335.1 Kiunga ballochi
AAATTTTGACACGAAAGTGCCAGGCTAGCATTAACAGCCAGGTTAGCATTAACCTTAGTCATAATGGGCCATAATGGTCCAGTTCAAAGGTGTGTGTTGTGATGTGTGTGTGTGTGTATGTGTGTGTAACGACCCATCCTCCTCAAGAAGGAGACTTGCAGGTGTTTCCTAGTTTGGCATGTGCTAACACACATCACTGTTTCAAACGTGAATTAAAGCTTAATTTCCAGTCAAAAAACGTCTGCGCCTCCAAACTGTGGTTATTTTTAGCATTTTTCATTCAGTAATAGCCCCACGTGAACACCGCTGTCGTTGTCAGGTTATATTTAGAACAAAGCACGCCTCTTAGTTCTTGCGTCAATGGAATCCCGTACGTGCGTCATGCGGAATAACGTCTGCGTGTTGAGCGCGAAGCTGATTGGCTCCTGACCCGGAAAATTCCGTTGCTCCTCACCATTTTTGGGCATTATCCCGCCTTTTTGTCGACGCAGTCAAAATAAAGCGAGAGTGCATGCAACTGCCTGAGTTGGTCTAGCCTAGTGTGTCTTTCAGCGTGTTTGAATGGATATGTGTATTGACAGCAGCTGGCGGAGATAATCTCATCCGTTTATCTAGTTTTGGAATAAACAAAAAAGCTCCAACAATCCGGATATTTGCATGAAACAGGTGAGTGAACGGTGGCTATTTTCTTTAACTTTAGATGTATTTTTTTTTAGAATAACAAGACTGACAGAATTTTTAATATTAAACATTTTGAATTAATAATAAGTTGGATCAAATGATTTTCTTGGTTTTGTGGTAAAGTATAGCCTCAGATGCAAATTCATTATTGACTTTAAACTTATTGTTTTTTGCCAGCTCCCCTATGTTGGTCCCATTGACATAACTGAGATGCTGAAGTGGGCAAAAAAATATTACAAACACCATACCAGCAATACGTTTTGAAAAATGAAAAGTATGAAAGGGTGTTATAGCTATTATTGTTGTTAAGTGCTTACTTTGATGAAGTAACACATTATTAGGTTGGGTTATTTTCCAGAATTTGTTACTTACTACATTTGTTACAACTACTATTTGTTACTAAAAATCTTACTACTAATATTACCAACCTGCTGCTGTAAGTGCCCTCGTCTTTTGTGCAAGTGTCATCACTTTTTGCACCTATCTCTGTGTTTTCATCTTATTGACTTTTGGTTGGCAAGACATAAATGTCACATTATTATCTCAGTTTAAAACAAGCTTAACTGTAAGTTTATTTCAGATATGTGAAAAACAATTATGAGCGCCTCTTTATTTTTTCTTGGTGCATTCACACAAATCTGAAAAACATGGAACATGTAGATGTTAGCACACCCATACAACCTTTCAGCTGGCCTTCAGCCCACCTTGAAATACAATCTGAGCACTTCCTTAATACATCTGCTGTACCAGAGGGTTGCCCTTCACTGAAGGATGTTTTAAAAGTATTAACAGCCAGTAACACAATATCTCACAATGTCTTAGTTCTCAACTGAACCTCTCTTTACATCTCTCAAAGTGGCTTGATAGGTTTCAAATGGCATGTCAGCTGAAGTAGTGGACCATCACGATGTTAGCATTGCCTACTTGTTGCATGGTTACAGAGGTGAGACTGGAAGATTAGGGCCTAAATGATGTAGGTGTCAGATTGTCAGCCAGCCCCAGTTATCACTAGTTTATAGATCTCATGTATCACTCATCTGATTCTCATGCAGCTCATGTGCCATATAAAAATGCACCAGTCTGAAAATAACAATTGAGAAAATCTTGTTTAAATAGATTGTAAGGAGTTTTCATGACATAGAACATGGATTTCTTAGACTGTCAAACATGAACTTATTTTCAACTGTTTCCTGTCTCTTAGCAATGCCCTGTGTACAAACCCAGTATGCATCCCTGCCCCATGACAACTACTTCAGCTCTGACTTCTTAAATACTGACTTCAGTGCCAAACTGGTGATGGACATCAGTGGCCTAAAGGACCAGCTGCCTTCATCTTCACTGCCCAGTATAAACACCTTGGTAGGAAATGGCTACATCGGGGAGTTTGATGCCTTCTCCTGCAGGATCTCCACCTCTCCTTCCTCCTCTACCATTTCTTTCAATCACACTGGAGCTGAAAGCTCCAGCTCACAGTCACAGAACCAAGCCTTCAAGCTGGATGATCTCCAGGTGTATGGCTGCTACCCAGGGTCTTTTGCACTCAGCTGCCTTGATGAAACACTGTCATCTTGTGGGTCTGACTACTATGGCAGCCCTATCTGTTCCACTGCTTCGCCTCCTACACCAGGCTTTCAGACAGAGTCTGCACCTGTTTGGGATTCCCCTTTCAGCCCCTTTCCCCCAGTGGATAAGGCCTCCATTGCTCAGTCACTCTCATTTTTCACCTTCAGCCCTGCACCCGAGCACCACTGTTCCTTGGGGCAGCATCAGGATGCTCAACCCAGTCAGGACAACTCTTTCCTCCTGTCTCCTCAGCAGCATGTCTTTTCACTTCAATGCCATCCCAAGTCTATGGATTGTGGAGCACTGGAAAGCTCCAGAATGTCAGAGGGATCCATGATGTCTCCTAAAACCCCATACCCAGGATCCACTGAGGGACGCTGTGCAGTTTGCGGTGACAATGCATCCTGTCAACACTATGGAGTGCGCACCTGTGAAGGATGTAAAGGTTTCTTCAAGGTAAATTCCTCATAAATCATATGAATGTCATCTTTTATCAAAGTCTGTTAGTAAGTTAAAATATTGTATGCTTGCAATTAATGCATAAATGCAATATGGTGGATCCCTACTGATGTTTTTTGTACAGACAATATACAGTTTTCCATATATTTTCTAAAAAGCAGCCATAAGATATGTTTATTTTAGTAAATAAATATAGAATATTTAATGTGTTAATTTAAAATCACAAACTTAACAAATATATTTTAGCAACTATGATCTATCTAATGTAGATTTAGGTGTAAACCTGAAAAAATCTTTGTTTGAGTGTGATAAATACTTTCCTATTCAGCTATAATGTACCAGTACTTCACTCATAATTAGTGGGACATTTACTGTAGATGTGAAAGCTTCTGAAATGAAGCTACAAAACTGAAATATGCAGAATTATTTATTCTGTCATGCACATTTTCATGACTTTGTAGTAATGTGCTTTTGCTTTTTATTTTTTAATAGCGAACTGTCCAGAAAAATGCAAAGTATGTGTGCCTTGCCAATAAAGACTGCCCAGTGGATAAGAAGAGGAGAAACCGATGCCAATTCTGCCGTTTCCAGAAATGTCTCGGTGTGGGAATGGTCAAAGAAGGTAAGGCGATGTCAGGTTCTCTGAAAGCCTCTAGAGGCTAATGTCTAACGATGACAAACTAGGGTGTGTAATGACAGTCTTGAGGAACCAAAGCTTGGAAGCACAGAAATGTGTAACCAGAGCTGCACGGTGCCAGCTGCAGAAAAAGAAAGACTGAAACTGATACAGCAGTTGTTTTTTTTAAAAGCGTGAGATGCACTGATAACCATGTAAGGTTCACACACATGTTCTTCTTGTCTTTTTCATAGTTGTTCGCACAGACAGCCTCAAAGGTCGTAGAGGTCGCTTGCCCTCCAAACCCAAAACTATGGTTGAGCCTTCATCCGCAACCTCCAATGTCAATATCATATCTTCTCTTGTCAAAGCTCATTCTGATTCAAACCCAACTTTGGAAAAACTTGACTATACTAAGGTACTTCTTGTGATTTTCAGCTTAAAATCTATGGAGAAAAATGAAGATAATAACCAGCAGCATTTGTCCTTCCCTTGTTCTCTTCCTCAGTATCAGGAAAAGATGGATAATTTGAAAGAAAAGGAGGATGCAGGTGATATCCAGCAGTTTTATGATCTGCTGACTGGTAGCATGGATGTTATAAGAAAGTGGGCTCAGGCTATCCCAGGATTCACAGACTTCTGCACAGAAGACCAGGAGCTGCTTCTTGAATCTGCTTTTGTTGAGCTCTTCATCCTCCGCTTGGCATATAGGTTAGGCTTTCATAATAATCAATAACTCCTGACATAATTGTGCACCTTTCACGCTCTAACTGCAAAATCAATTATTTTAAATAATACAGGTCAAATCCAGAGAAGAACATGCTAATCTTCTGTAACGGCGTGATCCTCCACCGACATCAATGTGCTCACAGCTTTGGTGGGTGGATTGATTCCATCATGGATTTTTCTCGGAGCCTTCACCGCATGAACTTGGACATCTCATTGTTCGCCTGCCTAGAAGCACTCGTCATTGTCACCGGTAAGAGCTTGCGTACTCCTTTCAGTTCAGCAAATCTCATTTAATCCTGAATCATTAATCGTGACGTTCAGGTGAATGTTTCTGATGGAAGCTTATTGTGTTTCTAGATCGCCATGGCATCAAAGAGCCCAGGCGAGTGGAGGACTTTCAGAGTAATCTAATCACTTGTTTAAGGGAACATGTGAGTGGAAACGGATCAGAACCAAGCCGGATGCAACCCAACTATCTTTCTCGTCTGCTGGGCAAACTTCCAGAGCTGAGGACTTTGTGCACACAGGGCTTGCAGCGTATCTTCTACCTGAAACTGGAGGATCTGGTCCCTCCTCCACCAATTGTGGAGAAAATCTTTATGGATTCACTGCCATTCTGAATAAAACTAAATAATACTAAGACGTTAAAACGATTGAAACAAAGGACGTGCCAACAATACATCTAATGCGAGGTTTAAGGTGAACTCTTCCTCTGGCCATCCACTCGGCACACTGACTTGTATGCTAACCTGTGACTGGCATCCTCTACAAGACCACTGGATTTTTTTATTGTTAGGTTTTAAAATTTAATGTTTTGTTAGCACTATAAAAGACTAAATTTAGTGCTGAAAATGTATGACAGCATTTCACAACATTATATTTTCTATATATTTTTGTGCATTTTTTTAGATTACTTTATTGCTGTGCTAGAAATGTGAATATTGTTCTGCTCTGAAGCTTACAAGATGTGAATATTCAGATACAACAGATCTTTGTAGTAAACACTCAAACACACTAAAAAGCATGTTTTCTTCCAGAAAGCTTATATTGAACTCAGACTATTAACACGTTTGTAATTACAAAGAGTGAAATTCCACTTTTCAGTCAGATATATTCACTGATTTCTGCCCATCTAAAAACTATTTGTAGTCATGTAAGTGCTCCTGTGGAAGGTCTTGGACCAAAGTTTACCAAAGTTTGATGCTCTCTGTTACAAACCTTAGTGCCTGAAACCAAAGAAAAATGTCTGTGTTGCCATTCTAATGTTGGCAGAGATGTTCAACATTTTCCTCTTGAATTTTGACCACGAAAGTGGATTTAATGCAAAGTGCCTTCCACTCAGTGATATCGAATGAGCTTCTATTCCAGACCTAACATACAGGCCTCCATTTATTCCTGACATGAAACATCAAATAACTCACTGAATATTTGGTTTTAGAATCATAAGTCTTTCTGGCATGAAGTGCCAGAGGTTTATGATCCTGCTGTGAGCTTGAAGGTCAGCAAGTGAAGTTGTTGACATGTTGTGAAGTGATCTGTGAGAACTCAATCCTGCTCATGTGTTCCCATTGCAATGAAAGTTATAACTACAGAGGAACTGCCCAGCTGAGGGTTAAAATAGATCTGAGCAGATGTCAGAGTCTTTGTCAGGACGAGACACATATACGTTTTCTTTTGTTTGTACAAACAAAAAAGGCAAAACGCCTGGTCATATAAATTTGCGGGCAGACAATTCTTGTTTGAGGTCAACGAGTTGCTTGCTGCAGATACATTACATGTCATAAAACTCTCCCTGTCTTCCACATTTAGCAGAAGGGACATTTTTCTTTCTTTTTTTTAATGTTTTTTATTTTATTTTATTTAAATATTTCTTAAGGAATCACAGTAAGATGTAATGATGACATGAGCAGCTAAAAACACGTCAGTGTTTTAGACAGTAAAAGGAATGCTTCTCTAGCGTATGTGTTTGGTTTAATGTGTGCACATTGTAATTGCTGCCAGACTATTTGTAAGACAGTGCAAAAATGCTAAAAGAGCAGCAAATTCTTGATATTAAATGTTTTTGAAAACAAACCGCTGGTTGATGTCATTTTAACTTTGGAAAATGAGTACCGGTAATTATTTGTGGTTTTTGTTAGATTTCCAGACTTTCTATCTGAATACACTTTTGTTTAGTCTGGTTCGGAGCTGAAAATGAGTCATAATTTCTCCTTATGGGGTGTCGCTTCGGGGGTCTTTGAGGCCTGGGGCCTGCACTCATCCCGTCTCCTGGGTGGATACTTGGTTGGCTCTGGGTTTTAGGCTCCTCCTGACCTGCCTGTGATCTTTTGTGAATGTAGGCATGGTCACTCTTCTGCGAACACTTTTCACTTCGTATTATGCATGAAAACACACAGTCACTGAGTTATACTGTATGGCTACTGACTGGATTGAAAGGATGGAATTTTTTTCTTGTCTTGACTTCTCTCCATTTTTATTCATTCCTTTCTCTCTTGGTTTGACAGTTTTCAGTAAAAAAAAAAAAATGGCAGTAAACTTTAACTAGGCTATGCATTATGAATTGGCTCAAAAGAGTGTGCCTGTAAAGTGTCCTGACATGACTTTGTTGTGAAGTGGCGCTATACAATAAGATGGAGCTCCTATAATGACATGCAGCACAGCATGACACAACTTCTCTTGTCAAAGTTTTTCCATCTTAATAGTCAAAAGAAAACTTAAAAGAGGCAAGGAAAGTTTATTTGTGTGGCACATCTTGTGTAAAGGACCATTCAAAAAGCTTTACATAAAACATCCAAAGTATTAAAGGTGTTTTAAAGAGAAAAAATAGCCAAATTCACAATAAAACCATAAATTAAATTAAAACTATTATAAGCAAAATCAGTTAAAAGTTATTGTACAGATTTCTCTCAAATGTTTCTTATCTGGATGTAAAAGTGTACATTTGGTAGAGTTTAATCTCTTCTGGCAGTTTGTTCCTCATGTTTGCAGCATTTACAGCTAAATGTTGCTTCTCCATGTTTGGTCTGGACTCTGGTCTGAATCCGCTAACCTAGGTTTTTGGATCTTAGAGCTCCATTTAACATATCACTTAAGTATTCTGGACCGTTCTTAGATTTATAAACAATCAGCAGGATTTAAAAAACTAATCTGTGAATGACTGGAAACCAGTGTAAAGATTTTAAAGCTGGTGTGATGAGTTCAGATCTCTGCAGTATCTGGATGGGCAGATGTTTAAAGCTCTTTTTAGGAAGTCCTGTAAAAAGACATTTAAAGTGATCCAGTCTACTGGAGATGAATGATGGAGTTTCTCCTGGTTTTACTGCGAGATTAAATTTTTAATCCAGTTGATGTTTATGATGGTAAAAAGCTTCTTAGTCTGCTTTGATTTGGCTGCTGAAAGTCAGACCTGAGTCCATCAACACTCCAAGGATACGAGCTTAATTGATAATTTCAAGAGCTAAAGTCTCCAGTTGAAGATTCAGAGAAAGGACTTGAAGATGAGAGAATTTTTCTTTTACTATTTTACCATGTGAATCCTACACTACAACAAAACTGTTGTAGTGTAGGATTTCTGATAGTGTGTGGGAGATCAGCATCATATGGTGTACAACAAGGTTTATAATAAAGATTTTACCAGAAAGTGATGCAAAATGCATCAGAAATGTAATTTAAGTTTGGCTTTATGGGGTTGAAGTGTGGTAGCTACCCACAGGGATACAGTGCATTCTACATTAACTCACTTAATGCCATTTATTTTTTTAACCTACTAGAAACCTGATTAAAAAAATAAGTCTTGAGGTAAAAACTTCTTGATTCAGGTTGTTTTTAAATGAACTGCTGCCATTATCAGACTGCTTGAAATGTATGCTTTAAAACAGTAGAATGGCAATCTAGCTGACATGCTATTGTTAGCATTTTCCTTCAGAGCACCACATCTGCTTCCAGAATCTGATGTCCAACTGGATCAACTAATTGTTTGCAATAGATATAGAATATCAGAAGACTTTAGGATGTGTCTAAAATTACTTCCCAGACAGCACTTAAAAGCTTCTTGAAGGCAGGGCCTAACCCTGCTTACATAATAGGGTGAAAACTGATCCAACAAAACTTTTTCACAGTCTGCATTGCTTCATCACACATGATATTTACATTAATGTTAGCAAGATTCATGAGGAAGATGACACTGTGCTTCCAATCACAGCAAAGTCCAACACTGCCTGCATTCAGCCACCCGACACTTGATCCTACTGTACAATGCATACTGGTCATCTGGATTTTGCTGCTGGCAGAGAGAATGGAAAAAAGGGACAGGGGAAAAGAAAACAAGTTTCATTTAGAGGCTCATTATATTACAAAATGACAGATGTACTGTAATCGCAAAAGCAGAGAGGACCATTTTAAAACCCCAGTGGTGCAGAGACTTTCTTTGGATGTAATACAAGCATCTTTTTAACTGGTACAGAGCTGTAACCATATTAATCCCTTTATTATTTATGACCACGTATCCATAACAAGTCAGGCATGTTACATTGCTGAAACCCAAACTCAAAATATACTGACATGTCACTATATAATGTTTGGAGTTGCTGCATTTCTTGACACCATCTTTTTTCAAAAGAAGGCCACCATCTGTAGCTGCCACTGGATCCCCCAATTTTGACCTGACATACAACACTGCCCTCAGGAACAAACTGTGTCCTTGCACCTTTATATGCATGGTAGGTTCACAATATGATTTTACAAATAAAACCGTGTGGCATACTTCTCCAGGTGATTTGTGTAGATGCATGATAAACCCTTTAGATTAAGATTTTCTTACGCAATCATTGCTAAGGGGTCCCACAGATGTTTCATCTTAAGTACTTTTAAGTACTTAAATAGTGGTGGAAATATATTTTCCTCTGAGATGCAGTGACAGACAAAAACAAAGTGTCAAGTATTTCCCCACATTTTTTTCTCTATTTTTTACCACTGGGTGGTTTACCACTAGTGTCAGCTCCTGTTTGTAGCAACTTTGCATGATAATATGAACCACATAACTGATGATCTTTTGTGGTCACCTTCACACCTGCTGTTTGGACAGAGGCTGTTAGTACAGGGGTATTGATGTGCTGCAAAAATTGTATTTGTGAAATATTATAGTAGAATACTTTTAAATACAAAAATGCAGTATTTTTCAGCAGACACTAGATAAAAATGAGAGGCCAATGTCATATTTCAAGCTTTTCTACTAAAGAAAGAAAGAAAGAAAGAAAGAAAGAAGAATAAGAAAAACCTGTTTTTATAGCATTTTTTTCATTACCATTATTTCTGAAGGATTGCATTTTGGGGGATTTAAATTTATGGCTGTGTTGCTGTAAGATTGTAAGCATACTGAAGCCGTAACTCAGCAGCTCTTTTAACACAGAAAATCTCCTTTCTTTGGCAGAATATTGAAAGTGAATCAGATCCTGTTTAACACAGACTAATTGAATATTATTTGTGTGTGTCTGTGTGTGTGCTGGAGCAGAAAAACAGCAGCTGATTGCCGGATATGATATTGTTCCAGAGGGAGGAAAGCTAATAGGTTTGTTTGTGAGGATGCTGCACCTGCCATTTGTTGATGGATTGAGCTGTAAATAAATTTGTGACACTGCGTGATGCTTTGCGGGGGCTCCAGTGTTTCTTTTCCTTCTACTCCTTCTCCTCTAAAGCTTTTGTATCACACATATACACAAACATTTGCAGAAACAGTTCAGTTTCAGACAGCTTCTACATGCTTTAACATATATGCACCACGAGTGAAGCTGTATACATGCATGTATCATGTGCAACAATGTCTGCATACGGGCTGTTGAACGGAAAACCCTCTACAGGTGTATTTATAGCAAGCCATTGTTGAGCCCACGGAGCCCTCAGTAATTGGATCTGGTCTCTCTCAATGAAAGTCTTCAGTGATAAATGACAGGGTGGACGTCATCGCTCATGCTATTCTTGTGACAACTCTGAGCTTCATATCACTGTCTTAAGCTCTCATTCCAAGCAGGATCAAATTCATAAGTGAGTGGTGAGCTAGCTGAATTATCAGTCTGAAGTGTGTGTGTGGGAGCGATCGTGGAAATCTGTTTTGCTCTGTCACGTCCTTGAGTATTTACTCACAAGGTGGACATTCATGAAGCTGGAAAACTGGAAGTTACCATCATAAACAATGGATGCTTGATGTGTCTTCATTTAACAAAAGAGGCCAGTTGGGGTTGTTCTTAAAGTTCTCGATTGATGCTGGTTTTCTTCTCCTAAACAGGACAGGATCTCCTTTGAAGTATTTTTAGCTTCATGATGTGTCAAATGTTTTCAGTGTGTGACAGGACTGGACTGAGGGCCTAGTTAGTGTCTGGGCTCCTTTATGTAGTTCTAATGTTGTAATACGTGCAGAATTAGGTCTGGCACAGTCTTGTTAAGATAAGCCAGGTCTTCCTGAGCATCTTCTCTTGGTGGCAGCACATGTTGCACTGAAACATGAATATGTCATTCAGCATTAATGGGGCCTTCAGAGATTATTCATGTCATGTACACCGATGCACCCCTCATGCCATCACGAGTACTGACTTTTTAACTGAGCAGTGACAACAACCCAGATGGTTTCTTTCCACTTTGGTCAGGAGAACACAGCGTCAATGATTACCACAGTCATTTGAACTGATGAAGCAAAGGACAGTTTTCCCCTTTGTTTCCATAGATCTGAGCACTGGCTTAGAGAGGAAGGCACCATTTATGGATCTTATTTAAGAGTGCAGTATGTAAGATAATGAAAGATAGACTGAATAAAAAATTGAGGTGAGATTCAAAAATACATTTATTTGTATCTATAATAAAACAATTGATATGATTTTGTTCTCTAGAATGATTTCTTTATATTTATTTGCCAGAAGGGTAGCTGCCATATTAATGCAACAATTTTTTACTATGGAGTCTCTAAATGGACAAACAACACTGTATGACCTTAAAACCCCTCTGAGTGTTAAAACAGCAGTACAACCTTAGTTTGAAAAGTGCAGAGAAATGCCTGAAAGGGCACTTAAAAGAAGACTGTATATGTTAAACAGAACCTGTAGGTATTTTTTTTATCCATACCAATATTGCTAAACAAATAATGGAATAATAAAGATTATCATTCTATAACAATGTAAAAAAAGATATATGAGTGAGTGTGAATGTGACATGAGCTTTTATTAGTGAAGATGCTATATAAAAATACTTTCATTTTCCAAATGCACTAATTGGAAAAACAACTGCTAACTAGCCATGTCTTGCCTCTGATTTTCATAAATGTGGAGTTCTAGATGTGCATATATGGGTAATCCATTTTCCATACTGCTTAATCCCAATCAGGTTTCAGAATCCCAGCAATCATTGAGCAAGATGGGTACACTCTAGTTCACCAGTCCAACACAGGAACAATACAAAGAGTCAAACAACTGTCTCACACACACACACACATTCACTCCTATGGAAAATTTTAAATGCCCAATCAACACACACACACACACACACACACACACACACACACACACACACACACACACACACACACACACACACACAC
>JBAMIG010000003.1:21554729-21567926 GCA_037177335.1 Kiunga ballochi
ACACACACACACACACACACACACACACACACACACACACACACACACACACACACACACACACACACACACATCTTTGAACAGTGGGGCCACTGTCTGAGCAGAGATTCAAACATGCAACTTTCTCACTGTGAGGATGCATAGCTAATCACCGCACCACTGTGCAGTTTAAATTTATCGATCTGAGATTATGATGAATATCTTTATATCATAATATGAATTTTAGCTTTAAGACTCGTATAAACAATTGTCCTAAGGAAACCTGAACTGGATAAAACGGCATTGAAACATTTTTCATTTTAAATTGTCACATTAATTCATATTATTTTATTGAAAAGGAAATATACAGTTAACTTTCTAGAACAATAGTTTCTGTTGTGATACTTGTAAGCACTATTCTTTATTAAAATAAATTTTGATTCCTAACATTTTTTTATTTTAATTTGTTTACAATGAAAATCATACACTAATATTTAATGAGACATGCTTTCAAATGTAATTACTTGACATCTTTTTTTAACTGCACCCTTTCTTGTCAACCATCAAAACAAAGTGGAATTGAAGGATTTTGTATGTTTGCTTTATGCATTTATACTTTGCATTTTTGATGCAATAATAAAAATTATTTCCAAAAACATATTGCGCACAGTTTTGAGCAAGATTTGCAATATGTGTGAAACACAGTTGGTAGTCTGTGTGTCAGTATGTTGGAAACTTGTCTCTGCTCAGCTGGAGAATATGAGAATGTTACAATTATAAAACAAGATTGACAGGATGGGTAGTGTTGCACTGGCAGATGACAGATCCTAGCTGCTTGCCAAGAAGTTATTTACAGCACACACACACACTCACACGCGCAAGCACACACACACTTCAGAGAGCCCCAACTCAAGGATCAAGTGGTGGAAGGGAAGGGGTCTGGTGCACAGGGTGCAATGTGTCTGTGCTTGTGAGAAACGCTGGTTCAAGGTCATAGCAAACACATGGTGCAAACCAGCAAACACCCTAACCCAGGCTGGTGGAAGAAGGTATGAAACACATAAAGAACTACAACAGTTACATGTAGACTGCTAAAACTAAAGAGAAGCATCTTAACACTGATCAAATTTCAAGATTAATATTTATTGAACAGTTGTGAAAACTTGCACCAAATCCTGTGAATAAACATCGCTTGTGGAAGATGAAATGCAAGCAGCTGTTAAAGATTAGCATGAACATACAGACTTCTGCACAATGTAAAGACTTAATGTGAAATGCTAAAGTTTTTTTTTAGAGTACACATCACTCCCCACTATTTTAGTCACCTCATTTTGACTTCAAAACTGCTGTGGGTGTACACTTTCTTTGGCAGCTTCATGACACTATCTGATAACCTCACGCCATTAACGACCTGCTTCAACTGGTAGCTTAAGGTGGTGTGTTTATCAAATTATAATTCAATACAGCAGCTAACAAGCTGGGAAATATGCTTACTTAATTTCTCACTGTTAGATGAGAGGTTGAAAAGAACTCTCATCTTCGCAAGGCCACGGTCAGTTTGCCAAGGAAGCATTAACACTGAAACACAGAGATACAACATGGCTCCTTTCAAAAGGTCAGAATTTTATTTGCCTTTCCATGTAAATTACCCAAATGGAAATCTTGATGAATGAAATGAAATGAAAATAAAATCTAGACCGGTCAAATAAAAAGATGATTATTATTACATATACAACAAAATTAGCAAGATAAAAAAATCATTCATACACAAAGACAAAACTAAAACAACAGATTTCCTTGTAGGAGAAGTGGCGTGACAAAAGCATGAGTTTTTTAGTAACTGAGAGGTGAAGGTTGTTATACTGTTATATAATAACTAGTCTGAGTTAACTAAAATCACCAGGTGCTGCTGTGAACGCAGCTGTCAAGTGTTGATAATGAGGGCAAACATCATGGCTGCTCTTCCTGGATGGATGATAGTCTCCTAGGACTGCTGCCTTAATGCTGGACTATTTATAAATCTGTATCAGCTGCACTCAACACATTGCTGAACTCCCAGGGAGTCTTACTCACAGTGAATCCTCTCCAGACCCAAAGAGTTCTCTTTACAGAAGCAACCAGCTTAAACCATCGATCCCCTGCTGGTCAAAAAATGTAAGCAATGCGGTAAAATGCTGACATTCAGCTTGATTTTACCAGCTGAGTTGGTTTACTCAAGCCTGGCTTCAGTCAGCAAGAGCTCGATACCAATGCAAACATGGAGCCAATCCCAGCTGACTGGTGTGAAATCAATCAGAATAATTGGCTTCATATCCTCAACAGCATCTGATAACCAAATAAGATATTTGACTTTATCCAATGGTAATTTTTAATCAATTTTATACAGTGATTTATAAAAAAAATAATGATACTCAGACTATTGCATTCTGTGTAATTTTTAGACTTCAAATAAATAGAATAATGATCTGAAACCACTGTATGTGATGCTGGGGTGTGAAGGCAACTCTGGCTGCAGCTGATACCAGAATGCATGAGTGATCAGAAAGAAAATGATCTTTACCTGCTATAAAACCAAATCCAGCTTTAGCCTGTTTCTCCAGAAGGGAACTTAGAGTTGTGAAATGCAGCTTCTCAGCCCCAAGATGCTGCCTGGCAATAACAGTCCCAGAAATCCCAGAAATAATCCCATAAATGTGTGTATAATAAATGTAAGAGTATAGCACTGAAATGAGAAGGAAGAGTTTTAAAGATGGAAACGTATGAAGCATTGTTTTAAATGGATGGCGAGCTTTTGGGTTCAGTTTTGCAAAATAATGTAACATTTGCATCATACCAAAGTTTGAGGTTAATGTCAAACCGCTTGTCGAACTTGAATATGATATCTTGAAGATAATAAACAAATGGAGACAGATTGGTTTTACTTAGAAATGTGTTTTATTGCAGTACATTGAATCAATAAGTCCTCACGGCCTATGTGTCTGTCGTCTGTACTTTGTGCTGGACTCTTTAAAACTATTTACCAATAAAGATCTGACGTTTTATGAACAAATCAATTATTTTCAAACACTCTTTAAAATAAACAATAAGAAGTTTATGAGCTATTCTTTTTCCAAATTATTCATGGTGCGTTTAAATGACACATCATGGGAACTTGATGTCATGCTCCTGTTTGCATGAATGCAAATAAATACCCTGAAAGTATTGTTTGAAATTTTACCCCAAATAGTTGATGCCACTTAGGGTTGTTCTGTTATGATTAAAAAATGTTCTATACTTCTGTTTTTTCCATCTTTCCTTCCATTATATATAGGCTACCAGCCAAACCAGGAATTATTAGGCGAGAGGTGGATTACACCCTGGAGATGTCGCCACTCCATCAGAGGACAAACACACACCCATTCACTCGGACAATTTTAGGACAAGGTTAGGTCTTTGGATGATGGAAGGAAGTAACCGAGCCCATGCTAACACTTGAACATTTAAACTGTACAGAAACTGAGGCTGAAACCGGCAACTTTCTCACTATTAGGCTGCTAACACCAATCACAATGGGTATTTATTTATTTATTTATTTTTTTTTATCAAAAAACCTTCTATAGTGGATTTTTCACAAGTACACTTTTATTGTGTTTTCTTTTTTTGCATTACTGAAATAATTTGAGTGGAAATTTTAGAAATAAAATAGCTATGAAATATGTTAGGATATTAACACCACCAAGGGTAGTTTTTGCTCTGCCACAATGTGTTTATATTATTTTATTTTACAGTTAGGCCTATACAGTTTTATATCTTAAAACCGAATCCTTAAAAATAGCAACCTGGGCCTGATGGTGAGGGTGAAGAGGGACTACAATTTAAAGCAACCTAAGGTCAACCAGGACCCATTCTATGAAAAAAATCATAAAAGTTGCAAACAAACAGAAAACACAGTCTGTGCCACCTTTTTGGCAGAAAAATACACTTTTTTAGATTTATTTGCTCTTTAGGAGGAATGGCTCCTCAAGAACACAAAACCACAGAAATAACCCAAATGAATTTACTCAAGTTGACTGATTGAGTGAGTAAAATATTAGATTTAGTAAACAATAAAATGTGTATAATGTGACGCAAGCAGGACTTCTTCCGCTTCTGTTTGGTAATGTCCTCCAGCAGGGAAAGAAGTTTTCTTTGAGCGCAGTTGACAAAAACATAAATTCACAAAATTATTATCCACGTTTTCCACGTAAAATCTTTTGCAACAGCTCCACAAAGAGGTCATACACAAAGTGACATCACGGCAAGCGCGTTCTCAGGTACGCCGACGTCATCCAAGTAAAAAAAAAAAAAGCGTATCTTTCCGACTTCAGTCCAATCATCCGCGTGTTCACTTCCAGTTGGGAATGATCGATCACAGGGGTCGTGAGTAAACAGATTTTAATCTAAATTCTCCAAATGTAGCCTATTGTGTTTATACGCGAAAGAAACAGGATGAATTTTAGTTCCGCATTTATCCCAGAAATTGCGCAAATGTTTAGAGAAAGACGGTCATCACAGCACAAGTGTTTGGACCTTTATTCTGGTCTTCTTAAAGTAAGACAGAAACAGTAATGTAGCAATATAAAAAGATACCGCAGAAAAAGGAAACTAAAGTTAGGCAATCTGTTAGATAATGACAGCTTTAGCTTTTCAAAATAAACCATTATTATAGATTTACGGCTGTGTAGAAAGAGCTCAAATCTTCTTTCTGCAGAGCAGTAAGTCCACCACAAATATATGAAGGTCAGCTACCTGGAAATCCTGTTACAGTGATGTTTTTCCGCATGTTGCATCAGTCTAAATACTAAAAATGTAAACATTTTTCCCTTTTAGAGCCATGTGGACTGAGACCGTGCTTATTTACTGTAAAAATGGCCATTTCGTACTCCGTTTTAGAGTCTAAACAATTTCCATTTAAATTCTAATAGATGGTGCAATTTCTTTTCATACCAAACAGGTTTTACTTCCCTGTTTTTTAGAGTTACTTCCTGTATTTGCCCTTTCCCATTACAGTGTTGTGTGGTCAAAACGAGATGAGCATAACTTCTGCTTGTAAACAAGCGATATAACTTTCTGTGTTGGTTTGGTCACAGATGAAGGTAAGACTTAAATGAATGGCAGACTCGGTACATTTATTTTACATCTGTATTTAAATGAGGTTATATATGGTCAAACGAGGAGTCCAGAGTTTCTGAATATGTTGAAAGTAAGTAAAAGAGGATATAACAGCTCATAATTGTGTTTTTTTCATCAGTGGTTCTTAACTTTTTATATGTTTAAAAAGACAAGTCATGGTGCCAGGTGTACACTCTGGACAGGTTACCTCCATTCACACTGGGAATCTGATCAAACAACCACTCACCCTCAGTGCGGTGCTGGAATTAGAAACATCACCAGCCAATGTTTTGCGTGTATTTTAAACTATTTAATTTCTCTTTGTACATACAAATACAGCAACAACAAAAGGCTGGAAAAGTAAACATCTGGTACAACATGACATGACTGATTAGGTTAACTTGCAACAGGTTGCTAATGTGCATCGGAACAGAAACAGAGTTGTGTTTCAGAAGTAATGATGCAGTTACCACTCAGTAAGACATCCACAAAGCCACGGGTGCAAATAATATACTGCTTTAAAAAGTCATGTGTACTCATACAGGATCTATACTTTAAGTCTATGTAAGAGCACATGACATAGATAAAGCACATATTTGCACCTGACCACATGCATGTACATATGTGACCACATACACATACATAGCATAGACTTTGAATTGTTTTTGCTCAATTGCCCTGTAGGATATAGTCATGTTTATATGTACGTAAGGTAACTATATTTATATAGCACATTGTATGTACAGGACAATTCAAAGTACCTAACATAAAACATTAAAAGCATGCAAAAAAGCTTCAAATATAGTAAAAAGCAGCAACATATTGAAAAATCACACACACATAATAATAAATACCTGATTAAATGCAAGGCAAGTTAAAAGCTACCATGCAGATTTTATGCAAAGCTGCATAAAAAAAGAAACAAGTTTAAACAGTCTATATTTGGTGAATTTTAATCTCTATTGGCAGATCGTTCTGCATTTTTGCAGCTAATGGCTAAATGCTGTTTCTCTATATTTAGTCTGGATTCTGTTCTGGACTCGTTGAGCTGAGTCTTTTGGATCTCAGAGCTCGGCTTGGTTTATATTCTCTAAACATCACAGATGTATTCTGGGCTTGTTCTCTTCTGAGATTTAGTTTCAGTTAAAGCTCCAGCTGCATATCCAGCAGATATTTAATGCTCTTTTAGGATGTCCCATTTAAAAACCATTACAGTAATCCAGTCTACTGGAGATACACTTATGGATGGGTTTCTCCTGGTCTTCATGGGAGGCTAAACATTTTGATCTGTTGATGTTTTTGAGTTGATAAAACGCTGTCTTGGTGACAGCTTTGATGTGGGGGCTGAAAGTCCAGCACATTAATGAAATGTCTGTATGCCAATCAGTTCAAAATGCCTCGTCCTCTAACAGTAGATTATGTGATGCTGATCACCCATCCAGAAATAGAACCGCTGTGGTCTAGCAGGAGATCCCTGAGTTGGTGAGATGGAGGATGCATATGCTGAACTGTACCAGGAGTTTCTACGTCTGAGGTCGCTTTGCCTGAGACAGGCTGCTCTGCTCCATCAACTCACATCAGCCCTGCAGAAACAGCAAGGTCTGCATTTGGTTCTGACTCTTTATAAATTATTTGTCCATCATTATATTTCACACACACACATATTTTTCTGCAGGTGCTTCTGTTCCTAATGGAGAAGGGAATGAAATGATTTCCATCCCTGTCCAGTGCACCTATCAGACGCCCGTGTGTCTGTATGAAATACCTCGTCCGTGTGATGTTAACCAGCCATTCAGAAAAGAGGGGACTGCTGCTTGTCCTCTTGCTGAAGATATGTCAAAGCTTGGGGTGGATGAACCTACTCAGAGAAAGAAGGAGCTTAAATCAGAGAAAATGGATCCATTCATGTTAACTTTGGACAGTTTGAGGCATCATGGAGGCTCTTCCAGCAAAAACCAAAGCTCGGGTAAAAATCATCCTGATGAGGACAGGCCTCTCTTCACAGCAAGGGTGAGTATCTCGAACAAAGGCTGCTGTCTCTGGTTCTTACTGAGCTCTTTTCAAATCTCAACCTTTCTGTTTTTGTCAGATGCCTGAGACCGGCAGCGCCTCTCTGATCGATGACTTTCCCAGCTGTGCAGATGGAGCGCTGATGTCAGACGCGGCTCTGCAGTCTCACGTGTGTGAGTTTTGCCAGGCAATTTTTCCCAGAGACACAACCACAGGAGGAGAGTTCCTTCGGCATCTACACACCCATGTCACTTAAAACAAAGTTCTTCTTTCCCCTGTTGACCTCTGAACTTTGCTGTGATGTTACTGTAGCTGAAACAACATGAAAAGGATCTTTTAGCGTCACCTGGATGTTGAAGTCTTTTTTTTGTTGTTGAATATTATATGAGAAATATGTTATGTATAACAGTAGTCTGTAGCATCATTTTATTTGTAAGTAGCAGGTGTGTTTGAGAATCACGTCCAATATCCACCAGTTTTTCTTCACCAGTTCTTAATGGGACTTTATCTTATCAGACTAACATGCTGGTCATGGTTGAATGCATACATCATGTCTGTAAGGTTGCAAAATGGGTGGAAGCAGCTGTGCTTCATAAACATAGACTGTAGTACAACTCAAACTCCGGCTTCCACATTTTGTGGAGGATATTTACTTAATTAAATGTTCTTTTCAGCCAGACAAAACAGATTGTTGTATTTGGATTATAAAGACAAAAATGTTAAAAATCAAAGTTTTATTCTGTTAACATGTTTATGTGATTTTATAATCTATGATTGCCTGTAAGAATGAATGACCTAACTCATAAAAATAACACAGCTTTTCCTTTGTGTGATGTCTCTAATCAACGTCAAAGCTAGTCTTGTTACAACAGGTTGAAATGCCTTCCACAAATATTTCAGCTCAAAATGAGTCCATCTGGTTTGTAGACGTAAATTCCAGAAACTGTTGAAACCTGTTTGGTAGAAGGAAGAAAAGAAACATTTTCTCCCCCATGTTTTTTTAAATGATGCAATATTTTCCAAATTACTTTTCTAAAACTTCACATTTATTATCTTTATGTAAAGAACCTAAAGACTCATCAGGATAATCAACATCCTGACATATTTAAAAGACCTGAAATCAGCAAGTTTGCCATCTTCCTCATTAACAGTCCTTCTGCTGTTTGCTGTCAGATCAGCTGTTTGATACTCGAACAAGTGCAAAGAATAGACTCAAAGATTTAACTCCCTAATTAGTGGAGCTGATGGCAGCTACTGTGATGGTTACCATGATCAGTTAAGAGCACTAACTTCCATATCTCTGCTTTCTAATGGAATAAAAAATTTATTGACACATTGTCAGAAAAGATTGAAAATATGTGGAGGCGTCGAGTATCTGACCTGGTGATTAACAGATAATTTAATAAAAAAATTGCTCTTTATAAAGATACAAAACATGTACCAATTGAAAGATTTACTATTTAAAAAAAAAAAAAAAAAAAAAGCACAAATCATTTATCTCTAAAAAACTAAAGCTTCATCTGGATTGGATAAGGTCTGGTATGTGTGTCTCCCTGCTCTGTGGCGTCTGTGTGAATAAGCGCTGATGACATCACCGGAAGGGGTGAATCATAACAGCGTTGAAGCTCGACATTTGAAGCGTCAGAACAGAAGCAGACCCACAGCAGAGGTGTTGCTGGCTGGGTGTGACCTGCATGACGCAGCTCCTGCAGCCTCAGCCACGCATCAGAGCTGCCAAGAATGTGAATAAAGCAATGCAGCATGTTTTTAAATCAGTAAAATAACATTTATTAAGATGTAACAAAATAAATAATCTGTTCTGCAACATAATAAACTGAAGAGGTTAGTGATGCACAAGAAACAGAAAAGTGAAAGTGATGCACAAGAAGCTACCTTAAAGACATACTTTGTGATTTGGATACAAAAACAGTAACATTTCTATCAACATGAACTTGACTGATTACATTTTTCTGACTACATTTTGGAGCCAAATAGGTAGATAAAATGTTTAAAGAGCTGCTTTTTGAAAAGTGAAGCACCAAGTTTCTTTCTTTAAGCTTCTGCGGGAGTTTTTCTAAAGGCTGTAAATAAAATGAGCGACTCTACTACAGCTTACACTGTTTTAAAAACTAACATAAAAGTTACCTTATTAATCTAAAACTACAGAAGCGTTACATCAATCATATTGTAAGTTCAAAGAACACCAGAGAAAATCCTGACAAACATCTGCAGCGACTGACAAATGGCAAATTACACCTATAAAAATGTAGACTCTTCCTGTGCATTTAGGTTGCATCTTTCTCAAAGATAGCTACTATGGTGCCTTTAGTGCACATTAAAATGAAGATGGAAGGAAGTTGTTCTCCATCACCGCCCATCTGCTTTGAAAATTTGTACATTTTCACAAAATCAAAGACAATCGGCTCTAATTAGAAGCCTAAAATATCTATAAATAATTAATTCTGGGTTGTTTGTGCAGCAGAAAGATGTGAGAGGATGGATGATGAACATTATTCTTGTATCGGAAACACCTCAAACCTGCTCAGATCTGTTTGTGGTGCAGCAAAGTGAATCTGATCCTGATTGTGGTGCTTATACACATGCTCTCAGACATCTAGATCAACACATGCTAGAAATGCTTTTTTTTTTCTCGACTACGTAAACATGTCAGAATTATTCTGTACCACACTGAACTCTGCCAAAAAAAAAAACAGAACTTTTTATTTCCTGAGGATAAGAAGCTTCAGAGAATTATGTGGGATCTTGCTGAAAGAGAAGTCTGTGATGAAAACGTATTTTCTTTACACAACTGCAGTGTGATGCCCAGAGTGGAGGAACTTCAGAGTCAGTTTCCAGAGTTGCAGTGCCCCCTGCTGTGTTCAGCCGGCTTCATCTGAGGCAACTGAAACCTCAAACACGCTGCAACATTCACAGCAAATTAACTCGTCCTTTTTCCTGATTGTATTAGTCACTTTCTTTTCCTTTTCTACTGAATATAAAAACTGAATATTTGGCACCATGCTCACAACTAAGGAGTTAATAAGTCACGACCGTTTCTCTTAAGAGCAGCTGGTAAATTCTCACGTTTACTTAAATTACATGTGACATGTATATAAATCTTGTAAGGGCTCAGCATCAGCCCAGACACAAAATTCCCGATAACTACAAAGAATTTCATCATTTCCCTCTGTGGTTGGAGTTGGTGGTTGGATCTTTGGTGACACAAGGGCTACTGCTCCTGCACGCTGTTATTGAGCTTTGCTGCTCTATTTTGCTGCCATGCTCTGTGGAGAGATGAGAACTGAGTAAAACAAAGGATCTCAGGAGTCAGAGAGCAAATACCAGTAATGGAAGCAGTAAAAAAAAAAATGAACAGCCGCAATCACGATCATGTTTTTTTTTTTTTGAGTCTGTGAAAGATAAGATAAACAGTTTGCAGTTTCAGAGGATAAATAGCAGTTTGAAGTTGCAACTGGCATTTTACTTTGGGGATTTCAGCAGGAAACTCTCCCACATGGAGTGAAGTCATCATGGTTTATATGACCAAGCCAAGCTGGTGAGCAACAGAACTTCTCCACTTATGCAGTTAAATGACGCGTTTGTGATAAAAAAACGATGATGGAGTTACAGAAAATATATCCAACAAACGTTTATGCACATTTGCACTTATTTAGATAACTTGATTGCAAAATGCCCCTAACAAGCACAACATTACATCACACTAAATTACAGTTAATTTTGTGCCTAAATGGTATTTACTTATTGATTCCTAATCTATCTCCCTGCAGTGTTTTTATAAGAGCATAGCTCTTTTAGTAAAAAAAAAAATCTGCATTTAAATCTAGGATGTAAAGACGTGTTAATAAAGGAGAAGTAAAACTGTGACGTTAAAGGAAGTGGGAAAAAATTTAAGAGAGAAATCTGAATGAGTGCAAAATAAGGAAATAAAAGCATGACAAAACAAAGGAGAGCCACGCCAGAGATGAAACGTATGTCACGTTTTTATTATTTCCATAGTCCTTTTAGTAGAAGGAGAATACGTATAAACACACTGTGCCATTTCCCTGCCCACAGGTTTTATTTTTGTACACTGTCGCTTGGTGAGTCAATGCAACGCCCCTCCAATTACCTCCCACTCCATCGCCCCCACGCCCCATCCATCCCGCCCTTCAGCCCACGCGCCAAACACACTCTGACGTCAGTCACTGGTAAGGAGGGGTGGGGGGTCCGATTCTGTCGCCCACAGAGTACTTCCTATCCCTCCTCCCCTCCCCACCCCACCCGCCTCCTCATGTCTTTGCTGGCGTCTTTCTACTTTGCTTCAGCTGGCTATCACAGCCCAGAACCATCAACTTGCCCAGATCACTTATTTTCTTTTCCTTCTTTACTATTTTTTTATGAGAAGCTGTGATGTATAAGAAAAGTAACAGGGTATTAAAGAAGTGCTATAACAGTGTAACACCCCCCCACTTCCCCTCATCATCTCTCACACTCTTCCTCAACGCCTCCTTCTGTTTCCCCTTCTAACTCCCATCCTCTCTAATTTACAGTCTGGTGAAGTTCAGCTGCGCATGGTGGGAGGCGTCACCTCAGAGAGATTGTGACTCACAAGGGTTCAAACTGTAGAGCTATAAAATATTCATTGTTCAGAGAGGTTAGGGAGTCTCTGTCTGTCATTTTCCAAGTGATTCCTGGCATCATTTTCATCACTTTTTAATATTCTGTCCACCTCCTACTTCAAGCAGGGGTTTGACATATTGGGGACAACATTTATTTATCTTCTGTCAGATGAAAAGATGAATACCCTGCTCATCCTGCTCCATTAAATATAAATGAATAGGAAGTTATGTAGCAGAGAAAGACTTGCCTGTTTTCCCAGTTGTAGAGCTGAGCTTAACTTCATAGTTACCATGCAGAAATATGAGAAAGCAAACATGCATAATTTCCCAAAATGTCAAATCTTTCCCCTAACCTCATCATTAAGCACTCATTAAAGGAAAAAAAGAGTTTTAAAATGTCACCTGTAGAATGAGTTCCTTCTGAGCCGAGGCTGAGCTTTCCAGCTCGATCATGTGACACCATCCGAGCCAGTCGCAACCCTTCGTCCATTAGAGCTTGCTGTATGAGATGGCGACTCCAGCTGGCAGGGTTGGAAGTGTCAGTGTGGGGACGAGGGGACGGAGACTGGTTGCACTGGGAGCCGGTGTCTGATAGAGCAAGGAGATCTGAGTTTAAACTTAGTTTATGTTGAGCAGACAGGAAGTCTGTCCTGGTCTCTCACTATTTATACATACACATAAATACGTCTACGCAAACATGTTCATCAGTTAGAAGAATTACCATGTGATACACTGTCAAAGCTTTCTGCAGACAAGCTGTCATCATCTGCTCTCTGCGTCGAGTTCTCGGCTCCCTCCCCTCCAAGGAGCGATGACACACCATCAGACACGATCACCTAAACCACATAATGCAATCACACCAATGAACCACTTCAAATCCCGTGGCCGTGGCTTGAGCAGCAATAGCAGCTGCGAGGACTCACCTCATGTCTAGCTCTCTTCTGACACAGACTGCTCTCATCTGCATTTGTCCTGGAAGAGGAAAAGGAAAACAATGAAAGTTTAACACAGAAGCGAAACGTTGCTTTTCAGAGAAAACAGCTCGTAAGCTTCAGTTGTAAAATAAAGACAATGTAACACAAAAATCACAGTGAACACAACTCTCATTTTATATCTAAATCCAACAAAAAACCTAATAATATGTATCAAAAAAACATTAATGACCTGTTGCGAGCGCATTATGTTTATGAGCGTTTATTTCCAAAGTAAAAATAAATATATTGGTAAAACTATTCCTCAGTGTGTCTCTAACTCTGATGTACATGTGTGAATTTGACACAATTAGAACTAAAAGTTATCCAGAAAGACTGTGAATAAACTTTAGTCGAGCTTGAATATTAACCATCATACTCAGTAATAATATGTCATACTTTGAAATTATTTTAATTTTTAGTTTAATTACCATGTGATGTAAATATATGTTGTCAGTATTAGGTTTGTATACTACTAATCTTAAGTC
>JBAMIG010000003.1:21575297-21593266 GCA_037177335.1 Kiunga ballochi
ATGTGTATTTTCCTGAATCTAGAACACTCAGGCCTTTATAACATCAGCCATTTTAATAATGGGTCAACAAATATCTCAAGTGAATTTCTAAGCATTTAGAGTTTTTCTTGTTTTTGTTTACATATTTACAATGTCGTTAGATTTACTTGTCATGTTATTGTCATGTTTCAGAGTGGGCAGGTTGCCAAAGAATAGGCATTTCCCCTGACACACATCGTGTACCGTATCACATCTCCTTTGGTTCGAAGAACAATAGCAACACTACACGGCACAGGTATGTTCCTGCAGCTAGAGGACTATAATGTATTTGACTGCTTTTATTATTATTATTATTATTATTAATTTTATATGTATATACACATTTTTAATATAAATTATGGTTGAACTGAATGAAGTGTGAATAATAAGTATGATGCAGGACGGGCCAGTTCTATTTGGCAGTGTGAACAAAGTGACTTTCATACTTGCAAGCAGTCATTTTCAACCATAGCTATTAACCAAACATGCATGTCTTGTGGGTTGAAGGAAGCCGGCGTACCTGGAGACAACCCACACATACATGTGGAGAACACAAAAGTCCAGTGGCTTAGCCTAGGTTCGATCCAGCAACCTCCTTGCTGTGTGGCCACAGTGCTAACCACTGTTTCACCATGCTGTTGAAATGAATCTAAATATAATGCAGTAAAATAGTGGCCTACAGCAAGTTTTTTTTATCTGTCGAAACCTGTATGAGATATAAATAGCAGGAGTTTATGAGGTTAAAGCTTCTGACCATAGTTTGTTGTGTTTCTGTACTATAGTCTTAGTTTCACAGTGCTTATGTGTAATCTGCTCACAATTCCTGTCTAACAGCAGCTTTAAACATTAAAAATATATTTAAAAAAGCTCCCAAACTCCTTTATTTTCCTCCAACAGATCTCTCACCCTGCTGCCAGTAACAATTTAAACTACAGATCAGCTAATCAATAACCCAGCTGGTGAATTTATTGGGTAATGATTATTTACATAAAACCACTGCAGCCTCTAATTATTGTTTTTATTTTTAAGTCACAGATTCATTTAGTTGTGAAAAGATCTGTATAATCTATTGGAGTTCTTTAGTTTAGCTTGTCCTAAATAGTTAAAATCTCCCACTTTCTAGTTTCATTTGTATTTTTATGTATTTGTAAAATTTGCTTAATGGAACAAGTTTACTTCCTGTCTTCATTAGTCACACAGACATGCTGCATCATGTCCACACACACCTGCATTTGTACAATAATACCAATATATTTCTTTAGCTTTTTGCTTAATGTGAATTTTGAGGCTGTTTTGTGGATTTTGGGATGTATTTGGTTATGAAAACATGTCAAAATAATTATGAAGTTCCCTCCATCCATTTTCTGCCACCCATCTTGAATAATACACTTCTTTCTGATAGTAATGTCTTATGAATGGGCTTTCTCTTGTTGCTCCTTGTGTTTAGACATTAACTTTAGGAATTTTAAACAAGCCCCATCTGTATATTTATGAAGGTATAATAGGCCTGTAGTGCAGACGTCCAGCACTTTGCAGCTTGTATTATGTTTTAAGAAGTTGAAATGAGGGTGTTGAAGCAAACAGGACTGGGAAACTGATAACCCTCAACTCGCCTTTGTTGTAGCTGAGCTGGTTTGCTTTTTCTGTTATCATGCAAAGCACATGTTCTCTGTTCTCTTTCAGGACGTCATCAGAACATGCAACCGGTCCGACAAACCCGGCCGATTTGCAGGACTTCTTCAACAGAATCTTCAAGGGAGGACCACCGAATGACATGGCTGCCAATGCAAACTTTTTCCCCTCAGGTCCACCCCATCATCCCCCACCTGGTGCTGGAGCAAGTCCATTCACCCCTCCTCCAGGTCACACGAGTTTCTACATGCCGGGGGGGCAGCGGCCTGATTCCAACGAGACATGGACTGACAGTGGAAAGCCTCCGCGAAGGAGGAAGAAGGTCCGTAAACCTTTTCAGAGGTGAAGTCCGTTGACTTGTGGGTGTAACACAGGGACTCAATAAATAACGGCCATGTTTGTCCCGCCTGCCTCTCGGCATGCCAAGACCTGACCTGGAGACGGTTCATTTGCTGCTTTGTCTGCAGTCAGATAAGCCAAAGCAGAGAGACTGCTCATAAAGAAGAGCCAGTTTACTGAATGTGAGAATTGAAGGTTTAAGAGGTGCCAGTGACGCCTTGTTCTGTTGTTGGTCTTAAACATGACTGTAGCCTTTGAAACTGAAATCCTTTTCAGGATGCTGTAACGAAAGATTTCTTTCTTTTCATTATTTCCTGCCAAATTCATCGTCAGTGCATGATTCATTCACCCACATTTTAATGCTTTGGTTTTTCTCACTTTTGCTGCTGAAAAAGGTTGATTCAACACATCAGTTTGAGTCAGAGGGACAGCTGAGGAGACTATTAGAGATTTATAGCTCACTAACGGAAAAATGAAGATGAGGATCTGTGCAGCTTCACTGTTGACGTTTTTATTTGTGTTTGCTTGTGGAACAGCGTGCCGCTCTCCATATTTCACATAGTCCAAATCCATCTGAACCACATTAACAAAGATCTCTCAGCCTTACTGAAATGCATCATGGCTTTAATTTAAAGAATAATTAGCAGCAAATTTTGAAAAGTAGCAATAAATAGTCATGTTTACTGGTAAATTTGGCTTAAATTGAAGTAAAAGTACGTATTATGTAAAATGTTGTTCCTGAGCAAGGTCACTGGAGATGATACAGACCATTTAAAGGAAGTAAAGATACAAACTGGGAAATTTGGGGAAATATGAGCATGACATGTACTATATCTTATCTTCCAGTTAGATGCTTGTACTTGTATTCTCAGCCGCACTACTAGCTGCACATCTGTCGCTTCATTAGAACAGGGTTAAATATGTCAGAAATGAGTGTAAATGATAATCCCGATGGTTTCACATGCATTAACAGCTGCTTGTTTGTAGTAACGCATCAGACATGTCATTAGTTTCACGCAGAACACCAGTTCAATCCAGATCATTTATAAAATCTGGTTTTGCTGCTACAGTTGAGTTGCATTGTTCAGGCAGCTGCTTTCCAGTCATGTGGATTTCTACCTTTGCTCATTTCATGCCAGTAAGATGTTGCTTACTGTTTAATTCCAGCCATTCTGGTTATTACCACACACAAAATTACATGCCCCTTATTGACTTGTGCTGATTTCCCTTCTGAAAACGCTACGCTGACGGCTCATTAAGGCTGTCATGCGCTACAAACTTATTCGATTATAGTTAATGTGGTTCAGATTTCAACTCACAGGTTCACAGAATATCCAGTAAAGATCTCTAAATATCCAGTTTGCTTTGAGTTTCTACGATTATAACACAAAGTCAGCTGCGTTGACATGAGCCTCTGATTAAAAAATGCTTAAATTTGAGCTTAATTTAGAAGCAAAACAAGAAGTTACTGTTTACACCTGACACAAGGATTGTCAGTATGAAGTGATATGGTAATAACATGCGTTAAGACATTTGATGAAGGCTATTTTATATATTTGCAGTTTTCATTTGTGCTAATTTCCTTTTTATTTTGCACACCCACTGCTGAAATAACATCTGCTGTGGGTGAGTTAGCCAAACCCAGACTCCTGCAGCTCAGTTGGAGGTGTAGCCCCATACATCCACATCTCACACATTTTATCTTTTTTTTTTTTTTGGTAAAAGAAATTGATCGCACAATTATTACATTTTGGAGATTATTATTGTACATGCAGCTTGAAAGGAACAAATATAGTTTGATCTTATTTAAGCTGGATTAAATGTTCGCCACGTTTCTGTTCATGTGTCGGTTTTTGTTTGTTCCACCAGTTTTCTAAACAATTTAAGTTCTGATATTTTGTTTAAAAATTTAAATAATCCTCAAATGACTTTTTTTTTAAAGTTAGAATTGATACCAAACCAGGTGATCAGGACAATCCTCACTGGGAAGAATAACATTTTAATTCTATGGGTAAGATTAAAGATTTGTGAAATCCTTTTTGTCACATACTTTAAACGTTTAAACTATATTTTCAGATAAAGCTCAAATGTAATAAATTTGCTTGGTACCTTTTTATTTTAGGAAACTGGACCCACAGCCATGAGCATGCTCAACATGACGTTTTGTTTTCCACACTTTGTGATTTGGGAAGGTGCCAGCTTTTGAAAGAGGTAGAAAAAGTCAATGAAAGCGCCGACACTCCAGAGTTTTTCTTTTTTGTATGTCTTCTGACTAAATATGCAGAATTATTGCAAAAAATATTTGACAATCATCAGGGTTTTTTTGTCGGGAATGCTGTGGCGAGTCCCGACTGCGAACAGTTTTAAAAATATCACAGATGGGTTTGTTTCCCCTGCTTTATCTGGTTTTCAAATAAAGGTAATTTCCTATATGCACAATGTTCGTTACATTTTCTGCTTAATATGTACACATCACTTGTCAGTTACATCACATGTCCTCTATAAATTCATGCATTTCAGGTGTTTACAGAAAAAAAACCTGCACACATGGACTCACTGCCACCAGATGTCCCCTCGTTTTTAGTCATAAAGACGCTTTCACCAAAAGATCTAGTTTGTTTTTCCACTCCTTATAAGGAGCCGTTTCAGGGAAGAGTTAATTATCTCATCTGACTTATTTCATGTCCGGAGGGAGGGGGGAGGTGTAATCTGTTAACACCAATGCTCCGTAACAAAGACACAGCCTTGTGATACATCATTACTTTTCCTTCAGCTGTCCAGCAGTGAGGACTTTATTTCCCTTCCAGCTATGAATAAACATGGAGAAAAGCTCATTCAGTGCAGCGTAGAATAAAAACATTCACACATGATGCTTGAGTTGTTCCAACTGCATGAAGGAAGCAACATCTAAGCAACACTGTTGCTTCCTCCCTCTGAAGAAATACGTTTTAAAGTTCATTTAGAAAACTGTCAGTTTATTTTCCTGTTGAGCGTTTGACCCAAAATAAATAAAATAGTTTGGTATATTTACAACTTTTGCATAAGATGGCTTTTTCATATATATATATATATATATATATATATATATATATATGTGTGACTTAAGAGGCAATTAATGAAAAAATATATAAAATACTTGGGTTTTATGATCTAAAATAAAAGTGATACAAATGTTGGCTTGTAATAATTTGGCCTCATACAGTCCATAAAACTGGTTAAAAACAACATAATAGCATTGCTGATTAAAATACTGTGTCTTCCAAACAATATAGCAAACAATAATATGGTTTTATATATAACATTGATGATTAAATAATTGTGCCACTTATGTTTCTTTCAGCTACAGCTTTCCTTTTAGAACAGCGACGATGCTGTGTAGCTGAGATAGGTCTCGATACGCCACCAGGCCGCCATGATTAGCCCAACGGTCAGCACCCTTGTGTTCGGTGGAAGGCTGGTTGTAGGTAAGTTCTGTTTGGTCATCCCTTCCTTCACATGTGGACCGGAGACTCTTAGACAAGTCCACCACGCCCCCACCGAGGGCACGGAGCAAGGCATGAGGAGCGCAGGAGTCCCACTTAAAGGTGCTTCCCTCTGAAAGGACGTAAGTATCAGAAAGGCCCTGAATGACGCACAGGATCTTGTAGCCAGCTCCAGAAGCATACGTTAGCTTGTCTGGGCCACAAAGCGAGCTCAGAGCTTCTTTCACCACCTGCTTCTCACTTGAGCTCAGTACCACAGACAGACTCTGTTGATCTTTAGCTCCATGCTTTGGTAGTGAGACTGAACAGATGTTGATGTTGCCGTAGGACACTCCCCAGTAATGCTTTCCTCTCCAGCTGTGAACACAGTGAGTCACAAGTCAGGATGCTGAACTTCAAGCTGGAAAAACATGCTTGTCAACAACTGCCAAAGCCAGAAGTTAAACTGATTCAATGGTGATTGTACATAATCTTGCTTTGCTTGTTTTAAATCAACTCACCCTCCACTTGCTGGATCTTTGTGGTTAAACGGCTGGTTGATAACACCCATGACAGGCTCGCCTGTGCTCCGGAGGTAGACCCCGATCAAAACCAGAGCACAGTGAAGACCTGATGGAGACAAAAGGCCCTCCTCTAGCACCTCCTCACGCCCCTCTATATACTGACTGGTGGCATCTTATTATCAAATAAAAGAGACAAACAAAAGAAGCATTTGTGTTCAGCTCAGCTCTCATTAAATAAATCTGATTTGTATAAATAGCAAACTTTTATTTTTACCTATGGGGTCAATCCAGATGCCGAGTTCAGAAGGGCTAAGGGGAACCGTCAGGCCATCTGTGTTTGCTTCAAAGGTCGCCAGGTCTTGATGGATGGCTTGTGCCAGCAGAGATGCTGCTGTGTGGTCACCGTCTAACACCGTGGCCAGCAGTTTGGCAGTATCCTCCTTAGTGCTGCACACTGTGACCGTCACACTTTCTCCTGTACACACAATGAGCCTTCAATCGATTTTCACCGACCAATTCAAATGTTTACTGAGCAAAAGGCGTAGCGCTTTGACATATTTAGATAGCAACACGCCTCTGTGGCCACTTTTTTATTCCACTTATGCTAAGTTTATACTCTTGTTCCAAGTATGTATTTTATTGTTGGCGTGTGTGATGTGTAATACTAAGTAATTACCAAGCCCGTTTTCAAACTTGTTAGACTCCTCTCCATGAATAAAACCAGCCATTTCAGGGAACTGTAACAATAATAATAATAATAAAAAAAACACACAAATGCATAACACAATATAAACAACCAGTTCATACTGCTGGTTAAAACTTTGAATTGTCCCACCTGAGTGCCCACATCATGCCGGATCATCTCCTGGATCACCACATCGGCAAGAGTCTTGAAGTCCTGCACAAACTTCTTGTTCTTGTCTTCACCCTTCTTCTCCTGAACAAGGAGCTGAAACAGAGGAGCCTCCTGCCTGCAGACCCGAGCCACATTGGCTGCCTTCTCACCGACCTGGAGGAGCAGCCTGAGGAGATCAGCCATGCCTGGAGGGAGCTGGAAACTGTGTGAAAAGAAAGAAAAAGGGAGAAGGGAGATCATATGCGCACATGTTGGACTAATTATAGTCTCAAAATGAAAACAGGGCAACTCTGAAAAAGAGATGTGAGGGAGGGAAGTGACTGCAAGACTTTGCATGAAAGCCAGCTGACCAGCAAATCAAATCTCCATGTAAATATCCTGAAATAATGCAAAACCTTGTGACAATGCTTCTTAAAAACTACTAACGCAGTTCAGTTCGCTTGAAGATAAGTATATGTATGACAGGTAAAGTCAAAATAAAACAACAAGACAATCTGTTTGTTATTACGATCCTATTAAACTGTTGGAGATGTATTTCCCCCACACAAAAGAAGCCTGTTACATTCACGAGCCGAAATGCTACCAACAAATGTAAAAACAGTGGGCGAAATGAGTGAAACCTCATCAAACCTGGGTAACAAACTGCTCTTTTCTTTCGTTGGATGCTCTTTCCTGTCAGAGCTGTCGACACAAACTGTGAGAAATTCTGACGAAAAGAGAAAAAAAGCGCAGACTTTCAATAAAATAGATAATTTTTAAGCCTTCAATTAAGACTGCGTGTCGCTAGTTCTGGATTTTCTAGTTTCTTTTCACCGGAAGGGAGACGCTCCTTTCGCATCAAGCTGAAAATTACAAGGTCAAGACCGGAACAAATGTGCGGCTCCGCATTGAGCACGGAGGATTTACGCTCAACACCGATCCAGCTGCGGTGCGTTCAGAGGAAATGGGGAATTCTAACTTTACACTTTGGAAACAGGAAACGTGTCTGTTTCTATTTCTTTTTTTCATTTTATTTTTTACAAAGATTGATTATACAAAAATATTTATTCTTCCCTCAAGTTGACGTTCTCAACGAAGCAAGCCTAATATGAAATATATCCCGGAGCAAGAAGATATGTTAATCTTTAGATCATTTATTTCATGTAGAATATTAAGTTGTTGTAGGCTACTATTGACATAACGTCTTCCACCCAGTTACTGGGTTAGTAATGTTGGGTTATATTTCTGGTTAATTTTCAGAGCCACACCCACTTCTTGGGTTACAGGGTTTTTTTTTGTGTGTGTGTAAGTGGGCTAACCCATTACTTTGGGTAGGTAACATACATATTTTTAAATATTTTCTGAACTGCACTAAAACCCATAGATTGTATATAATACAGGAGTGGGGTGTCAAAGAATTTAACTATTTAAAAAAATAAACAAGCATTATAGGTTGTTTCTTTAGAGTTCTGTGTATCAGATGTATAAATATATTGTGTGTATTCAATATACACAAGGCCTCATCTTACCTTATCTAATGTACCTGTTAAAAAATTAAAAATGAAATTAAATCAAATTAATCTTCTATTCTTGCAGTTTGTGTGCATGCTAGCAACAATTTGAACCAGAAAGGACTAAAATAGATAAGTCAAATTACCCAGAGGTTGGGTTAATTTGAACCATAAAGATGGTAATTAATTCAATAAAAAACTTGGGTTGATTTGGATTATCAAACTTTGTGGGTTAAATTGACCTATCAAATAGAAGGTCCATTTTTAGTACAGGATTAATAAAAAAATAACCCGAGTTGGGTTAAAATAATTAAAATGGTCCAAAGTTGGGTTATTGACGGGTTGTTTTGTGTTCATGACTGCAAAAAAAAAAAAAAAAAAAGAGAAAATCAATAAAATAATAGGAAAGAAGTTATTTTTATCTAAGACAATAATATTGTGAGTTATATAATAAGCTTAAATTTACAGGTGGACTTGGTGTATTTTATGTGAGTCAGGCACTGAAGTCACACATTAATCTTTCAGATTTTCTGCTCTCTGCAGGACAACAGGTTTGTTTAGCAAGTCTAGGAACGAAACAGGAAATATTATCAAACTCCCCAGTGGATAAATCCACTCCCTGCAAAATGGTATATAATATGTTCTTTTCCCTTCTTTCTTTGTTGTTATTCCTCTTTTTCTTTCTTCACCCCTTAACTTGGTAAATCTGGAAACAATACATGGTGAAACTGCCGCATTATCTTGACTATAATAATAAAATTGCAAGTACCTGCACTTTATCCGAGCATTAGAATAAAAAAGCACGCTTGTGGCTTCTAAGCTAAAGTGGTGGTGAATTACTGACAGGAAATGACTTGTCCTACATGTTCAGCCCACATAATATAATTTGGTGGCTGAACTACAGTAAAAATCTGAGGTTTGTCCATATAAAAAAAAGCAGACTGTCAGGCTGAATACTGCTTCAGTGATTAGATTTAGATCCTGGTCCAAAGATGTGGCATGTAACATTTTTCACTTAACCATCGCCAAGTTGTGGTTAATTGATGGCTACATATCCTACATAAATGCACACAACAGGGAAAAGACACATTTTAAGAACAAATAGTTTTCAGTTGAAAGCCTGACCACTGATTTCCATTAGATGTGCATTCGGTTGTGTATGGCTGATGAAAAAACTTAACATGAATGATCAATACCAGTGTGTCCACAGTGATCTGGGAGAGGCCAACAACACACTGCTTGACCAGCCTTTACTTGCGCTCAGTTACATTGGAAGACAGAGGAGCTAATTCAGATGGAGATAAGAATATTATGATCATTAATAAAAATATGTTCTTTTTGGGGGAACCAGAGCTAACATAATTTTATTAGTTTGATAAGCTGCTGATGCATGCATAAAACTGAAAGCATCTCAAAAGAAAATTGGTGTGAGAGTTTAAAAACATTACTGGGAAATTCTTTTATTTGATGCAGGCTTCACAAGACCCCATGTCAGATCTGGAGAATGGTATTATCAATATCATTAGAGTTTTCCATAAATACTCCGGTCACAGATGCAAACTGAGGAAAGCAGAACTTAAAGACCTCATTAACAAGGAGATGAGTCATTTCACAGTGGTAAGTTGTTGCTCTGCAGCCGAATATGTTGATTACGGCACTTTTCTCAGTACTTATTATTGTATTAAGTCTTAACATGTCGAAGAGTTGTGATGAGGATGCATCATTTTGTGTCTACACTTAACACCAGCATAGTGCTGTAAAAACTACTCCTCAGAGAGAAAATGCAGTTACTAAATAATAGATATGAAGCCTTTAACACATCCCTATATGATTTTTAGTATATATTCAAGGCTTTCTGTACCTGATTTGTGTTATTTTGCTCGCCAAACAGAAAATCCATGGGAAAAAAAGTCTCGATGAGCTTTTTGCTGATAGACCAAAATGGAGACCTGGAAATTGACTTTAAGGAGTTCATTGTCTTGATTGCCATGGTTACCTCAGCATGCAAAGAACTTTTCAACACAGAAATTATGATCCTTAATCATTATGTGATTTAATTGCTCAATAAAAATGTGACAAAAAACAGTGATTATTCTTATTTTATACAAAATGAATCATGAATAATGTGGATTTATAATCTTAAAAGTTGAAATATAAATCATTAAATCATTATCTTGTTGAAAGAGCAATTAAATGAGGAAAATCTTTAAAAATAAGTGATTTATAATAATACACATTTTTACTGATGTGAAGCCTCTAAAAAGGAAACTTGGCCGGCATCATCAGACTTGCACGTGTGACATTGGTCACATCAACAGCAGACACACAAAGATGTAGAAACCAAACGCGCTCCTGATATATTACAGAGCTGGAATAACTGCCATCCCTGAGTTAATGCACATTAAGTGATACTTTCACATAAACTGGTACTTTAGCGACCTCTTGTGGAGAATCTGCAACATTAATCATAAGGAACTAATTTCCTCCAGATGTCAGCGTGTCGTTATGGATAAGTTCACTGTCCCTTTCAAAGTGGAAGTTTTTCATCTTGTGATTTTGCATCACTGAATTTTCACCGTCTCAGATGGCTTTCCATAAAATCCAGGATCTTTTTCCATGCATCTTCCTGGGCAACAGCGTGGGGTCCAGGGTGACCTCCCCACAGAGTGATCACTGCAGGAAAAACAATATTCTGTCAAAAGTTAATTAAGTGACAAGTTTGGGAAGTATGTGCGTACGCCATAAATTTGGACAAAACTCACATTTCTTAGGTTTGACCGTCCACATGGATGCTCTTGAATTTGGCGCGTAGGGCGGCTCAATCAGGTGACCAGCGCCAGGGTATGACAAACAGGTAAACAGATGGGATTTACCTGCAGCTTTCAGAGTCTTTTCAATCTGTTAACAATTTAATCACACTTATAAAAACAGCATCCAAAACAATAAATACGTTTTGGCTTGTTTTGACTTTTTTTAACATCTTTTTTAGACATTCAGGCTGATCTGGTCTCATTCAGTCAGCATTTTTCAACAAGCAAAGATATTTTACCATATCTGCGTTCTCTATGCTTGAAGCACTCAGATCATCTTCACCAATAATGTACATCAGTGGACAGCTGAGATTTTCTAGCTGCAAACAGGAGAACCAAACATGTTGCTGAGGTCATGTCCATGCATGTGTGTGTTCATGTCTGATTGTAGTAAAGAAGGAGGTTGATATTGATCAGAAGAAGACCAGATATGAACGGATCTAATCTGTGTTACAGTTTGTCATCATGTTCAGCGGTTTTGTAAGAAAATGTCACCGTCCCATCTTTGTGGTGTATATTCAGCCTTTGGGGGAAGGAGAAAAGGCGATGCTCGTCTTTCAACAGAATCTTATATCACACTGAGAGACCTGAATTTTGTCATTATAAATTCAGATGTTTCCACATGGGTAAAGAGCACCTCTATTTGGTCTGTGCCGCTTGTGTTTGTGATCATATCCATTCACAGCAAACATTGATACCAGGTGTGAACAGCTCCGGTCTCATCACCTTGACGATGCTTTCAGGGGGGAGGTTAACAGGCAGGGAAACCTCCTTGAAAATGACGTGTCCTTGTTCATTATATGTCCAATATTTCTGGAAACTAAATAAGCAAAACAGCAGATATATGATGTTATCTAATAATCTGATTTAATTAACATTTTTGCTGAAAAAAAACAACAAAAAACTCATTGGTAACAGATCTGTAGCATGACTGGATATATACTGGTAAAAAAATAAATAAATAAAAGGGAACACTTAATACAATGTACCAAACACACCATGCTCCAGCAGGGGGCTACAAACCATATTCTCCCTTTATTTGCATCTAACAGAATGTGTATCTTGCAGGTTTTAGACGTACCCGACTGCGACACACCTGATTCAAAGTACATAGTTCTTCAACAACCTGTGGTAACTTCAACACTAGCCCGTTACTGAGTCACTGATTTGAGTCAGATGTGTTGCAGCAGGGAAAAATCTAAAACCAGCAGGATGACAGTCCTCAGGACCCGAGTTAGGAACCCCTGCTGGAAGATGTAAATTGTCAAGTGCTATAAAAAGCTAAAGAGCCTACATATTACGGAAAACATCAGTCTTTATCAGACATATACTTATCAAACAGGTCGGTCCTGCCATCTGCATCTACAAGTGCCACCGTGCTTCCTACTGGGCCGTTGATACAAACCAAACAGGAGGGCTGCAGGGGAAAACAGAGCCATGAGAACATTATTCTACAAGCTAAACAAATATCTTCATAATTACTACTAAAATGTACTAGACTTTTTTTTTTTTAAGTTTTGAGTCTGAACGTTGTTACATGAATGCTTATCATATAGCAGGTTTATAAGCTGGTAGGAAGTTTATGACCTACTTTAACTCCGGTATTTGTAGCAATGCGAAGCGCCACATAGCATCCAAAGGAGAGACCGATGATCCCAATTCTGTCCGCTGCAACCTGACTGTGAGCTTGAAGTAGATTAAATGCTGCCTGTCAAGACCGAACAAACGAATAAAGGCATCAGCTAAATACCATGTTTGTTTTAAATATTAATTTGAAAAGCTTCTCACAGAGATTTTCAGAAGTGATAAAAGCTCATTTATTTCTCTAGATTAGGAGGAACCATTTGGTCCTGCAGATTTTGGATTTTTTTCCAGCTGAAAAAGCAATTAATTCAAACAAAATCTCCAAACTCTTGCAGTCAAGGTTGAGGGAAGCGTCTTAATGCTGCATTAATTTTAGTTCAGTGTGTTGCAGGATGTTGGCCTTAGAAATCTGGATTTCATCGCAGCTCTAAATTCTTGGTTCAGAGCTTCTTTTAGCACCTCGTTTAGTGCAGGATGAACGGTTATGTAGTTACTAAAAATAAAAATAAATAATTATGTCTCATTTGTTGTAGACACAACTTTAATACATGTTTTTTTTTTCCATCAGTACCAGTTAAAGGTTTAGAGACTCCAATGAGTTTATCCTAATGTTGCCTTTTTGTTTCTTTTACCAGTTTTATAGAAAGTTATATTATGGTGACAGCAGCATCCATCCAGCATCAGCAGTACTGCTAACTCCAATCAAAGACTGACAGAATGACAGCAGCATAAAAAAGCAAATGTAATGAGATTTTTGGGCTGATGTGGTTTCTCCATTGCGGAGTTGTGTTACAGCTGCGTGCAGTAATTTTTTATTGAGTCCTTTTATCGATATTATTTATCCTATAGTGCAACATGAATAAAAGCTCAGAAGTTAATTTACAACTACTTGAGCCAAACACAGTTGTTATAAGGGTGTTTTACTTTAAAATGTAAAGATTGGGTGTTATCCTACCTTGAAATATGTATCCCCAACATTGACAGTGTTCAGTGGACCAGGAAGGTCTTTGTGGTCAATGTAGGCGAGAGCCAGACTGGCATAGCCTCTAGATGCAAACAGGGAGGAGCGATATTCTGGCAACCCTCCACCCATTCCCCACAGATCCAGCATGGCTGGAAACAAGCCTGGCCCTGCAGGAGGACAGTAGGACACCATTTAACTCGTGAAGATCTCATGTAACATATCAGCGTGGGCATCTATTAGAAGTGTTCCATAAAGGTTTTTTTACCAATATCCAATATACAGATTTTGTCCAACTCTTAATTTCTGATATTAACATCAACCGATTCCGATATATTTTGATCCCCACCCCCTTTACAAGAAAAATCAGGTAAATAAGACATAACTCCACTTTGCAGCAAATATGATGTCTGCAGTTTAAAATACTTCTACATGTGGACGAATCCACTTCCAAGCTCCTCGCGCTGTAGGTGACAAAATTACACATTTCAGCTAATAAAGTTCACATAAAGCATTATTTACTCTGTCTATTGTAGCCTATCAGATGCAGTATTCTAAAAAAGGCCTTGCTGATACATTTATGAGCGAGGGTCAGTGAGACCTCTCTGACATATTTCTTATCTGACACTAGGAGAGGTTTTCCAGATAACCAGAGGAACTTCTTAATTCATGGAGGACGTAGGGCATATGTAGGCATCTTAGAGTATTTGTCAGGATGGCTAATTGTAAAAGTAATGTCCTTGTTTCTGGCTGGCATGTTACTGATTGTCTTACAGCTTAAAACAGTGACCGTGTCAGTGTATTTGCAGAGTCCCTCACACGATGGCAAGACTTAGAATGGATTCTCTAAATTACAGTTCTGTACTTAGTTTTTAAACACTCTGTTTAATAAACTTTGTAATCTTTGTCACTCCAGAACCAGAAAACCTCCTCCTTGCAACTACAACTACAAGATTTAGTGCAAGTTGTGTCAAACAAGCAAATGAAAATATCAGGTAACCTATACATGATTTCTCCCATATTTGGTCATGTTGAGTTAAAACTCAACTCAGGAGTTTGATACTCATAATATGTGTAAAAGTAAAGAAAAAAAATCAATACGCATATTTTCTGATATTGATATCAGCGGATCATATGGATATGTTAATAATATCAAACATTGAGATGCCAGAGGCACCTCATCTGGCTACTCTATGTGGAGGAGCAGCGGTTAAACTGAGTCCCTCCTGGATGGCTGAACTTCCCACCCCACCTCTAAGGGAAACACCGGCCACCCTTCGAAGGAAACTCATTTCAGCCGCCTGTACTCAGGATCTCGTTCTTTCGGTCATGTCCAGGAGGCTTCCTGGAGAGGTGTTCCGGGCACTTCCTGCGGAAGGAGGCCCTGGGGACACCCAGGACACGCTGGCTGTCTAGGGAACACCTCTGGGTTCCCCTGATGAGCTGGCAAATATGTCTGGGAGAGGGAAGTCTGGGCTTCCCTCCCGCATAGATGGATGGATGGAACAAACATTGATAGTATAGATGAAGCCTCGGATCTAAAAGGGGCAGAAATCTCTCCACTAAATGAAATAAAATGCATTAAATGCTCACCTGGAGGTAAAAATAATGTCCCAACCACTCCATTTTGCCGGATCTCTGTCCTCCTTACTCCTGGTGACATGTACCAGCGCTCAGCAATAACAGTTGCCAGCTCAGGGGTCTGCCCTTCACGGGGTGAAACGTGACCCTCCAGTAAGGAGATGTTCACCGTGTACGGAGTCTCCACATTCTTCTTCCTTAATCTGTGAAAAAAACAAGTCACTAAGAAAGTAGTGCAGATGGAGTTTCATCTCTCACAAACACACAGTTACAGTCCTGAAATGTGGAACAAATAAGCACCACATATTACACAACCCATTAATGCATGAAATATTAAAAAATATGACTAAACTGATTATAGTTTAATAGTGTTAAGCATCACACCGTGTGATTTACCACATGCTTACAGTTTGAATTGTATACTAGAGTATAAGGAGACAAACTTAATCCTGCAAAGCTCTAAGCCAGTTTGCCTTCATCACCTGCCTTAAACCTTCTCTTCCTCCAGGAGCTGGCTGCATGGACCAGAAGAGTCCCATGGGCTCGCAACCCAAATAAGAGCCTCCGACTGAATGATCACTGGTCACTGACAAAGGGTGCAGAAAAGAAGAGCTGCTCATAAGACTTGCTAATAGGTTTACTAAACATTAAAAGTACAAAATATCAACCTGACTTTAATGAGTATTTGCAAGCAAAAATGCAACTTATCAAACAGTCCCCGAAAACTTAATTCCAGCAGTTAGCATCATTTATCTAGTTTATATTTAATAGTTTACATTACATCCGACTGAAAAAATGATCATTTATACATTTGCTTTAAACTGCATGTCCAATTTAGTATCCTCTAACTTGTTTTTGTTTATTTCTATAAGTTATATTAAAAACAAACTGTAAATATGGAGAACTTTTTATCCCTGTCAACACAAAGTGCTGTACATGATAAAATCTATTCAGATAAAACACAAAGACAGAAACATGACACTGACACGCAAGTATACACAAAAAGACAACCCCACGCCCATCCTGGCCAACCCACATCCAACTGTGTCCGTCTTTTAACTAAAACAGTTTAGATAGTGACTAAAATGAGAAAATAAATCAAGTCAAATAGGTAAAAACATTTGGCTCTGCACTGATAATGTGAGGAAACTATCCACACCAGGAGCCAGTACCCCGACATCCATAGAGGCCACGACTGCAGCAACCACCCAGCATCTAGGTCAACGTATGCCAGGCTCCACCCTGCAGCAGAAAGGCTGTGGCATCGGACCCCACGTTACCCAGACCGGGGCGGTCCCTGCGGCATCAACCCCAAGCCAAGAAGGCAGGACCCCCAGTGTGGAGGATCCCTATGACAGAACACTGGAGTTTAAACATGATAAAATACCCTTAAGAAACAATAAGAGCCAATATAGAAAATGCCACAATACAGAATAAAAAGATAATTAAAGTCATTCCAGTTTTACACACAGCTAATAGAGCCATCTTTGTTGGTATTGTAATGACCGAATGACTCCCACAGGTCTCCGTCATCACTGTGCATCTGAGCCCAAACGGTTACGGGGCAGTGTGGGGTCAAAAAATGCCCTTTGATGCTGATCTGTTCATCTATGAGGGCACGAGCAGGAGCAACTGTCAATAAAGGGGCTTGTCTAATGCTGCTGTTCCACCGAACTGCACCTGCAGAGTAAAAGGAAAGAGACTGTCAGTAAGAAAGACGAGACATGTATCACGGGATAGCTACATGCACATCTCAGCAAAAAGCTACCTCTGTTTGAAAAAAAGTGAAGCCTATGTGGTAGTGACAAGATTTGCAGTTCACCCTTCCTCCACTAGGGGCTCCAAAACAAGGCAAATCCCCTTAGACTCCCATGTAAAAAAGACCAACTTCACAGCAGAAATTAGCAGGTTTACAGCCTGGTACAAAAAGCATTTTAGGTTTAATAGGTCAAGTTTACCTTCATGACAGCTGTGAGGGGTGTAATTTATTTTATAACACACCCCTTTTAGTGTTGTTGAATCTAGAAATTCTGGATAATTAGGGGTGTGTTCTTTTGATTGACATGTATTCAATACACAGCAAGAAGGCAGAGTGCAACAAAAACGCCTTTTTAGTTGGTGTAGGCACCAGATCCACTTGTGACCCTGCACCTGTCAACAATGTCACGCTATGCGACTCTTATTTTTTATTTGCAACATTTATTTATAGTTTAACCAGTTAAACATATACCATAAACTATTGTTTTTCTTGCTGTATTAGACAAACACTTGGTGATGTTTTAAGCAATAGATATTAAAGTTGTCATGAAAACAAAATGAATACATCTTCAGGTTGCAAAAGGCTTACATATAGTTGGCTAAGTAAATGCAAAATATATTGAAAAAAAATATTATAAATAAGAGACCCCAAGCATCTTATTCTAATCTTATGAGTGGAATGTAGCGTTACGTTATTAGAAGGCACAGACCGAGCAGATCAGACTACCTGAGCTCATATGGTATCCACATTGTACATAAAACAATGTTTTAGAGCGCTGTCTAAACCCTCACCATTTGCATGAGGAAAATTATTACTAATACACTGGACAATTATTATAAGAACAAAAACAGTGTAACAAGAATAAATAATAAGATCAAATAAAATAGAGGGACGAGGAGGGGGGGGGGGAGGGGGAGGGGGGGGGGGGGGGGGGGGGGGGGGGGGGGGAGGGGG
>JBAMIG010000003.1:21593436-21611777 GCA_037177335.1 Kiunga ballochi
AGACATTGGAAAGTGGTGGGAGGAAAAAAAAAAGGGGAAAAAGAAGAAAGAAAAAGATAAAAGAAAAAAAACAACCCCCCCCCCCCCCCCAATATAACACTATAACACTAATATAAATACACTAATTAAGATGTGGAATATGACTATAAAATTATGGTGTACAATAATGATCAGTTACAGAAAAATATTTTATAAAAAAGGTAATGAAGATATCTTTTCTCAGTACAAGCAAAGGTTCTCTGCAGTAGCTTTTTTAAACACGCACATCATGAAATTCGAGCTTACCCAAAACCTGTCGAAAAAGTGGCAGTTTTCCGCTTACACACAGGCATGATACCATCTTTAGTTCTTTGAGCTGCTGTATCATCATCACAATCCCATGTGTTCTGAGCATTACAGCGTCTACAAGTAAACACAGATGAGTAGGGACGTTACGCCTCAATCAATAGGCTACTTATCGAACTTACAGCTGATCAAAAGGTGAACCAGTCACCCTTTTGTTTGCGTGAGACTTGCTCATGTGTGATAAATTAACCCTGGACTTTTCTAGCAGAAACTTGATTAAAATCACAGTTTAAAGGTTAAACTACAGAAACAAGTTCTGGTTAAGAGCTTAACAGATGTATTTAGTGAATATATTGTTCAAACTTTACAAAACATAAAAGCAAGGCAACATGTTTTCTTTTTGTTTTAAATCACATTGTTTTAACTGCAAAGTGTTTGTGAAGGCACAGATGTAAACTGCTATAAATTATGACAAAACACAATCAAACTTAGCTGTTTTAATGAATTATTTGTACAAAATGCAATATTCACTCTGTTTTCTCAAGACCAACCTCTATAAGTTATCACTTCACCCAGAACAAGTTCATGTTTATTACTGGTATTGTTCTTTTTGTATTGTTTTATTAGTTTAATCTTTAGTGATTAATCATTTAATGTTTTACTATTTTAGTTATTTTATCTTCAGACTTTGTTTAGTAATTGAATATGCTTTTATAAATAAAGTTGGTTTAACTTTGTTCCATGTTCTAAAAATTCTTGTATGTGTTGTTTTAATCCCTAAAACACACGTCTGTGGGTCAAGCACCTCTAAGATAAATATCAGTTCTTTCCATTTAAAAAAACCCCACATTGATTTAACACATAAGTTACTGTTAAAACTACTAAAAGCATTTCTAAATAAAGATCTATCATTTATTCACATTTCTTTAGTAGCATCTACAAACCAACACACACACAACAAAAGAATAAATAAACTATATTGATAATACATATATTTTCCTGATGATTAAAACGTGTTTGGGAGGTCTTGAGACTTTAAAGCATCTGAAGAAAAAAAAGGAGGAGTCATTTATTTCATGGGGACTTTTTCTTGCCAAACTTTTTTCCAAACTTGAAAACAACAAAACACATGTTTCAATGAAGCACAAAAAATCTCAGCACGAGATTTCCATTTTTCCTGGCTACATACACCAATCTGCATTTTATTTTATTTTATTTTTTTTACCGAAAAAGCAGTATCTCATAAGCATGAACTTTGAGCTTACTAGCTGTAAAGCTTTAAGGTGGTCTTACCTCTGCACGAGCAGGTTTCTGCAAGGGAAAGTGCACACCGACAGAAAAGAGGAAGAGTGTAGTTGTGGATTATGTCCTCAACGCTTGGACTTTAAATCAATCAACCTGCAATACTTTTTTTCTCACGTTTTCATTTAAAGTTTATTCAGCAAGCAAACCAGCTTATGGGTGCAATACTGCCACCAACCGGGCTGGAGATCGCCAATTAGTGAGTAGAGAGGTTACTCAAGCTAATGGCATATTAAAGACCTTTTCTCAGCTCATCGTATAGATGAGTTTTCCAATTTCAAATAAAGTGGACTATGGCTGAGAACTACTCACTTTAGAAAAGTTTTGGTATCATATGGTATGGATTATGAGTGTTACGGGTAAATACTCTGTTTTACTTCCGGTAGGCTACCAAACCCATAGAAGAGAAAGTACTTCCGGTTCACCTCTGAGACGTCTGTGTTGTTAACAAGGTTTAGCTGCTTCTCTACGGAAACATCTAGTTTTCTGTTTCATTGTAGCTCAGTAAAGGTTTAAGAACTATGAACATCTGAAGGAGCGGTCATTACAATGCTAGTATTTAACCACGCTGGTTATGAATTCTGGTACATATCTTTATTTGAGTACTTGAAACAGTTAATGCTAAAAACATGCTAATGTAATCGTTAATCATTCTCCACGTCACTAAAGTTTGATACGACACAAACATTATCAGCACAGCTGTGTGTCCGGGTTGCATGCTCATTAAAACCAATTTGAATTAGATTATTTTGTTTTTTAAATAATGTCACAGACCTTAGCTATAGAATGGATGGAGCTAAGTATAACTTTTCTTGGTGTATTGGCAGCCAGCTAGCTGCGTGTGAGCTCACTTAGCCTTTTTCTTCTATAGATATTACTTGGTATATTTATGTGATCACTGAATGATCTAAATAGTTGTTGATTGAAACATTGGCTTATTACCTATTTTGAACGATGACATTGCCTGTTGTAAAACCCAAAATGTAAATTATTTTCATGTTATTTTGTAGATCCTGAGCTTCTTTACCAGTCGCACTGAATGGGTCAGCTGGAGACTATCAGGACCAGTTGTTAACATAATTTCTGCATGTGTAAATAACATCGGACAGAAATGGCCAGCAACTTCCGCAGCTACATCTGGGATCCAGTTCTCATTGTTTGTCAGATTGTGTTGATGCAGTGTATCTACTACAGCTTCTTGGGCCTATGGTTGGCTGGAGTGGACAGCCTTGTGCAAAGTAGTCGATCACTTGATCAAATCTTCAGCTATGAAGTAAGTCAGATAATCTGCATGTGTATCTATTTTCTGGCATATTTTGCACTTTGAAAATCCTAATATTTGTGTTCTTGTCTTTATAGGTTCTTGGGTTTGCCACCATGCAAGGCAGGCTCTCAATGATGGCATTCATCTTGAATTCTCTTACCAGGTGAGAAATTTGGACAGATTGTTTTCCTGCTTACACATAGAAAACACAGATTTAGCCGTAGAACCTCCTAGCCTCATTGTGTTTGTAGGATTTTTCAGATATTATCTTTTCAAAGGGCACTGCATGATCAGAGATCCTGTTGCACACTTTAAAGCATGTCTGCCAGACAGTAGGACCAATATAAAACACAAGTTATGCTTCATCACTTGAGATATGCTGGTTAAAAACACTAAGCTGTGAAAATTACTGTAGGCTGAAAAATGGAGCAAGAAACTAATAAGTAATTTGACTGTATAACCATGTTTTGCTTTTAATTGTTTCACAACATTTCACCCTATCAAGCCCAACGTTATATATTTTTTATTCAGTATCTGGCACATTTTGCATTACTGCACGGTTAAAGCTATGTTTTGAAAAAAAATAACGCAGCATATTTTGTGTAATTGTTTCGGCAGTGCTCTTGGTCTGTGGTTCTTTATTCGCCGTGGGAAGCAGTGCCTGGATTTCACCGTCACCGTGCATTTCTTTCACATGATTGGCTGCTGGATTTATAATGCTCACCTTCCTTCTGCTTTGTCTTGGTGGCTCGTCAATGTCGCCTGCATAGCGTTGATGGCTGTTATTGGAGAGTACCTGTGCATGCGGACGGAGCTCCGGGCCATTCCAGTCAACACTGGACCCAAATCTAATTTGTGAATTTTGGATTTTTTAATTTTTTTTGCACAAAACTGAAGGTTAACATCTGGTATATTTAACTCCTGGTGATTTCAGTAAGGAAGGTTCCCTCTCATGTACGTGTTGGATTGTTATTCCACTTTTCATCAAGTGATCTACAAGACTATTTATTTATAGCTGCTTTTTAAAGATTGGACAGTATTAACTGTATTATATAGAAAAGGAAATATATATTTTTAATGGCTTTGAGAGAAAAGTTTCTGAATGCTGACTTGAAGAGCTTTATCTGTAGCTAATACACTCCCGTGAGTTTCCCGTTCCCCTCATTTAAATCCTATTCCTCTCTCCTTGCAGTGCACATGGGTTGTCAAACACTTTAGCATAATAAAAGTTTCATTTGAGTTTTTCTTTGTAGCTTCTTAATATTCAGAGTTGGGTTAGAAATTGGTTGCTTAAAAATAAAATAGTATAAAGTCAATTCCTGCTTCATAACATCATTAATCAATGGTAAAAAAAAGGTGTTCCCTCTCTGGTCTGATAATGATTTTTCTACATTTATGTTTGATTAAGTGCTTTTATGTTGTAACATCTGTATCACAAATACGGGATGATTTGTAAAACTTTATTTTTTATACTCATTGATCCAGTCCAGAGGAACCTAACCCAAGAATTAGCAGACAAGAAGCCGGGTACACCCTGACAGGTCGCCAGTCCATCATAGAACTTTGTAAACCTGCCTGAATAAATTATTTAATTGATATAGCTTCTTTCTTTCTGCACTTTTATTTCTTTGCCTTATTTTTTTAAAAATGTTTTTCATTTTTTAATATATACTGTAAGTATGATGTATAATATGATACATGGAAATGACTGAAGCTCAGGTGGAAAAGGAGTTTTCAACCAACCTGAAAGTCAGTGGATTGATTCCTGGCTTTCCTAGTGTTCATCTCTAAATGTTCTTTGAGAAGACACTGAAACCTGTTTTGTCCCCTTATGTGCCTATGAGGGTAAATGGCCTCATACTTATATAGCGCTTTTCCAGTTACACTATGTAGCCACATCCACCCATTCACACACATATTCACACCCCGATAGGCACATCCGGGGGCTGGTTGGGGTTCAGTGTCTTGCCCAAGGACACTTCAGCATGTAGTCAGAGGAAGCCTGAATTGAACTCCTAACCTTTCGGCTGAAAGACAACTGCTCTTCCACCTGAGCTACAGCTGTGTGTGTGATGGGTGACTGTAACGTGAAGAGCTTTGAGTGGTTGGTGTGTCAGAAACTGCTACATAAGTGTTAAACATATAAAATGTGCAGTCAGATATATAAAATGTGTATATATATGTATATGTATATATATATGTGTATGTATGTATATATGTATATATGCATTAGAGAAAAAAGATGATCACAGAATATTAATTGATATTGTTTTAAGAATGGACAGTACTTGCTACCATTGCTGGTTCTGTGTGACATTAGCTGATACATTGGTGCTTAACTAAAGCCAGCATGTGTAAATGAGGGAAAATGGGTCCTTTTTGGACATCTATACACACACACACACACTATTGGCCATCATGCTTCATGTCACATGTCAAAGACAGGTTCTCTAATGAGGTGCATGTCTTCACTTCTCCAAATGGTTCCCCCCCCAGGCCATGGTCCCTGTTTCTCCCACCACTGCCTCTGCAGAGAGCATCCAGGTGGAAAAGAGCAGATGGGAGAGCAGTAATGAGAAGGAAAACACTAGTTGGGATCCTCATTAGTAATACTATTCTTAAAGGAAGACTAAATAGAGAAACTATGTCATAAGTGGGGTGTTAGCATGTGTTTTATTGCAATAAACAAATGGTCCTGTGTTATCCTGATTTGGGTTTGTAAATCAGTTATGAGTGAAATGCAAAGTCACTGCCACGCACAAATTCATCCATACAACATAGGTTTTTAACCTCGTTGATTTATTAATACAAATACTTTACCAGATATTGCTTTACAGAATCTTGTAAACGGTGTATGCATTAAATGAAAAACCACATGGATGCTGGACTTCTTCATGTGTTCAGCTGTTTTTTCCATGTTCAAACTGCTATTGGAGTCCACTTTTAAGGTGTAATGCTCATATTCAAGATCATTTTCATGCTTTAATAACAGCACATTGGGGGGGAAGGGGTGGGGGTTGTCCATGTAAATGTATTGCCCATGCTTTGCAGGCATCATCACTGCTTTTGTACTTGCACTGTCAGGCACACAAGGGATTACATGACACTACTACTTTAAATTCTGAAATAAGTAAACAACTGGAACAAACATGCTCATTAAGTTAAAAAGTGATGGGGAGACGTGTGACTAAATAATTTGTATATCAAAGAATGCTGTCACATTGCAGAGTTACCCTAATCTCATGCACAAATAAGGACCACTGGACACTTTCTCCAAGATAATATTTTCTGAGGCATTGTCACAGAAATGATCATGCATATGTGAGAAAATATACGACAAAGTATCCAGGAGCATACACAGTTTATATTTGCAAATTACATTTAGGATCATTGCTGTCTATTGAAATATGCAAATGAAGGAAATGGCTTTGGGGAAAAGTATACAATGAACACTTTATAAACACATATTTTCATTCACTGCTCACCAAAGAGATGGTAATTATTATGTAAGCAGTGTATAAACATATTAAACTAACATTTCATTGTTAAAAATGCACAATTTATCCGTCAAAAATGGGGAATGATCTCAGTAACATTGCTACAAAATGCAGCAGGTCAACTTGTTTCACAATAGATGTGTACATTTTACTGTAAAATGAATATTTTAGGTTTTTAGGTGACGTATCAGTAATAGTAATTCCATAAATTTAGTAATCGTGTCTTTTCCTCTGTATGTATTGATCAGAAAAATCAGTTTAGAAAATTTCAATTGTTGAATTATTCAAGGTGGAAGTCATATAACAGAATAAAATGATCTCGTTTGTAGTATCATTCAGAGTAGTTGTTAACTTCCCACAGAATTCCCAATATTCCTATCTGATTGCTGACTACTGCAAGTATCTATTACATCTGTCCTTGGTGTAACCATAAGGCTGTAAAAAGTAGCTGGGTCTGGAATCATTTTATTTAGAGTAATTATTATGCATTGAATTGACCTTTTAGCAGTTAGCTAGAGATAAGGGACAGTTACAGCACCACAAAATCCTCCTCATCACAGGTGTTCTCATACAGTACGTGATAGAGGTCTCTAACAATGTCCAGCATTCACACTTCACAGATTCTTTTCACACACATGAAAATTAAGCGTGATTTAACGGGGTCCTATGTGGTTGTCAAATGTCTGTTTTTGGTGGTTTTATTGCAGCTGTGTATTATAAACCAGAGGAAGCTGAAGTATTGTAGGGATAAAATACTTTATACGAGTTGCTTAATTGTCATTTGATGATAACTAATACAGGTTTAAAACAGGGTATAAGTGTATTTAGCCTGTAAGATCTTGTAGTTTTGTCATTGTTTATTGTATTATTTATTCTTGAATAATTAAAAGTTCACAAATCCTTGTTGCTTAATCATTTTTGTAATAATATCTGAGAATAAATACAGATATTGTTATTTTTGGGGAAGTGCTGTTCAAATAATTCCAGTGTAATAGAAATGTCATTATTTTAGTTGCACTGTGATGTATCTATATAGTACATTAAAACTGATGTTTGGGTACTAACATACTAATGGAGTATTTTGACACTGAAATAAACATATAGTAAGAAGTTAATTTATAGTTGTTTGATTCATGTTCCTAATTGATCCCCAATTTTTTTGTACATGAACTAAAAAAAAATCACTATTTGTTTTATTGAATCAGGTATATTTTTATATTTAAGGTCATCTTATTGCTTGTAGGTTACGAAGTAAAAGTGCTGGAAAAGTAGCAATTTAAAGGAAGTGTCTGAAATTCATTGATGCAAAAAGCATTGAGATATGCAAACTTGTTCTCTGCTGACTGATGCTGCCTGAATATAGTCTAGTCTATGCCTGTAATGTTGTCACGAAGGACTTTGCTCAATGCAGTTCGTATACCTATGAAATACCCTGCTCTGCTCTAAAAATAAAAATAAGCAAAGAAGTGAAATGCCAAATATCTTGAATCCAAAACAAGCATTGTGGGGTTTAAAGCTTGATAAAAAGTAGATCTGAACATGTTATAACACTTGAAAAATTCTGTGTTATTAACATAAAACCCAGGACCAACAATTCAGTAGGATGAACAGACACCTAAATGTTTTTACCACTTCAGCTAATAAACCAGAAACGGGGTTTAAATTATGTAGAAAAGAAACAACTTTTGTCATAAAACTGCTTTGCCTTGTACATTAGTATATTTTTGTTTGTTGATGGATTTAAGATGTTAAATTCAACATAAGTGCATCCAAGCAATCTAAGATACATAATTTGAGAGGAAAAGACTTCTGTGAATTGACTTATGCTTTTGATGTTATTGAATTGTTTTAAACAGCAACTAAACAAAAACTACTACCCAGGTTATGATGGTAACAGGATAGCCTATTAAGTTCATATAGTCACAAATTTCATTGTGCATGTTCAAACTAAACGCATTCATTATTATTGTATTAGTGTTTTACCACACCTCACAATGACTCATCATACAGGTACCAAATGAACTTGTAACTTGTGCTTTTGCAACAAGATTGGGATGAAAGGTGAATCTACAGCTAATGTGTGGCTTCCTTAGCATTGCTAAATCAGTGGAAAAGGCAGCAAACAGCTAATCTGACTGGGTCTAAGTATATAATCAACCCAACAGCACCTCTAAACATCCATTAGCATCTATTTGTTTCAGTACAAAAGTGTAAAAATGAACATAATGTGAGTTTTATGTGCTGTGCGCCAGTCAAAGCTAACACTTCTTTTTGCTTTACTTCTTTTAAAGTGTTAACATTACTACCATCCACCTACCAAAATATCAAATTGTTCCTTCAACAATACATTCAACCAATGCACAAACGAGGTGGACACAGTCACATTAATACTTCTCTCACACTGCTGCATGAAACTAAAGCCTTAGGGTTGAATATTCACAATGAAAAACAGGTTCAAAGTAACGTGGCTTGCTTTTGATTGCACAGGTATTTATGATACAGTAACGTGTCCACCTCTCTGTTGTTAGTTACTGAGAGCCTGTCTACCGCAAATGGAAAACAATGTTTACCTTTATACACCTGCTTGGATTTGTTGACATATATATTGGAAGATTTCAAATATTATTCATCAAAGCAGATAAATTGATTGTCTCGCCACAGACATCCATGGCTTTGTCAAAATCACTCTTTGTTATTCTTAAATCCTTGGCTATAGAGTTGTGCTCAGGACTGAAATTCAGAATATACCCCCTCCCCCTCCTAAACTGGTCCCCAGTGGAGCCCTGCCACGACCAGCATCACTGGTAGGATGAGTGTAGCTAGAGGCAACCTCAGGCTGGGAGAGCCGCTGGGGCTGCACAGGTCAAACAGACTCCCCTGGAAGCGAATATTCCTGGAGTCCTGCCTCAGAGTCTCCCAGATGGAGCTGACTTCCTCTTGACAGTCGGACAGCGCCGTCAGGGCACATGTGTGGAAAGCTTCCCAGTGGCTGTGGCGGACAAAGGATTAGATCACTGTGGTGTTGATCACTAGTTTATATTCAATGTTAAAACAGCATATGCACAGGCTGTCATGGATTGATTTTGTTTGGCAAATTGCAAACAAGCGCTTTCAGCACTGTAAGTCAGACTGAGCTTTAATTACCATGGTAACTGCAACTGAGTGTGTAACAATATCTCTAATGATAATGCCAGTGGGCAATTTCCACCAGAAGGTTTAAGTGTAAATCTTTGTCTTCAATACAGTGTGTGGGGATTGTAGTGTGTGTGTGTGTGTGTAGACACAATGATAAAAAAAAAAAAAAAAATCCCTGGAATTTCATTACTGCTGCAGCAGTCATAAATTATTTAGCACAAGGGCTCTGAGTTTCAGCATCATTCATTTCTCTTGTTTCCACTGAGATCATGGCATCTGCTCTATTCTCTCCAGTATTTTCTTATTAGATCATTTTTGACACGATCGCACATTTACTGTGCACATCCAGGAGGCACATCCAGCCTGCTCATGCCCTTCCTTATAACATTACTGTCACCTGCACACCGCTGCCACTCCCCTCTCACTGGTCACGTTCTCCTGGTAGTTGTCCATGCTCTCTCCCAGCTCCAGGACACATTCAGAGAAGTCTTTATAAACGTTCTCACACTTCACATCTGCAGGATCTCCAGGCACAGTAAGGGACAGGAGAACTGCAATACACAAGCAGAAGATGGCTTCTTTAAAATATTTGCAACACTTGGTCATCTGTGAGCCACAAACAAACAGCAGAACAGAAGATGATTTGCTATAAGTTTATTTGTCTTGAACTAGATAAAAGAACTTTCAATATGATTACATTTCATAGATACAAAGCATCTGTGCATATGAAGACTTTAGTTTTATCCCTTTGAACAGATGTTAATTATATTGACCAGGCATAAGTTTATAATTGTTTTTACACATAAAGGGTTATAATGGTAGCCTAACACATGTTTGCAATGCAGTGTAAAATGCAAAACATACATTTAAAGTGTTACATATCACTAAAAGTGACTATGAAGTTAAAAAAAAGACTAAATGTCTAATTTTCCTAACATTTCAGACCGCAGAAAGACAGGAACAACGTTGGCTGTACTACAGTCAATTTGGCCGGATCTCATATAACCACCGGACACCCTGATGGAGATCAATAAAGATTACAGTACCAGTATGGGCAGAATTATGCAGAGATGAAAAAAAAAGGATGCAGCTTTACAGTTTTTTTGTCCAACCACCACCTACGGCTCGCGGCGTTACCGAAACACGAAAGGAGCTCGAGCTATTTTACCAAAGGCAAACGCAAGTATCCCTCCGATCTTCGTCGACATGAATAATCCCATTTCATCCCATTTCCAGCCAGGAGAAGGGCGCGAGGAGCTGGGTGAAGAAAAATCTCGTCGCTGAATCACAAGAAGCTGATTAGCTGCTCATTTCTGGCACGAGACAGCGTTTATTAGGGGGGAAGCTTGTGTGCACAGTGCCTCTCTGCTCCGGCCGACTGGTGACGTTACCTGCCTCCCCCCTCCTGCGCGCGCTGAGCTCATCCTCCCCCTTCAGCACCGGACAGCTCGCATCTCCTCGAGCAGGATCCACCGCGCGCCGCTGCTGTCCCCCCTCCCCGAACCCCTCCCTGTCACCAAACAGGCTCTTCATACACTTCTTCCTCACATGTGACAGGTTTAAAGTGTCACATGATTATTTGTAACTTAAATTGAATTTTTATGTAAAGATTTATTTTTGAAAGCCATACAAAATATTTATTACTTTTATAAATCTGCCTTGTATTCTATGCCACAAACAGGATCCCTTCATTACCAGACTATATGTTAACATGAAGCTCCTTCATGTTTCTAAATGGTGTAGAGCCACTTATCAGGCCCATATCTTATAGATCCAGCTTTAAGTTTGGATTCAGGAATGGTTGAGATTAATTAAACCCCCCTTTTTTTATAATAGTTTCCCGACTTAAACAGACCCGATTCAAATTAAAGTGATCTCCGCTGCTTGTTGTCAAGTTCTGTATAAGTCTGGTAATGATCCATTCATTTCAATCAGATGTGCGTTTTGATGGCTACGGCAGGTTGAGTCTTTGTGAATAATCAGGTTAAATAAATATGAATTTGTTAGTGTTTTTACTGCATGTAGAACACAAACACCACTGTCATTTCCCAATAAGCCTGAAGCTTCACTAAGTCACATTTTACTAGATTCAAAGAGTTCAGTCATAATAAGATGCAGGTGACAAAAATACCATAGACACTGAAAAGGTCTCCAAAAATAAAATTATACAATTCATCCTTTTATTGTTTCTAAAAAATTTGACGGTTTTTTAACAAACATCCTGTTTTTTGGAAAGGGCACCACAAATGCAATGCAAATGAGGTACAATAGCGGGAATACAGAGGACAGAAATAAACCCCATTCCACAAAAAAATACTTTTGGTTTAAAGTCACAGATTCCATTTATTTGTAATAATTCAGGTAACAAACCTCCAAATAAAATCTGCACCGAACTCATCAACAATTCTGACTTCACAGCATTCATGTGGATGATCTTAGCCCTCTTTAGGGAACAGTCTACAGCCTCCAAATTAAACAACTTATTGTGTTTTTATGCACATTTGTGTTCAACCCTGTTAGTGTTGAAATAGTTTTGCCTTGATGACAGCAGCAGAGTCCAGAACGCTCAACAGACTCACTCAGATTTCCATACAGTCATCTTTAACTCATTGCTAAAAGTAAAAACTCCCCAAAATGATGATGGGAATCCTGTAATGAGAAGGTTTGAAAGTCTGATGGACAGTAAAAAAAAAAGGGATGGAGGTAAGCAGATGTTTACTGGTCGACGCCAGCAGCTCTTTTGGTTCGTTTCCTTGGAGACGTTTTAGGAGACGCTTTACCTGGAGGTAAAGGACAGAAATATTATATATTGGAGGATTTGATGGAACATACATTAAAAAAAGCACATCGTCAAACACGCAGACAGTATAATGTTGAGGCTAATTGCAGAAAATGAAGAAGTCTGTTGTTACTGGTGACAGATGGAAGTAAAATATGCATACTCATTGCATTAAGAGTCTCCTGAGGAATCCAGCTGATGTCAACATCATTAATTCCAGTGGTGCCCTTCTCTATTTTCACAGAAATCCTCTTCCTCTGCAAAATGCAAAGAAAAAAAACATGAAAATGTATTCTTCCATTTCAAATGAAGGATGGACAACACCTCCCCTCATATGCACCATTATTGATCTAACAACAATTATTTCTCTCCATTAGAACGGGTGAAGCAAAGGGTAAGATGCCCTTGTTCTTAAGTGCATGCAAGGTATTTGTATAACTACGTGGTGATGGAAGACACATACCGTCCTCGACTCCAGAACCTGGTACATCCCAAAGACCATCAGGGCCACCAGTCCAACAAGGAACACGTACATGAACATTCTGCCAATAAAACACATTTATTTATTAATCAAATGACAACACAGAAGCACAAAACGACCCACTAAACATATGTGACTGCTCCTCATCAGGATCTTATAGACCAAACATTAAGGGTTAAAGTATGAAAGCTAATCAAACAAAAGTCTGCAGAGTGTAAGAAGGACATTTTGTTTTGCTTGTCTAATTTGTATGTGACAGTTTGTGCAGTTTGCACCAGCAGCACAATACAGACAGCCAATTTCACACCTCCCTCTAAAATGTTTTTACATTTTCTATCCAGACAAAGCTGGTGATGTGAGGCCCAAGAGAGAGCTGGATAAGCCTCAAGGACGGTGCAAATAAATGCAAGGGTGACAAAATAATCTTAATTATTAGGACTTCAAACAGAACTATACTGGAAGATCTGAATAATACATCCAGCTAGAGCTTACTTCACACAGTGTTTAGATATTTTAACACTTCCTTCCATTACTGCAGTTTGCAGAGGAGCAGCAGGTTTAGCTGAATTTAGCCTTACGTTTCTCCATCCAGTCCCTCTTCCCGCTCTGTGATGGTGATGGTTTGGTTGTAAATGGCGGTCTGGAACACGGTACCCTGATAAAAAAGGTAAAAACATTACAATTAGGCTTCAGGTTCACAAGAATATTCCTGTCCTGGATCTTTCTTTAAGTCTCTTGTTGTAAAATGTAGTAAACAAAACAGTTCAAAATTAAATCACAATTAAAGTCATATTTGTGGTCCCATCAGCTCATTGAATCATATCATAAATATTTCATTCTTTCATCCAATATATCTTCCTGCTTAAATTTAGATAGCCTTTAAATATTTTTTTAATGCTGACTCAGCTTAATTTTTACCCTCACTTTAACATTTTTAAAATGATTTTCTTGTTAATTAAAACATACAAATAAAACCTGTCAACACCTCTTAAGTTCTTCTTTGATTTAATGTTATTAAAAGTAGTAGATATTATCAGCAGATACAAGCATTAATGTGATATAGAAAATGATTTTACCTACAAATTATAATAAAAGTCAAGTATAGTTTATTTGTTTAGGACAGCTTGCAATAAATCCTGCAGCTGTGACATCACCAGACTGCTCATCACTTGCTTTTCTTTCTTTTTTTGTCTGGTCCATCATTAAAGTAGATATAAGGATAATCTGCTGTGTTGTGCAGAGCAAAAATGTTCCACCACCAGATCAGGGAAGTGGCTGATATAAACAAGTCCTATCAATGGATGGTGGCACTAATCATGGCAGCACAGGCATCCACCCTACAGCCAGGACTCCATGTGCAAAGAAGCCCCCTGAAACAATCCAGCCCCTCACAACAAACTGTGTCATCACTTGCAGCATAAAGTGGACTCATCCACCTGTCTTTGGATCATTATTTTAAAGTATCTCCCTGAATTCTCTGGGGAGACCCTCAGCGACTCCAAGTTATAAGAAACATCACCCAAATTATAACCAGGCGACTCCCCAGAGATACTTTAATATCTGCTTTTATAAAATTCCCATTGAGGTAATTAAAGGTGTAAAAATGATCAAATGAAATAAAGCTGCTGGTGATGATGGTTTCTACTTCACTTTGTGCTCCTTACCATAGAAATAACAGTGAATAAAGCCAGAAGATACATCAGGCAACTAGAGTGTGAAAAATGTCCCTTTTGTAAAGTTACAGAAAAACTATTTGCAGTTTTATGAAACACAGATTAAATGCACAGTATGACTATTATACTGCATTTTAACCAACATACTGCCTTTAATGCACATCAAACCTGGAATAATTAAAAGCTTTTAAGTTATACCTCAGTATCGTGGTAGCTGAGGAGGATAACAAGACCGAACGGTCGACCGGCCATTTGTTGTGCTGGGATGAAAGAGTACTCGAAGGAGGCCTGAGCCTGAGGCTTGACCACCGTATTCAGGGGCAAAGCTGTAAACTACAAGAACAAGTATTTAAAGAAGTTATGACACAAAAAGCACATATAAATTGTAATAATGCTTTTAAACAAATACCCTGTCAAAAAAAAGTAAAAAGGCTTTCACGACCCTGAACTGAATTAAGCAGTTTGGAAAAAAATAATGAATAAATGAATGAAAAAAGGCCTTTGGTCCATCTCTGATCAGTCAATTGTTTATGAAATATAATAAAAAACTAAAGGAAACAGATCACATGAGATAAACATACATGCTGATTTAAAATGTTGAAGTTCAAACAGAATAAATCACTATATTTTTTAAATGCATTGAATAAAATCTACATCGTACAGGTCATGTCAGGTGACTCACATTCTGAATGAACAACTGGAAGTCCTGGGGGTAACGAAAGGACGCCTCCAGCGACTGAACCGTGAAAGCCTGGCTGCCCTTATTGGTGAAACCCACCAAGAACCTCACGATCTCATTGGCAAGAAACTCTAAATGTGTTTTAAATAAATCACACATAGTCACAAAAATGAGTTTAAATAAATACAGGAAGCACAAACAAAGCCACATGTTTACTTTTATCACATAAAAAAGAAGTAAAAAACAATACATTTCTATACAAAAACACTCAAATGAGATGATAATGATAATAAAATAACTCTTGAGCAACCTTCTCCTGTTGTGAATAGGATGGTAGTGTCGGCATCAGGGTGAGAAGTGATGAGTTTATCCACAGCATCATCAGAGTCATCTTCATCCCCTTCCTGATAAAGAAAAATGATCAGACAAGTATAAAAATCAATGAATTTGTCAAAGTTGTCAAACATTCATAATATACAGACAATCAATCTTCCTGGGACTATTTTCATTCATAATCATAGATGCTATGCATACCGAGTTTAGCATTTGGTCTTCTTCAACAAGAACCTCATCCTCATCCTCATCTTCGTCTTCATCTACAGCAGCATCAGCCTCATCAATAATCTCCTCACCTGAGTCTGTGTCTGCATAGACATGTCCTATAAATGCACATAACAAAGCAGTGTGTGAGTCAGGCAAAATACATGAACTTGGTTGTTACAGCATATTACATATAAAACACATATAGTTAGTGTTTGAATCAACAAATGACTTATAACAGAGCTGTAATTAAAATTCTTCTAACATGTTATCAGTAAATAATATTAGAGATTTGATCCACTATATACTATTTAATGCTATGTTATTTACAAACTTTAGATTGGATATTTGTTCATAGCTAAAGATGAGCCTAAAGGTGAGTTTGCATGACAACAATTCACTTTAAGTTAAATAATGCTAAAAACTATTTGACTTGAAGTAGCCTACTATTAAAAAGAAGATTTTCAACCCTTTTTGGTACAGAAGGGTAGTTCAAGATAAAAATATTGGTTTTGACAGTTAATAAATGAAAACACTTTGAGAAGCATCTTCAAGAATATTAAATAACTGTCAATAACATCTGCATTAACGTCTAAATGACAATGTGTGATTAAAATAACACATTTCAAATGTATTTAATATATTAAAATGACTGAATCTGTTTTCAGTGGGAATTGAAATAAAACCCAAACAGAAGTCCCCATTTTATCTATGGTGACGTGTCCCAACATGAGGAAGCTGCTGGTAGTGGTTTCATCACCTTTCATTTACAACATCTGGATAAAATCACTTTTGCAACTCTAGAGCAACGCTTAACGTGAAACTATGACGTTTAATGTAAATACTACAGATTCAGCAGCTGTTCAGGTACAACCTTCTCCATTCAACTCAGTGAGAGAGATGACCTACAACATGTCCCTTAAAAGTATTTCTGATTATTGATTTAAATCGAAGTTAATGTAACAGAGAATAAAGTCCTGTTTGCGGGGTTGTGAGAATGTGCCACGTCAATATGGAAAAACTCTGACGAGGAGGCTAAAGGACCCTTTTCCGCTTCAAAGTGAACAAAAAGAAAAGAAAAGCTCCTACCAATAGTTATTAGGCCACAGGGAAAAGCCAGGAGAAAAAGCAGCAACAACTTTGATCCAAAATGGAACATTTTTGTAGAGCTGGAAGTCTGACGCTTGTAACACATCAGCGTTTAGCAGAAGAGAGGGCGAGTAGAGGAGGGGGCGGGGCTTACACACGGAAGAGACGCCTCTGCCAGGTCCGTGCCGCATTCGCGAACATCAGGGAATTTTGGGTTTATCGCTCAACCAACATTTCGTGCTTATTAAAAATTAGCTGATTATAGTCAACTTTGTTTGTAGCACTCCGGTTTGTGAGTGCTGTCCTTAATGTTTTTTTTTCTTTTGTTTTTACCTGCTGACTCATGTTCCCACGTTGTCCTTTCTGTTGATTTGTATAGCGGGTAGGACAATAAAGAACTAGGCCTATTTCTGTAAAAATGTTATAACCCAATAATAATAATTAAAAAACCCTCTTGTTATGTCTAGCTGTATAATGGCTATAACTGGCAATATGTTTAAATAAATGGTCACATAAAAACAAGCAAACAAAAACGCAAATAATGACTTAATGTTAAAATTGAAGCTTTTTTTTAAGCTGATTTCTGTGTCATACAGGAAATGCCAAAATATCACTGCTCATTAGATATATGGAAGTGCAAAATAAAGAGACAATAAACCTTTTCTCAGATAAATTAAGGGAAGAAGAAACCACAGCTTTTGAACTTTGCACTTTTATATCTCTTGGTCAAGGAGGATATTTGTTTTACTCTGATTTTAGTAAATTTGGTTAAAGATTCTTTATTGTCATTTAACATCATGCTCTACATGACGAACAAGGAAGAAAAACACAAACAAGACAACCAATACATTAAAAATAGAAAAAAACTACAAAAAATAAGAAAAGAAGTTGTAAGTAAATTTATTGTGATGTAAACAGTGTATTGTGCTGTCAAGTGGCATTTTAGATATGTGCAGATGTTGTTTATTCCACATAATATTACTGAATATAGCAGCATGTTAGCATTACTGCAGGTGACCCTGAACATAAAGAGGACTCCAGACTGTCGTCCAGGTGTGACTTTAACTTTCACAGTTTCACAGCATCTGGGGTGTGACTCCTACTGAGCCTGGTGGTTCTGGCTTTGGTGATGCGTAGGTTCCTGCCCAATAGGAGGTAGACAAACAGGCAGTGTGCAGGATGTGTGGGGTCCCTCCAGATGCAGGATGCTCTCTTCCTTCTCCTGCTGCTGTAAATGTCACGCACTGTAGGCAGGCTCCTGCTGGTAATCTTCTGTGCACAGATCCCCCTTCTTTGCAAACAACAGAGCAGTTGCTGAACCAAACAGTGATACAGGAAGTGATGAATTTTTCCACAGCACCCAAGTGGAAAGATTTTAGGACCCACCAGTTCAGCCCTAACCTCGCCAGGCTTAGAAAGAAAGAAGCAATGGTGAGCATTAAAGTTTCACCCAAATTCTCCTCACAAGTACAGGAAATTAGAATATTATGAAAAAGCCATGCCACATTGAGGCAGTAGGCTACTTCATGCAAAAGGAGGTCCAATCAAGTATTGAGTGCATGGAAAAGAACATACTTTTCAGAAGCCTGACATTTCTGTTTAAAATATCCTTTTTTA
>JBAMIG010000003.1:21613606-21655695 GCA_037177335.1 Kiunga ballochi
TTCACATTCTGAAATGACTGATGAAGAATATTAAACTTTTTCATAATATTCTAATTTCCTGAGATGTACCTGTATTTTGTGTTCAACCATATCACAAACATTTTGTGATGCCACTCAGTTTGCATCTTCAGAAACTGGAGCTTTACTGCAGAAGTCTTCCTCGCACTTAAAAAACCTATAAAGTATTAAATCAGCTGGATCATTTCCCAGTTTCAAGTTTGGTAGTTTTGGTAGTTTGGCCAGGTTCAAGTTCCCAGAGCGATCAAGAGCCTCAATCTCATTAATTCATTTTTATACCATTTCATCCAATTCAGAGTCACTGGAATGCTGGAGCAGATCCCAGCAATCATCAGGCAAGAGGCCGGGTACGTCCTGGTAATGTCACCAGCGAAGCCAACACAGAGAGACAAACAATCAGTCACACTCACACCCACTCTTAGAGACATTTATAGTAACCAATCAACCTAGCACATGTCATTAGAAAGTGAGAGAATACCTGGAGAGAAAGCATGCATACACGGAGAGAACATGCAAACTCCACTCAGAAAGGTCACTGGTTGGACCTCCTGCACAAACCAGTAATCTTCTTGCTGTGAGGCTACAGTACTAACCACTACTCCATCGTGCAGCTAGCTCCAGTCTCCATCATTGAAATAAATTATGCTTCTGTGGTTAAGAAGTGAAATTGGACAATTATTAATCTTTACTAATTAGTTTTACCATTCAGCTGTTGCCAGAGGTTTGCTTTTGTAAAGACCAGCTTGGTTGAAGCAGCATTTTGTCTGTCTGATTCCCACCTCCTGACTCTTCATTTGTTCTTTTAATAAATGGTTTGGCTGCTTCCTTTGAGTTGAGTCATCAAAGACCGTCACCTGAAATATTATTAGATAAAACATGTTTTTGTTATGCATCCTGTTTTCAACTTGACAAATCAAGAAGTGCATAAAAGAATTGTGCTTATTTTTGGGCTTTGCAGCATCACGTCCTGTTTGGCTTGCAGTTTTACACAGTCTCAGTTTAACATAAGATACTTTCCCAATTACCAAACCATCACATATATTATTTATACTATATGAAATTAAATGTTGTCCTACTTTGTAACCTACTCCTGTATAAGCCTGTTATTAAGATATTGTTTAATTTCGTCAGATCAAATTGACAGGTTCATGACTTCTTCCTTTTGCACTTGTGCAGGCTAAAAAAAGGTTGTGGCTTTCTGCAAAAAGCACACATCCTGTAACGGCTGTAAAAAAGAAAAACAAACCTGAAAAACTACAGTCATCGAATTGTGCAAGCATCAACATGTGACTGCATCTGGGACTTTTTTGGCAGAAACAGTCTAAGTTTATTTAGCTGCTTTTAACAAAGTGCAACGTTTTCGTGGCGAAGGCTGTATGCGATGGCTAACAATGAAACATGTGGTAAGTCTTGAATGATGATAGAAAAATGTTTTTAATTACTAAAATAACAAGCCAAAGAGTAGATGTGTGATTTAAATTCCGATTTAACACATTATATTTAAATAATTATTAAAAAGACTGATGTTTAAAGGCACATTTCATGCTTCAGCTGTGGGTTATTGGAAGTGTACCTGCTATAAGGATTAGAACTGGAGCAGAGGTGATGCATCTTTTGTTCGCACAATTCTGGAATCAGTTCTAAGATTTCGTCTATAGAAGTAAAACTCATTAAACATGTCACAGATTAATGTTCAAGCTTTGATAATTGACTGAAAAAAAGATAAAGATATAAAGTTTACATTAAAGGTAACAAAGGTGAAAATTCAGTTTATTTGTATTTTCATAATCAGTCTTCTGAGACATAAATAAAAGGCTGGAAATGTTAGAAAAAGATTTTTCTGCAACTGTTGATGGATTAAACTGCTAGGTTTTTTATTTATAAAAGTTTTATTATTTTGCATTTCAGATCATCTTTATTTGTAAATCCTATTGACTCAATTTCATTCTTTATGGTGAGGGATTTATTTCACATTTTGTGACTGATTTTAGCAGAGACAGTTGGAGTTTATTCACTTTGTTTTCAAAAAGTGTTGAAAAGTGTTTCAAAAGAGTTTTTGTTGTGAATTCTCAATGTGATGGCAAACAATGCAACGTGTAGTAAGTCTTGAATGATGACAGAGTAAAATGGCAACAATTCTTTTAGAAAATTAGTTTTAAACTTTAAGAAGAAGTGGAAATGATGCAGCAGAAGGCACAAGTGCTTTAATTTATTAGGGATGGAGAGGAAATTAGAACTAAAAGATGTGAACAATGGACACTAAATCAACCAAAATGATTGTTGTTTTTTTAATTGTGCAGATTTAAAATAAATGAAAGAGAAAACAGAAATAAATTATGAATTTTGTGCTGTGGTGATGCAATAAAATCTATTTTCTGCTCAAAATGTTGGTCAACACTGTACCAGCATTATGCAACCTAAAAAGTTCATGTCTACAATCAAAACATGGATATTTATATGTGATTATAATGCACTAACACAATTTAACTATATATATATTTTTTTTAATGTCACTAAAACCTCAGTTAACCTGTTTCAAAGCAGGGGTGCCGAAGTCTGCTAGAGCCTTTTCTATTCTGCATCGTTTTGATGCATCCCAACTCCAACACACCTGAATCAAACAGCTGTATTCCTTCATTTCCATGTCATAAAGCTCTGCAGAGGCCTGCCAATGAAATGTCCATTTGATTCGAATGTGTTGAGAAAGTTTGCTAAGTTCTAAAGTTAGCAGGATAGTTGTGCACTAAACTTGGGCACACATTTTTAACAAAAATGAAATTCTGTTTTCACACTTATATGTGAATGTCCCAACATTTTCTGCATGCAGGTACAAAGTTTACAGTTTTTAGACTTTCTTAAAAAGCAGCGGATTCTGAAAAATTCATTTTCGCAGCTTTTTCTTTTTTATTTCCATTTATATATATTTCTAAACTTACGTTACAGTATAAACCTATCCAGCTCCAGTCCTGCATTGCCTCAGTCCTGCTGGTGAGCATGTGTCTTGCAGCAGGGATACTTGCAGGAAAACCTGCAGGAGGGGGACTGTGACTTTCAATAGTGTCAGAAATATAGAGATAATAAAAGCCTACACACACTCACACACACATATATATATATACACACACACACACACACATACACACACATATATATATATATATATATATGTGTGTGTGTGTGTGTGTATGTGTGTATTTATTGATTATTTGACCTATTTAAAGTGAATTATTGTTTCTACTTTATTGTTAATTTCTATTTCATGCAACATTTCACAGCAAATATGTTTAATTATTTTATATAAAAAAGAAAATAAGATTAAGGTTATTTATTCTATACAAGCTGCCCCTTATATAATCATATATTTAATTATTATTATTGCCCTGAAATTTACTTCTCTGTAACTGATTTGTGTTATACAGTTAAACAGCATAATGTCCTTTTTCTGATTATTTTATATAAGGTAAACCGAAGCCTGTTATAGTAAGGAAAGAAGTGACTAAACTCCAGTTTTACCCAGTTCTGTGAGCCCAACAGGACTTTTGCATCAAAATGTACACAAAGCTGAATTCATGTTAAATGAACAGGAAATATCTTCCGGTACAATTTGGATGAATCTCAATGTAGCAGTGCAGCAAAACAAAAACAGTGTTGATATTCTTAATTCAAACATAAATCTTGCGAAATGTTGGAGTAGCCTGAGTTGGGAGATAAAAATGGGTTTTTCAAAAAGGTTCTGAGGTAGGAAATGCATCAAACACGCTCTGCTGCGCTTATATCCCTGCAGCAAAACCTACAGCACTCACATGAAACACACATCCATATTTGCTGTGTCTAGAAAACCACATTTTCTCTGCTGACGTGAGACCAAAATGTTTGTGTAAGTCGTTCACATCAGACCACAGGATGCAGGTTACAGGTTTTCTGACTGTTTTAAACTATGATAACCTGATGTAACTAATCTATCTCTGAAGTTTACTCCCTCTCTCGACCATATTGACCAAAAAGCACTTGTTTGTGCAACTAGCTTGAAGCTTTACTTTAGACTTGACATTTGCAAACATTGTAAGAATATTGAGCAGCTTTTGTTGTTGCTTCAGTAACATTTAACCCTTACATTGGATTATGAAATATGTTCGCCAATATAAAAATAACGTAATTTTACTGGTGTGTTGTGTAATGGTGATTTAAGTGTGGTTAATAAGTCACTGTATGATTAGATAATTTTGTATGAGACAGAACGGAGTCCCCCCCAAAGTCCCTTTTTTCTATTCATTTACAAGACATTTGATAATTACATACCACATATTGCATCCTATTTATGTAGAACATCCACCTCACAAGATTAGGGTTTTTAATCACTTTTGATTTCTGTTTTAAAAGTATTTCTGCTTCTCTCTGTTCTTTTCTCCAGACTTTTGGAAGAGTATAGTTTCAGATCCTCAGGGAATAGCTCTCAGCATTATTCTCTTCATCTCATTATGTTGCAATATTCTTTGGTGCGTTTTGAAATTTTGCACAGGTAACAATACTTCTCACTTCTAAACATCAACAGAAAACTAAGTAAATTCATGCAGGTAATATATTGTTTTTTTATGTTGTTAAAGGAAAAGGAAAACATTGTCTAAGGACAAGAAGACGGTATGTAGCAAAACACAACTCAAAAAGGAACAAAAATATTATATCTTTCATTTGGTTTAAGCTGTTTTCATCTGTCAAAATTCAGTCAGAGCACAAGGCACATGGAAGATAATCCCATATATGGAAACTTGAGCTACGTACAGGCAGGTAAGTGCAGCTTATGTGTGTGTGCATCTTTGTGCAGGTATCTTTCTTCAATAACATCATTTTACAGTGCGTGTTGTTGTCTACAGATGAGGCGGTGTACACAGAAGCTGATCCTCCTCGCTCATCTCTCGCCTCTAAATCTCTAATCCCTCCACAGAGGCAACAGGGGCTTTCTGACACTCAGGTAGACTCTCTAAACAGTTCCTCTTCATCATATATTATAATTTTAAAGCTGTAGATTAATTGAAAAGAAGCTCTTCAGGGAGGGAAGGCTGTAGTCCAAAACATATCTAAGAAAAACTTTTCTTTGTTTTCTGCTTTTAGTCCAAAAATCAAGAGTGCTACGCGAACTTGACCCTCAAAGCTCCCAGGGTCCAGTCGGGTTGCATCTCTCCACAGATTCATAACTCGGATGTGGTGCATTTAGAAGAGCCAACAGAGCCGGAGCGGAAAGATGATGGGAACACAGACGCTGTCTCTTCCATGTCTGACCTGTATGCTGCTGTGAAAACCCAGCAAACCAAAACCGTGCAGCTTGCAGAAGACGGAGAGGGCTACGCAAACCATCTCTGAGCATGACTGTTCATGCAGAGATGTCATACAACAGTTTTTTTTTAGTTTGATCTGTCAACAGAGGGTGGCGCTGTTTGCCACTCTGTGAAAACCCAAAAACCTTTTGGTATAGCAATGTAAGCCACTGCTGAGGAAATCTTCTTGTTTAAGTGGAGAACAGGCATTTTTCACTAAACTTAACTTTGGTGTTCTTTTTATATGAAATACAATTTTTTTAAAAAATCATATAATTTAATTTCATTCATATTATCTGTATGCTGTTGGCAAACTGGAGGGATGAATGCACTGTGTTGTATTTACTTGAATAATATTCTTTGATTAATAAAGAATCTTTTACACAGACACAAAGATTCAGTTAAAAGTATCTTCCAACAATGTCTTCTTGTATTTCTTTAAAGAATCATTGACCAGAGTGATGTTATCCAGTTGCTGGCTGCTCACATGCAAAGTGACCCAGTGTCCCAGAAAATTACTTTGAATGCTTTTTCTCAGCCCTGGGATGCTGCAGGTCAACAGCAATATCATGAATGTAGATAATGGATGTCTGGATGCCATTTAATTTAATTAGAATTACATATTTTAATGTTACATAGTGGTAGCCTACTTGTGTACTTCAGTGGATCTAAATATGTAAGTAGGAGCTGTTGACTATGAGCGTGAAAGTAAGAAATATCTGGAGCTGTGACAAATTGAGCAGCTTTGGGTTCGCACTTTGAGGCTACGTTACCTGCTGCAAGCACATCTGTTTGGGCAAAGATGTCAGATGATTTAAGGTTGTGTAGGAGATGCTGGAAATTGGTTCGAACAAGCTACATTTAGAAAATGAACAATGCAAAAAACAATACACAATACTATTCAAAAGTCAAGTTCAGAACAAACATTGGTGTTTTTCTGATTAATGGCCAGTTAAATGCATGAACAATCGATCTAACTAATACAGGATCATAGTTATTATTAGTTATTTTGATTATTTGTTCATATAAACGGCCAATAATCAGTAAAACACAATGTCCAATCTGAACTTGATAGTTTTAATGCAATTATGAAACCATGAGGGTTTATCATTGTCCTCTTGTGGCCACAGCTCGTAACTACATCTACAACCACGTGTAAAGTTCATTATATTACTAATTAGTGGCCAGTTAAATGCACGGACAACCCAAAAAATTGAATCAGCACAAAATGGTAAGAACCGCCAAACAAACTTTATTCTAGCTCCATAGACACTACCATCCATCTTTGATATGGAGTTCATGGTTTACACCAGCATGTTTCGGTGTTTACTGGAGAAAAAACTACTTTGTTTTCTTTAGAAAGACACCAGATCAGTCCATGAGGGCAATTTGTGAAATACAAATTCATTCAAATCTTCCTGTCATTTTGTTCATATGGTGGATCCTTTAGACATAAATGAAACATTTGAGAAACTGACATTTCCTGAAGCAAACAACTCTGGAAACTGAAAGTTAACTTTTGTGTAATTTTTTAAAGCACAAAGATGTTGGAAGCGCTTAACTAAATATTAAAACTTGCCATCGCAGAAGGGTAATGGGAAACATGAAATGTGTTTGTAGGTGGAGTAAAACAAGCAAATTCATTGATAATATTCCACTTTGTCCTCATGAGAAAGAGCTGGAGTTTAATATAGGAAACTCATTCATTTTTAGCAGATTAAATCCTCTGGACTAGTACTTTAATGCTTATTCGATCTACACTTGTTAAAGCACTAACTATTCAAAATCTGATTGAAAAACATACAAAAAAGAGTATAATGTTCACTATTTCCTCTATGATTTACCTAAATTGTAAAAAGTTGATGAACAAATACTCCAAAGTTGTGTTGAAATATTTCAATAAATGTACTTAGTTACTTTCCATCACCTCCAGCAAAGCAAACATCCCAGGAAAAGTATGCCGAGCTAAGCATATTGTCATGAGTTTTAAAATAACTCTTATATCTCCTAGGATGCCTGACCAGTAATAAAGTGCTGACTTGCAACCTGAGTTGTAATAAATTCCTGCTCTAATCTTTGTTGAACTTCGGTTAACCTGTCACTTATCTGTATGTTTGAAACTCTCACTATACTCTATGATCAGATTGGATCTAAAGAAACAATTATAACCTTAATAATTAGCTTTAAACTAATCATTAGTTAAGACTTTATAAACTGACATATTAGACTTCATGAGAGAAAGTTTTTAGTTGCCTGAACTTTTATTCATCACAAGATCTTTTTTATAGCGGCAATACCAGCGATAAGAGACTTTTATAGTTACCCGGCTGTACAATGATTATTTGACAGTCTGATAAAATAATTATGTCTGAAAATTGTGACACATGTCTTTTTGTCAGTTAACACAAAGGTTTTTTATGATCACTCGCAAGCAAGTTTATTTGTATGGAAGTAGAGAGCCGCCATGATTGTAAGAGTTTATCAAACATTGTTTTCATGTGGCGATGAGATAAGTTTAAAGTTTATTGAAATGCAGGATCCTGAAAGAGCTGGTGCTGTTCCTTGTCCATCACAGAACCAACATTGAAGAGGCAAACATTCAGCCAGACATGTATTTAAGAAGTGGACAGCAGAAAACACCACACAATTTCCCCAGAAAATTGTTCTTATTCAAATATAAAAATTATAATAAATTATGAGTGCGTTTGTGGTCTACTGGGCACAGCACTGGTTTTCAGTCTAAACTGCAGAAATCTGGGATCTGCCCACTTTGGATGCAGGAACCTGTTGCTGAAGGAGTTCTGTGGGGGTGTCAGTGTTTGGGAAGAGTGTGGAGTGGTGGGGACTGTGCTGTGCTGTTCTTCAACATGGATGACAGATCAAGAGATCCTCTTCTTCTCTGGTTTGTTCTTTTTGTCGATTGCAAGTGGGCTATACAACTCAACATAGCCCCCACAATATCCAATGCTTTTGCTCTGTTGTCTGGGTGGAGGGACATATCTGCAAGGACCCTGAAAATGCATCGAATTAAAGTGCATAACTGATGTAGAAGAAAGGTAAAATTGACCTTCGATATCTCTGTTCTGAGCCAAGCATAAATGGGCATTTAGCCATTATCATCTATTCCACCACATAAACTGGTTGGTATTGAGGGTCTCGGGTACAGGCTGATGGGAGGAACATCCATTACCGATTAAATACATCTTTACTTCTTTAAGTCTGACAAAGGCTGGAGTTGTGAGTGTTTCACTATTTTACCAAACACATGGATTTACACACCATGATTGTGTTATCCATTCCCAGCTGTTGGGGTCTCTTTTAAGAAATAAAATCAGAAATCAGGTTGAGCAACACGACTCCCCATTAATAATTTTGTCATCTTGCGAAAACAAAAATAGCTTTTTAAGATAGCAACATTAATGACCCTGCTATCATGAGGAAATGTTGTCTTGAGATAATAAATAAAAAAGTTTCTTTATTCAGCAAATTTAATGTACGAGAAACTTTAAACTGCCTGACATAAAACATTACAAACATTATAACGGTGAAAAAGTAGCACTATAAATAAATATAAAGGAATAATGATGTAACACATATAGCAACGTGTGCCTGTATGTGTGCGTGTGTGTGTGTATATGTATGTATCCTAAAAATAAAAAAATCTTATAAAATCATACAATTAATTCGTGATAACATTGTTAAAATGTGTAACATCCAATAGACAAAGTGTCCTAAATATAATATTTTATATATATATATATATATATATATATATATATATATATAAATATTTATAGAACCAGATGAAAAAAATACAAGAAAAGAAACAAAAGAAGAAAATTGTTTTAAAAATATATTTTTTCTCATTAGAATAAATTAAAATAATTAAGATATGCAAATAATATCGGATATGTTTTTATTATTTAGAGCAAAGTTTACTGTATATTCTATTAAAATGCCATAAAACAAAAATGTTTTTAGATCATCTTAAATATATTTTACATCAACCATTATATATAATTACATCTAATTGATGGAGCTTTTGTGGAGCATAAGAAATGCTGTTGTGAATAGTTCTATTTGTCCCAAAAGCTAGAGGGGGTTTGCTAAAAGTGTTGTCAGGATAGAGCTGAGAAGCCTGCAGAGACAAACCTGCAGGGTTGGAAGGGAAAAACAAAAGCACAACAAAACCAAAAAGCTTTGAGCTGAAGCAATCTAAAGAGGTGATTTCACCTTGCTGCAGCCTGAAAAAAGAGCAAAAGCAGAGGGCAGCAGCAATGTTTGAAAAAAGCATCAAAGCTGCAGTCTTTTTTTTGCAGTCCATTTTTTCCCCAGAAAGGTAACCTGATATAGAAATTCCTAAACCAGGAACTTACTAAATAGAGTTAAGATCTTTTGCTACATTTTGTCCTCCTTTCCTCCCTAACCCTAACATAACCTCCTTGGTGGGATGGTGCCTATATAAAAGTAAAATAATTCAATAAAACAGTCCTTGTTTTTAATTATTCATGTTCCCACTCTGCATCTAATAAATATATACATTTTTTTGCCTAATTGAAACGTTGTGATTTGCAGTTATTTTGTACTGAAGAAGAATCCTCTGGAAGTTGCGTCTCACTCAATCTTCACCGAGCACCCATATGTGACACGTTGCTATTGAATGTGACAGAACTCTGTTATTTCCCATGAAGGAGACAATCAACCTGACATTAAAGTTGATACATGGGTTTGATAAAATATTGTTTGCATAGACAGGACTTTGATTTCCAATTGTCTCTGATTACATAAGATGCTTTATATACAGTAGATGCTTTTATTAGTTAATAAAAGACACTTCATTGATTCAGTTAACCTTTGTAACTACGCCATGCAAAACAGAACATGTCTGCTTATCTGCCCTTTATAGCTTTAAATAATGTAGTGATCAAACTAACACATTTCATTGACTTCATGTGCTGTTAGTGATTATTGAATTATCCCAGTGATAAATGATTAACTGTGTTGATGCCACAAAGTAATAAAGGTTCCAACAAAGGCGCTGATTAAACCCTTTGATCGAACACTTTATCAAATTCCTTGCTTGTTTATTGAACAGAATAAACTTGATAGATAATGATGATTATATTTCTTATTTGCTCATGAAAGAAGCTGTGTGAAGAAACGGAGAGTTTTGCTGTACAGTAGGAGGGATTTTACGTTACATGGTTGCTGTGAATAAATGAGCCATGTTAAGATATGTTCTTTATTTTTATATTGGAGAACGATTCCATTCAAGTTACAGGACAACAATTCATTAATTAACAATTCAAAAATCATATTTTTCCAACCAAGAATTTAATGCTTAGTTTTATCACAATGGATAAAAATGATTTTAAAGTCATTAAGCTCTCTAAAACAATGAAACTCACAGTTATCAAAATTCTGTCTGCACCTTATAAACTTATTTTAGATGTAAACCTCACTGTGCTCTAAAACCAGTACTATGATTTATTTTCTAACGGCTTGCTTATTATTTCTTTTTACCATTACTAACTGAAGATTTCTACTAAAAAGATTTTAAGAAAAAAACATTTAAGAGTTCTGTGTTATTCTCTGAGGTACCATGAAACACTGATACAAATTACTTTTCCTTATTTACTTATATATGTTGGTGTAGACTGTCCATCTGTTTAGTTTTCTTTTGACATATTTGAAAAATATGACTAAATATAATAATCTTTATACTCATGATGCTGATTTGCAGAAGTCTAGTATCTAAATGTGCAACATATTTTCAGAACCAAACACACAATGTGTGACTGGTATTAGCTCTGGAACGCACAAAGAAGTGACAAATTAAACTAAAATGGAATAAAAACCTATCAAAATAAAAAAATAGAAAGTTTAAATACATTATCTTATTTGATGAAAGCAACTGGTGGAAAAAGATGAATCTCACACGATCTGTAGTAAACGCACACGTAAAATACTGGGTTTTCCAATTGTTTATTCCAAATAGGCTACATTTTTTTCTGATTCATTACAGTATTTTACAACTTTGAAAACATTTATATTCTATAGCATTATTTTTCTGTTTAGCCCATAAAATTTCCACTTCAGTAGAGCAAAAAAAAAAAAAAAACCCAACCAAACAAGCAAACAAACAAACAACAACAACAAAAAATAAATAAAGAAAAAAGACGTAAATTTACAAACCAAAGAGAAAATTAAAACAGTTCAATATCTCTTACATTGCAGAGATAAAGATATAAATATCATTATTGGGTTATATTAACAATATTTAACTTATGTAAAATTCATATTTACATCTTTATTAACTAAAATTAATAAAGTACTACATAAACATCAGACTTTGCTGTTAATGGAACTAATATTCTCTTTTTCATCACAGCTTATGTCAGTTTTAAGCAGCTCTACGTCACCTCTAAGCACCTCAAAGTCAGAGGGCATATCAAAGAAAATGTCATCATCAAAACAGCCCTCGTCTGATGGTGATGCCATGAAGGACATCTTCATCACCAGTCCAGTGAGCAGCCCCCCAACGGTAGAAGCTGCAATGGTGGCAAAAACTGCTGCAGCCTGGTAGAGAGCCTGTTCCTTTGCAGTACGACCGAGGCCCGGCTTTAGCCCGGGAATCAGCTTCTGCAGCTCCAGCAGCTTTGGATCGCCCTCAGGTGGAGCCCGATGGGAAAATATCTGATACATGCTCGGCCCGTAGGTCTCCTCAGTGGCTAATAGGATGGCACAGATACCTGCTGTGGATGATATCAGCCCAGTGAGCCCATGGAGATTGTGAATACCGCACTGGTCCTGGACTCTCATTCGTTTGGCCAAAAAGGGCGTCAGGTACTTGTAACCGAAGAAGCAAGCTGTGCAGCCCATGACTCCCAAAGCATATGCAGCTACAGGCGATATCATCATGTCCACAGAAGCCCCAACAGTCACGCCACCTGCCAGAGTCACGTTCTGAATATCAGCCATTGTGAGCTTGCCTCTCTTGTGGAACATTGCAGAGAGGGCAAAGGCAGTGATAGTAGATGAGCTTAGACCTATGAACGTGTGAAGAATTGCTCTGTGTTGATCATCACCTTTAAATGTGAGAGCAGAGTTGAATGAAGGCCAGAATACCCAAAGAAAAAGGGTTCCCATTACTGAAAGGATATCAGAGTGGTAACTAGTGATCTCTTTAGCATGTCCATCATTCAGGTGTGGGCGATACAGCACAAATGTCACTCCAAGACCAAAGTAGCAGGCAAACAGGTGAATAAGAATCGTGCCGCCTGCATCATTGATCCGAATGTATTTCAGTACAGCCCACTCTGTTAAAGAAAAAACAGGGATCTCCAGCAAGGCCATGAACAGGAGCTGAACAGGACTGGTCTTTCCAAGCACAGCTCCAAAAGAGATGAGCACCACAGCACAAGCAAACTCTGCATTCAGCAGGTTAATCACACCCAAGTGAATTTTACCATCATGGTAAAACTGGAAGAAACCCTGCATTAGGATCGCCCATTGGATTGCAAATGTAGCCGTGAGAAAGTTGAAAACCATCCCGCTGAAGCCGTAGAAGCGGAAGAAGGCCAGCAAGCAGCCGAAGCCTATAAAGATCATCACTTGCACATCAGCAAAGTAGGGGTAGTCACGATACAGCGAGTTGTCCATTGGGTTAGTCTCGTTATTTTGCAGCTTGGCGTTGGCATTGTCATCATAGGTGACAAACACGGCATAGAGTACTATCATTACAACCTCCAACACTAACACAAACGCCGGGAGGCGCAGCTTTAAACTTGCTATTGCGGTCATACTCAAGACAATCCTCAACACAGTTCTTCCTCATCTGGAGGAACTCCTCTTTTATACCAGCGTTTTGATCTGATAAGATCCACCAATAGCATTGAGTGACAATGATTTAACAGGGCAGCATGTGAGAGAAGGATGTACTTTAATCCCTTAGATTTTCCAGCAAAGTTTGTGCTGTTTCACATCACAGCCCTGTTTGATTTTAAATGTCCTGAAGAAGATCTGATTTAGAGAAATGAGGTTTAAATCCTGATAATCTTTTGAATATGCTGGCTCTTGCAAGATGTGCCATCTGTCAATTTGTATAATTCTGCTTAAAAAGTAAAATAGCTGGACATTTTAGTTTAGAATAGTGTGGAAATAAGCACATAAATAAATATTATTTGCATATTTATAACAATCCTACTCAGACATGCACAGATAACATTGATCTGTGTTCAATAACACAGAAACAGGTAATAAATAATATATGTACAACTGTAAAAAGGGCTGTGCATGATAATGTAAGAAGAGAAAACACATGCACACTACATGCAAAAGAACTATTTAGAGCAAGGAGATTTTTTTTTTATTAAAACACCCTTAGTTATCTGAATCCAATGAATCTACCTGAATCCAATAGCTGAATTCCTTCTTCTGCATGTAATCCAGCTCTATCTTGAATCGAGCCATTATTTTACTTCACAATTAAATGAAGGATTACACCTAAAAGCTGCAGGATGCTAGATCTCAAAGACCGAACTGGGACACTTTTGTCTGAGTAAATAAGTTTCGTAAAGATTTCAGGTCAATTGGTGGCGGTAATGCAATTTGAAGCGGGTTTTCTGCTTCAGATGCTAAGGAAACTTTAAAGAAGAGAAGCAGCGCTTTCCCAGCATGCATTGCACTGCCAACGTATGCAAACAGGAACATGGCTACCGGCTGTTAGCATCGGCAATTTCCAAAACACTGCTGTGTGTCTGACAGAGTCTGTGACATCCGGACATCTACTGTGCTTCGCGACAGAAAGAAGGTCTTTGTGGAATTGACCAGAGGATCCCACGGACTATTAAAAACCAGCGTGTTCGTGTATCAATCACAATCAGGTAACAGCATTTAAAATGAGCTAACCCATGCTAATTTTAGCTAACTAGTCGCGGCAAATGGTTAACATGTTCCCCTCTCTGTGAACACCGTTTTTTGAGGCAACATGTAATTATTACTTGAGGGAATACTTCGCCAAAGTATCACATTTTATTTGACCACATAGTGTTAAATGTAGCCTACTCATAAGCCCGTCTACGACGTGCCGTATTTTCTTTCTTTTCACAAGAAGCCGTGCCACGACGGCAACCTGTGTGGAAAGAAAACGTTGTAACATGACCGATTTCTCAAGGGACAAGTCACATTAATCTGACATATAAATGTATTTTTTAAAGCTGTTTTTTCTGTTTTAGGACTTCTTCAGATGTGTTTACAATATAAGCAGGTTGTCTATAAATACAAGTAAGCTGCAGTGATGCTCATGAAGAGGTGTATACTTTATTCGTACTGAATATGTGTTGTAATTTTTGCAGTAAATTCAAGAGACTGGAATGTTTAAGTATTTTCCTACGATTAGTGGAAAATCAGTGAAAAGTTCCACTCTTTAAAGTGCATCCAGTACTTTTCCATTTGGTCTTTGGTAATTTTAAGCTGCAGCTGAAACATCTATTCAACTGATCACTGTTAATATGTTGACTCATCTCTTGCATCAGCAAGATTATATATTTAGGATTTGTACCTTATTCCATAGTTTTATACAGGTTGGGTTAATGATTATCTCCTTCAACATTCATCACAAAGGGAGACTTGTTTTTCCTGTTGTCATAAAAGTAATTGAAATAAACCTGTTTGCACAAATCACCCATGTTATAAAACGTAGAGTCCTGAACCTTATTTTTAAAATCTCTTATTTACAATCCTTGTTACATTTTCAATTGTAAATGTGTTGTTGTTGTATATCAACATTACATCACCTTGGCCAGAAAGTCCTTGTAACTTCTAAGGTGGCAGCAATCTATAAGTTTTGCATCACAGTCAGTGTGAAAAATGAATTAGCATCATATATGTACTTTTGCCCCTTTAAAACATCGATAAAGTAATTTAGGTGAATGGAAATCACCTTTATAGACTATAGCAGAGGGATTATGCTAAAATTAGTCTTTTCTACCAGTTTATGAACTGTTCCAAACTTGAATTTAGAAACTTAATTGTTACACTCTTGATTGTCTATGCTCAAAATGGACAGCACGTGAACATTATCCATGTACATGAGTAGTTTTCTTTTGATATTCTCTTTACATGAAACAGATCTTCCTTATGAAGTAGACTTTGTAATGGTCACTGTACATTGTAGCTATTGTACAAGACTGAACTTGCCAAACTCGTGGCATGTAATCAGATAATAAACATGTCTTTTCAATAGATGCTCTTACTTTCCTTCTTAGTACAGTTAATGTGAGAGCTTTCCTCAGACAGCTTGGCGGGATCCTGTCCTCCTGGTGTGCATATACACCAATTCCTCATTTTCTCTAAGAGTGCAGCTTCCTAAGTTAAAGCTGTGGTTATCAGAGGAGGTATTGGAATTTAAGGAATTAGGAAAATGTTGTGGTGTGTGTGAGCCATCATTCATGCAAATGCTGTTTATTTAGTCGGAACATAAAAGTTCCCGTATTGGCAGAAAATGTTTTGATTTATTTTAGATGACTATTAATGAGGACACTTTGACAAGAGAAAGATCCATATCAATTGGGATACTGTGGTGTGAAAAGGTCTGTGTTAGAAAAGAAAGCATATTTAAATAACTGTTTAAGTTATACTAGCAAATCTGAATTTACAGCTTTATTTTGATTAAACTTTAACAAGATGTTTTCTGTTTATAGCTGAGATTTCATTCTTTAAACTGTGGCAGTTTTATTCAGTTTGATTATGACAACTAAAAGATTGAGTTTTTCCTTCAAAATGGGATCAAATAAGATTTGCTGCATTTCTCTTGCAGTTTGTCATCATGGCGAGTCCAAGGACCAGAAGGGTTCTGAAGGAAGTGAGAACCCAGGATGAGAATAATGTGAGTCATCTTAACCATTTATTTTTGTTGTTTGGAGCTATTTTCCTCCTTCATAGCAGAATTCACATGTAAGGCAGCACCAAAGGACTTCCGTGGACATTGTGTTTCATTGCGTGTATTTATTTGCAGTAGCAGGAGGACAAGTGTCCTGTAGCCTGTTTTAACCAGGTTGCATAATAAGAAAGTAATATTTTTACATGCATGAAAAAAGTATTATTTTTGTTTTTTAAATTAAGTTACTTATCAAAATAGTTTTTTTCTGACAGAGTTGGGTTGTACTAAACAGTCTGTAACTGTCCTGTTTGGTTTTCAGCTGTGTTTTGAATGTGGGGCTTTCAACCCTCAGTGGGTTAGTGTCACATACGGCATCTGGATTTGTCTCGAGTGCTCTGGAAAACACAGAGGACTAGGAGTACATCTCAGGTAAGGGCCAGAAACACACACACAATATTGGCTTCTGCTTGTCATAATTTTTCAGATATTTAGCAGATATTTATCTTGTTCTCTGCTATAAAAATAACTAGAAACGGGATAACGTCAGCTAATGGCCGTGATCATTATTTATTTGGTGTGTTCCTGATTGTGTTACATTGACTTTCACTTGTCTCTGAATGGGATTTAGATTTACATTTAACTATTTTTAGCAGAAAATATTAAGTAACATATTTTTAGGTAACTTTTAAATAGATAATATTTGTTTTATATAAAATACAATAATAAAAAAAACTTTTTTTTTTACATTTTTTAAATTAATCTTGATAAATCATTTTAATTGCATAACATTTTACATAAAATTCAACTTTTTAAAATTTAAATGGATTTTAGTGGATGATTAAAATTAAATAATTGACAGATATTAATATTGTAAATTTTATTTTAAAACAAAAACTAATAGAAAACATCCCTGGCTGAGTTAAGTGTAATTTTTTAATACTTTAACTAACAGCTTTACTTGTTCTCCCATTAAGTGTTGACAACATGTTACGGTAATTTGACCTTTTATGGGATTTTCATCCACACTCTTCATTCATGGGCATTGATATGTCAGTAAAACAGCTGGATCAGCCAGTGACAGTTTCAGTCTGGTCACATAGCAGAAATAATCATCTCCAGCTCTGACAGCTTGAAGCTGGATCCTGCATGAGGACCGAGTTTCCTGTGTGTTCTTCTCCTTGTGGACGGAGAAAGGAAGTAGTTAATGCAGCAGCCGCTGCTGCTAAACCAGAATAAACTATACCTGCGTCTAGGTTGCTCATTTAAAGTTTTCAACATCATCAGAAAAAGTTGTTAAACTTGGTTATAGTCACTTTTCTCTAGACTCACTAGAGGGTTTTAAAAAGCTGCTAAATGCATCAACAAAGCTACTAAGTTAGTAGAGGGTACCATGTGCATGCGCGTAATCTGTATATTAGGAAATATGTATCCTGTGGAGATGTCTGCAAATAAATTTTTTAACACATTAATTTTTCTTAAATAATACATTTAAGACACACCTCTAGTATGAACTTATCTGTACCTATTTAGACTGACAAAGGTCTGAAATACTTTTAACATTTAAAATATTTTCATTGTTTATTTTTTAAACATGCATATTTGATTATTTGATCAGTCTTGCCGTCTAGGGACAATTTTTAGAAAAGGTATATTTGTCATAAACTCTAGCCTAAATGCTTTATAATTGTTTAAAAATACAAAGACCTTTTTTATACTGAGTGTATAAAGAGCCGCATGCTGATGTGTGATTTATCTTCTATCCTCTGGATATAGTTTTGTGCGCTCTGTAACAATGGACAAGTGGAAAGATATAGAGCTGGAGAAGATGAAAGCAGGAGGAAATGGAAAATTTCGCTTGTTTCTTGAACTCCAAGATGATTATGACCCAAATTGGACTTTACAGGAGAAGTACAACAGCAAAGCTGCTGCGCTCTTTCGGGACAAGGTGAGTTAAAATTTAAACGCTAAAGGTGCGTTCCCATCTAGCTTGCTGGGTTGCCACATATAATAGACACTGAACATGCAAGTTTTGATTAATTTGGGTCTTATATTAAAAATGAGAGTGGAAAAGCTACATGGTGATCAACCTGCTAGCTGTATGAATTATGCTTTATACAGACCTCAACTGCTAATGTTGATTTAAGCCTGTGCAATGCAAAGACACAGAGCTCAAATAAACATTTTATGACAGTTAATTTGATTTCAAATTGTGGTGCAATAAAAATATATGCAACAAATACAAAACACACTATAAGCTAATACAGTTTATGTCACTCATAAACTAATAATACTGTTGAACGAGGCTGTTGAGGCAATCGCTGCAATCCCGTTTCTGCAACTATTGATCAGACTTGTGTGTCTCTTTGTGTATTTTGATTAAATTTAATTCTCTAATTCAATTCCCAGTCAATGTTTTATTGTATTAAATGTATAAATGAGCAACGTTGTATTTAACCCTTCTTTTCAGTCTCCAGTTATTTGAGTGACTGCTATGAATTTTGTTGCGTCTTTAATGAAATTGTATGAATAAATCCGGGGGTGACTGGTACACTGACACTGGAGGCCAGTGGGATTCAGATGCTTGTAAACAATACCAGTAGAAAGCATGGGCACATCGATTTGTTTTAAATAAAGAGGTCCAAACCAACAGCTTTTCCGGCATCTTTTCAGACATCTTATTAGATCTAAATGCTTCATGATCTTTTTTCAGTCTTTTCATGGGTTTTTAGATATTTATTTGGATGTGGTTAAAGTTAAAAAAATCCCCTAAATAATAGTAACAAAGATGAACTTTAAACTGAAGATGAAGGTGTTGCGTGTGTAGAGATGCTGAGTAGAGGAAAATGATCATTTCAGTGGGATCTATTTACAGGACTTGTATCTTACTTTGCTTTGACAGGTGGCAACTTTAGCAGAAGGTAAAGAGTGGTCTATTGAGACCTCCCCTGCCAGAAACTGGACATCTCCTCAACCTAAAACCAGTCTTTCATCTTCTCATCGGTAATAATGCAGAAAGTTAACTTAGCAGTGCAGTGTGGCTCACAGAGCAGCCTTCAAACCAATGAAATGCTATTTCTTTGCTTCAGTTCTGGAGGACCTGGTCAGAACTCGGCGAATACCGGCGACAAAGCTTTTGAAGACTGGTTAAGTGATGATGTAAACTCTTATCAGAGGTAAGTTGTTACTCTTATGTAAAACAGTTCTTTTGTGTAAGACGGACAGTTATTTTTTACGGGCTGTAAATAAACATGTCAGCAGGTAAACAAAAAACTTTCTGTCTTACAAAGACATGTTTTACATAATATGAACAATAAAAGACGGTATGAATTTTTATGTTATCAAACAAAGTTGTTACTCTTTTCTATTGTGTATTTGAGCAACGATTTCTATTAAACCTGTTTTTTTATTTTATGTTCCTTCAGTGGAGGAGGTTATAGTGGAAACCAGGAGAACCGTTATGTTGGCTTTGGCAACACGGTGACCCCAGAAAAGAAGGAGGATGACTTCCTGAATAATGCCATGTCCTCTTTTTATTCAGTAAGTTCCTGATGCATTATGTTGTTGCCCGTATGTTGTTGTTACTGAATGTTTGTTTTTCTTTCTTTCTTTCCTGTCCAGGGCTGGAGCAACTTTACTGTTGGCGCCAGCAAGTTTGCTTCTATTGCCAAAGATAATGTGAGTTTATTTTAACTAAATGTATAAAATAAAAAACATTAGTGTTCCAGTTTTTTGTTGCATACATATTAGGCATGTTTGATATTGGCCTTTTCTTTTCTTTTCTTTTTTTTTTTTACCGGGGTCTGATAAACCATACTGTTAATTTTTTAAACCAATACGGATATCTTTTTGGAGTGAGTTGTGCCAAACAAAAATAACAGGAAAACTAGACCTCACATCTCATTTAGGCATTTTGCGATGAGAGATGCAGCCGAACAGTTTGATAAATATGTGCAAGATGATTTCCGATATTGCATTTTAATTCAGATAGGCTGGTAAAATCAATACGCTGATAATATCAGACATCTGAAATAAAATTCACAGCTTTGATAAAACTGTGTAACTTTTTCTTTTGTTCCTTCTCAGACAACCAAACTGGCCAACCAAGCAACTTTAAAGGTACGACTGATCGAGTCACTGGCTGCTTGTTTGTTTGCTCAACTTCCTGACTTGAGTATTTTCTTACTGTGTTTTAGTCTATTAGAAAAATCTCCTAATATATAAAAAAAACTTTTCATCTTGTAGTAATTGTTGTGCTACTAACACCTCTCTGCCCTCTCTGGATGTAGTTAAAGGGCTATAAAGCTCCCCCTGAACCGGTAAAGCAGTTTTTAGGTGCATGGTGCCTTTTCATTATGTTTGACATATTTAGTTCATTTTATTTGTATGAATTATTTTTCCTTTATTTGTAACTTAAATTTACTTTGTAAAATGTTGCTGATTGTCACTTTCACATGCTTCTGCATGTTAAAACCAGTATTTGCTTGCTTTGTTACTTGTATTCTGAGTTTATAAATAACTTTTTTGATGGGTAGCATAGATGAATATTCTGTCGTGAAATTGGACATATATTGTTTTGGAGCTTGCCGGTTCTGTTCATGAAAAAAATCGGTTATGTTTTCACGCATGGCAGTTTTTGTGGTCACTTCTGTTGGAGCTAAAGAGGTGTAATGGTATGTGAAATGTTTCCATTTTAAACGGCTTCAGGCGATCAAAGTACTGCTATGCCAGTGGAAATATGAGAAACTCACTGGTTTATGTTTGGTACATGGTACATGTTTATAGAAAATCTCCCTAATGTTAATCTTGTTTTACATAGATGTTTTGTTCTAATGCGATCACAGTTGATAGACATTAATTAAAGCATCTGCACAAGCTTATGCGAGTTCCCTTCTGCCATTACACTCTGGTGCTTTTTTCCATTGTGCTTGTGAACGCCGTCTGTCTCGTCATGCATCATGTGTCCATGTCTTGCACTGCTGTGAATGCTAAACTGTTTCATTTAAGCCATCTCTTTTCTCTGACTCCCAACTAGGCCACTGAGTTAGGACAAACATTAAATGAGAATGTTATCAAACCCACCCATGAAAAGGTAACATTGATGTTTGAAGTTGTTGATTTGGTGGTGGGATGCAGTGCTTTAGAGAGAGGAAGAAACCAAACAGCTTCAGATGTGAATGTGCTATTTTCTCCACTGCTTGGTGTGCCGCTTGTTCTGCTCTACGCCAGCTTACATTAAATGAAAAAAATCCTGTTTTCAAAGGAGCTTTCAAAGAAAATCAGAATCTTTGCTTTTCCTAGTCAGTGACTCAACCAGGAGTAGCTTCCGGCTGCGAGTGTTTATCTGAGAACACGATTGGGTTTGTTGAAGGATGAAGCTTTCAGAATATTAATCAATTTTTAGAGACGTTTATTTTTTTTTTCCTGCCTTGTTTCAAAAGGCTCACTTTCCATCAGAGGTGGCTTTGAAAGAGTGGCAGCATCTCCATGTTTCTTTGAATACAAGAGAAATAAAAATGCTTTTGGACTTGCAGCTACATTAAATTAATGCACTGACTTTGGTTTAGGATACAAAACAACAGTGTTGATCAATTTAGCACCAACATGCTTTGAAAGCATCTCCTGTTAAACCACAAAACAAAGTAAGGATTTAGTTTAGATATTTTTTAATCAACCTGTGAAACTGAAACAGGACTGTCTTAAATGTGTAATAATGTTCATAGTCCTCAGCGATCAGGTAAAAAAATGAGTCCTGCTTTGTGAGATTGTCTGTCTGTGTTCTGTGAACACAAAATGACGCAACCAGTAGCTTCTCGCTGGAAAAAAGTCTTTGCTGGATATTTTTGTTTAAACCATTGAAAGCTTTCTTTTTGGTTTCATGTGTTTATTCCTTATTTCAACGCCCTCAGAGGTAATGCTGAATGTTTTCCACATGAATGCTTCCACATAACAGCTTTAACGTATGACTGCCATGTGAGCAGCCGCTGGATGCGTCTTTTAATGTGATCATATAAGAAAAGCAATCTTTATCAATCTAAACAATTCAATTCATTTCAACTTTATTTGTATAGTGCCACTTCCTGACACTGTCCCCTCAGGGCGCTCCACAGACATCAATTTGAGCTAGTTTATAATAAATAGCCTAGCTAAAGGAAACCAGAAGGTTGCATTGAATCTTGACTTTGATCCAAACTTCTTTCCTGAGCATGCAGTAATAAAGCACATGCTGCTTCTAAATACGGTGAGACAATCTCATTTACAATGAGTGTATTGTGGACATAAAATCCTTTTGTCTTTTAATGTACAGCTGGCGTTACTAGTTTAAGGTATTTGTAGTGGTATGCATGCCTTATCATCCTTTTTGCTGCCTCGCTTTTGCATTGTTTACTGGTGCTACTAACAATCGACATGTATCACCTTTAAAAATGAATAATTCACTACATGATCATTGTAACAAACACATTTTGATCAGAGATTCTTGTTTTTCTAAGTTTTTAATGATAATTTGGCTCATCCAGGTGAAAGATGGCAAATTGCTAGATGAAATGGCAGTCAGCATCACTGGGCTGGCAAACAAGGTAGGATGGGCAGATCTCTGCCACCATGTACTGATGCAAAACCAGTCTCCCAAATGAGGATCACTGAACACTGATAAAGCTTCGCCTGGCAGCTAAATCAACAAACACTTTAACAGAGGTCCTTTGTGGTATTTTAACCCTCTGAGGAGACTGGGTTTGCAGTGTTCATATAAGTTCAAACTATGCTAATTAATCGTTTGATCTTTTGTTTTCTTGCTGCCATCATTTGGTGGTGAGTACGATGCTAACAGCTGTTCTGATATGAAGTGTTTTCTTTGCATTTTATTATTCTAATGCTCTGTGAAATCACTCATTACAAAAGTAAACTTTTACTTTGCCATTTTGTGGTGTAGGAAATTTTTATAAACCTGTATGCTCTATACATATGTGTATGAAAAGCTGCAATGAACTACTTTTACTGCCCAACCAATATCTATTGTAACACTTAGGTCTGATTGAAAGATGCTTTACAGGCAATTAGACCTGCAGCCAAACCAAAACCTGCACTAAGATAGAAGTAATATTCACTCACATACGTTTTTTTCTTAATTATACAAATTTAGATGCTTGAAAAGCTGTTAAGCAAGTTAAATATCTAGCATGAAATGACAGATTTGATGTAGTAGCTCCATGCATGACAGAACCATGATCTGAGATAGCTAGAAGATTTGTTAAATGCAATAAAATAAATGTAAACCGAGCAGGAAATTACAAAAAAAACCTAAATTTTACAGAGCATATTTAAACATTTTAGGGAAAAATGTTGCAAAACCAATGGTGTTGTTTATATAAGGATCTCAGTGATGTTTGTGTTTTTTCTTGCAAGCTTCTCAGTAGGGATGAGTGAGGGACTTTCAGACTATTTTAATTTAGCAAGCTTATTTGAGATGCTGTTTTGAGATGATATTTTATAGTTTGCCATTGCTGATAAATTGTGCAAATTCTCATTTTTTGTGTCGGATTGAACTTTCTCCATCATTTCTGTGTTTGTTGTCCTGCAAGGACTAATGCTTGTCGTGCTGCTTTATAGGTTCAGGGAGCTGGTGCAAAGTTGACCAACATGTTCTCTGGAAAACCGGAAGATGGGTAATAAAACCGTTCATAAAAAGTTCATACAAACACACAAAACTTTCACTTTTTGCTCATCTCAAGCAGCATGGGAAGTAATGTGACTTTATAATACCTGCTTTCCCCAGTTCTGGTGGAGAGAGCTACCAGAACATGGATGCCACTGAGGGATATCAGGGAAGTTCTAGCCAGCCCGTCTCAAGGGATTTCTGGGATACCTTTGGCAGCAACAGCTCCTTGAAAGAAAAGAAATCTCCCAGCAGTGACAGCTGGACGATTGCAGATAATTCTGCTAAGAAGAGCTCTGACAGTTGGGACATTTGGGGCTCTGAAGGAGCATCCAACAACAAACACAGCACAGAGGAGAGCTGGGAGGCCTGGGACAACAACTGGGAAAACGCGGAGGGTAAGACGAAGAAAAGTCCTACGAAACCTGCTGAGGAAGCTTGGGATAGTGCAGGGTGGTAGGACTACACAAACATGCATCTCCTCCTTTCTCTTGATTTTTTTTTTTTTTCCCCTCCCTCTTTTCATCTCACTGGCACTTTCAGGACGAGAGTTGTTTCAGCATATTCTCTGTTTATGCATTTAGAATAGACATGTTATTTAACCCAAGAAACAATCGATTTAAACCCAGGGATGAGTTGAGCTCATTAAGCAAACCATGATCGACTCACAGCTGTACTTTACTGTCATTTGCCTTCTTCACAAAGAAACATGAATTTATGTAGATGTGATTACAAACTTCCCTTCTGGATGCCCAAACTATGTTGCTCGTAAAGGTGAATAAAGCAGTGTTAAAAGTGTATATTTGGTGAAAATATTGTGACTAATTTACCACAGAAAATATGATGCATGAAAGAGAAAATCTAACGTTGTAAATAAAATGGCTGTAAATAGAAGTAAGTGGATTCATGCACATTTTTGTGTCCATTCCGATTAGGCCCCCGACACGTTTTGCACGTTTTTGGTTAAACTTCAGTGAAGAGAAGCGTTTCTGACAGACTAACACCCATTCCACCCTCAGTGTTCAGTGAAATTACTTAAAAAGGAATAAATAGTCAATGTAACAAACTGTCTATTCATTAAACTCTGTGGATATGTAAAATAAAATATCTATCATGTGACTAAATGGCCTTTATATGATCTAATTTAGTTGTTTGAGTCATGAGTAAACAGGGCACTACAGGATTCTTTGAAATGTGGTTTTATTTATTGCAAAGAAAAATCCATCATATTTGGCTGTACAGTTGATCTATAATGTAACTAACCAAACCATCATTCATCTCATCCTACCCCTTTAAAAGAATATGAGCCTTTTTATTTTTTTTTCTGAATAACACACCTTTAGCCTTGTGGTGGAGTAACTTTGTGTTGGTGGAAAATCTGCTGCTGTAAATGCAAATCTGCACACATTTACTTTCATTGCAGTTTATTTTTCTCATTTATGGAACTAAAAGTGCAGCTACCATTCTTATTCATGACACAGCACTTTGCAAAACGAGTACAGCAGCATCCTTATGCACAACTTTAACATCAATGATTGTTTTTAAGAAGTGATTTTACTCCATTATTATAGTGTTCATGCAATGACTGGTGAAAAACAGCATGTAACTTCCCATGTTTAAACTGAGCTGTGATTTAAAATAAAATGATGATTTTTGTCAGAAAAGCAAGATAAACCATTTCTGCAGAGGGCTTTATAGCAAAATGTTTGTGAATTGAACCAAAATTTTATGCATTTGCTTTAAATTATGTTTGTATAAAGAGCGAACCTCACATCTGATCAGTATTTAGACAAACTTGGGTTCTCATTAATTCATTTTAATAGACAAAATCAATTTGCAATCTTGTTTTCTTACCCTATATAATTTATATAAAACGATTTCTAGTTTTTCCTCTGTACTGTAAGAGAGTGAAGGTAATGTTTCATTATCTGGGTGCAGAGTGGCAGCAAAAGCTCATCTATGAGCCCGAACCCTGTCTTTACTAAATCTCATCTCAGATGGGTTTGCTTCACATAAAGCATGCAAATTCCAGCATGGTCACCGGTGTCACGCATGTCCTCACACTTAGATTAACATCTAGATTAATGGGGCTCATTATACGCTGAACACTTAGACGGTCATTGCTCTCAAACACTTGTTAGGAATTAATTTAATCAGCTTCCAGTTGTGCATCTGCTTCACTTGTGCTGCTCATCATGGATGCAGATACAATACAAAGCCCAATGTAATCAATGAAAAACTGGGGATTATTGTCATTTTTTACGTTCAGCTGTTTTAGAACATCTCTAACCTGTGAAAGAGATGTTTTGTGTTGCTGACTGACCGTGTGGTTTTTCATGATGCAACAAGGTCGAACACGAGCTTCTGATACTTTGAGGCTTGTTGGGCAGTAGTTGGTTAAAAGCTGCTTACAGAGCAGTTCAGTATAAACACTTGGTTGTTAAAACTTTTCTTTAGACTCAGACATGGCATTGTACTTTCGTGGTTTTTAATAAGTGAAGAATAAGTCCTGTAAACATTATTCTACACCCTATTTTCCTACCTCTAACAACTTTACTGGCTGTTTTCATTGGGTTTTCTTTTTTCCTCCCCTCAGTCGGGATTGTTTTGATGTAGACTTTGTTCCACTGATGCTTTTTTTTTCTCTTTTCCTGTGGCTCATTTTATGTTCTTGCTGAAAAAACTGTGCAAGAAGAAGAAGAAGGTAAACGTTTACAGAGGTTTGTGTTTTCAGTGACAGTGCTGTCAGAACCATCACTCCTGTAACATTTGTCTTGCAGAACTACTGCTGATGTGTTCATGTACAGTCAAGTGTTTAAAAGCCTTAAAAAGCTTTGTTTATTCTGTTTTTATGTTAGTTTGCTTGTGTCCCATACAGGTGAAGGATAACTAAACTTGACTAACCTCAATGTTTCCTTTAAGGCTTCACAGTTTGTGTCTGTGTGTGTCTGTGTGTGTGTGTGTTTTTTTTTAAAGATTTAAAACGGTCATAAAATGAAAGGAAGACGTGTCTTGTCATACGTCTCCGTCACACTTAAGACATATTAGAGCTGGCACTTGTCTAAAACCTGTAGGTTTAGTTTATAAACACATCACATGGGTGTTACTGCAATGCTTTTCCAGAAAAAATGGCAAAATCTGTCCCCAAATTAAATGTATCCAAATAGTCTTGACTAAATTATTATTTAAGAAAATATACAGTATGTGTTGCCACCATCTATTATGTCAATCATAACATTCCCAGAGTAATATTTGTGATGGAGTGCTTTTGTATGGTCTATGAAATTGTCAGAAATGTCATTTTTATGTAATGCATGATGTGTAACATGCAGTTCTTTCTGCCAGTGAGTTTAAGTGCAGTTGTCCGCTTGCCCCTGGTGCAACACCAGCAGTCATCCTCAGAGGCCAGTCTGTGATACCGATCCCATTGTGGCTTTGGATATTATTTACCTGTACACCTGGTTTCTGTATAAAATAAAATCTGTTGTGAGATCTGTGTGCACCCCTGGAATCCATTTTTACCACTTGTTTCAGAAGAAAACACAACACTGACACTGAAAATAAAGTATGAAATAGTGTAACTCTGAGGTGGAGAACTTACCAGAACATATCTGATCAATTAGAGAAATTCCCACCATTATTTATTTATTCCTGATAAATGGATGAATAGATATGTAAACTGACAAAGATCTTGACCCACAATGCGCTCCTACAAACCGCTCATTTATGCAAGCATCAGTATTTGAGTAAAATGCCAGTAGGTGTAAACAAATGATAAAAAGAGGAAGGGTCCGTCTCATTTGCAGACGGTGACATTTACACCGCGTCCCGCCTACAAGGCGTGGAATCGTGTCTCCTTTCCACAAGTCTCATTAAGGACAGAGGGATGCCGAGAAGACTATAGATGGCCCAGATACGGGGTGAGTAGCACCAAGTAATGACATTAACTGATCAGGATCCTTTAATTAAACCAGTTGGTGCAGCTTGAAGGCATCATCTGCCTCCGAGAGTCTGTCTGCATCCTGCCTGCAATGGAGGAGAGAGCAGGGGCTGAAATGGATGGCTGAGGAGCCGGAGCCGCCTTTCACTGAAACAATTCTGCTACTTAGAAATGAGCGGGTTTGGTTTAAAAACCAGTTGCAGATAATAGTATTAATAAAAACTGTTAGACTGTCTGTAGTGGCTGATTTGTCTAAATCCGACATGGTGAGGAGTTGGAATGATTTCGCCATATAGCGCAATGTTTCAAAGGCAACCTTTGCGGCGTCAGTCTGCGAGATGCTTCTGGTCATTATTAAGTCCAGCCTAATCTGTAAACCGGCCTGTAAATAAACGGAGACATTTTCACAACTTGGAACACGGTTTCTGGAGAAAGAAGCGCGTTTGGAGATGTTAATAGAGATGCTAACGGAAGATGGCAGCAAACGATGCTCAGACATGTGAGGTTATGACTGTTCTCTCCTTTCAGACATGAAGTAATCTACATTTGTTTGGAATAAAACGTTTTATATGTCGACAATGAAGGAACCTGAAATCAGTTTTCTGTTAATGAGCATCGTGTGACCATAGGGGGGCGCTAATTACACTCATTCAACTAGCTAACGGTGTTATGAAAGTTAGGCGCTGCACGGTTTTTATGTGTGAATTTGTTTGTATCTAACAGTCTGGAGGGCAGTCCTAAACCACATTTTAAAAAGAAACCTAAAATGGCGTCAGAAAGATCCGGGTCGCGGTGAAAAGGAGTTGGTGGAGGACAAAACAAGTCTTTTTGAGTTGAGGCCACGCTGTTGGATTTCTTTTCAGACCGGAGGTCCTTAGCAGTAGTTGCTAAGCTACCGCAACTGCGCGTGCAGCCAAGCAAACGTTAAGTGGCAGCCCTGAACACAGTGAGATGACAGGGAATAGAAAACAGTTCCCATCCCTTTACTTTGCACTTGTCGTGAGAATAAAGTAGACAAAAGCAACAGAAACAATAGCAGACATGTAGTCAGACGTTCCAGTTCAAGGGTCCATTGCCTTGGGTGAAACATTTTAGTTGTGAAGGGCCAGACAGGGGCATTGATTTGGGAAAGGTTTGTTGCTGTAAGTGGCCTGTAAAAGGTTTAGATAAGTTATTATCACAACAGTGGTAATCTTATGTATCAATTTTAATGTACAAATAACCCGAATAATTAAAACACAATTGCAGTAAGAATTGATACTTTATTGATAAAAAATAAATGCCTGTTTAGATGATTTATTAATGTTAATTTAGGACTGTTGATTGAATAACTTGTCAAAATGATTAGATCTTTTGCTATGTGTTATCCACACCCGCCTTTTTTGAGAAAATAAACATGTTTTATGTTTACACAACATTTGTTGCATGGGATTCTATATATTTGCTGTGTTATGTGTGATAATGTGGTCATCCTGATTTTGAAATAACAGCAACATCTTGATAATTTGCACTGGCTTAGTGACACTAACAACCTCATTTTTACAGCTGATGTTTTCTTATTTTGCTGGTCATGATCACTGCAAATATTTCTGATGTATCCCAGCACAGCCTCCCCATGTCATCATTTATTATCACATTGGTTATTTTAGAAGTTATTTTTCCCCATACCATTCAAAGGTCAGTCTTGGGTTTCTTGATTAAATAGCTTGCCTTTGTGATAGGGGCTTTTAACTTTCACTCTCAGTTAACTCACTATTTCCCTATACCCTGCTTGAGTTAAATGGTTTGATCGCTCTTCAGTGTTATTATTGTGGGTTAGGGTCACTTGGAGATAGAAATGCAGGATTTTATAACTAATCTAGGGCTTTTCTTTTGCAGTGAGGAGCGGCTCCATGTATTCTGTTATTAATAAGACACAACTTGTTCTGAATATTGATAAAAACTGTCCCACTTAAATCCAAACAAGACCTGCCTGATAAATCTAGCAGCAAATCATTATGTTTTCTAGGATAAATGTCAAAATAACTCCTCATTTTCTATTGCTTCTGGTTCACAAAGCTTATGCAAATTTCTGCCAACAGTTTCGTTCACAAAGAGACATAATAGCATTAACTGCCCATCATCGCTTGTCTATTTTGCTGCAGTCTTTTGTTCTTTGGCCGCTAATGGAGGTTTAATTTAGTCCCATTTAAACCACCTCTCATTACCCATTCGGTTGTGAAGGAAGCCGACAAGTGAGATAGATAAATAGATAAAAAAGGAAGAATAACCCGGCATCTTAGCAGAAAACAGAATCAGGGCTTTTTCTGCCATGGCCTTGTTTTACTCACTAAAATGCTTCTTACATTACTTGTGGCCTCACAGAACAACAGTAAGGACAAAAAATGGGGATAATTAACGTTACGATAACATAATTACAAACGACAACTTCTCTTTATTACACATTTGATGTTGGATTCAGATTAATGAGTATATTTTATATTGAGTTTTGTACAGAAGGAGTAACTTAAGTAGTGAATTCTCTGCCTTAATGACTAAAATAAGACATCCCAGGGTAAGATGAGTCAGAGTTTCTTAAGTGGGTCGACCTAAAATCATATCTAGACCAGTGCTACAGAAACTGTGTACATTATGGAGAAAATGTAGAAAACATTAAGCAAGAAGGTGCCTCTAGGATTGGAGATGATTAGCAGAACTTATTAGCAGCACAGGCTGGGAGATCACAGATTGCATGTCATGTGGAGGTGGTTCAGTCTCTCCATCAGATGGCTGCTTGGAATGTGAATTTAAGTGTCAGTTTTCTCTCTATCAGCACCATCAGCTGTGTTGATGTCAACAGCATGTACTATATGATCCAAATCGTGTTTTCTGCACAATCTGACAAACATTCTCGTCAGATCATGCAGAAAACACTGTTTTGTTGCAGCACAGTTCAGAGATTTGGAGATAAAAGGATCTAGGAATGCTTATTATTTCTAGTACAACAGCTTGAATGTTTGTTCCAACGTTTGGGATGTTTTTATCCCGAGGAGGTGGCAACTTCAACGAAACCACGTCGCAGTAACTACTGCCGTGTTCTCAGAAGAATACGTTCTGTTGGAGGAATAAAAACGGCTTTATTTCCCAACTAATCAAAGGCTTGCAGTGTCAGATGCCATGCTTTTTGTTGATGTAAACTGGCAGATGAACATATTTATAGAACAAACATTCAAACTGTGTAGAAAAACAGAGAAAGAGCTCAAAATACCACTACTGATAAATCTCTGGAGAAGCTGGTTGAAGTTGTTTCAAGCGGATATTTTCTCTCATCTAACAGCAGAGCGATCAGAGAGATTCTGTTCAAACGACGAACTGTAAGACGAGTCCTGAAAGCTCGCTGAATGCAAGGAGACGTTTGGAGAAACAGCAGCTGTTTTTTTTCCAGACAGTTTTTCATGCTGTTTCCATGTCAGAGCAGAGACATCGCTTTCTGCTTGCTCCTGTGCTCATACTGAGCTGCTGAATGTATGTCAACACATGTAAAAATGAAATGTTGTAGGTAAGTTGAATAATTTGGGTTTATTCAGAGCATATGGAGCCACGTCGGGCTTTAGATGTAGACCTTTTATATACTGAATGTTCAAAATGCAAAACAGGAAATGTTTCAGAGGAAGTAGAAGAGATATTTTACCAACAGTGAGCCTTCAGGTATAACTTTAGTGCTTTTACTACCGCACAGTCACACAATAGCTGTAAAAATAGAAACAAAATACTGGTGGCAAACAGTTTCATCAGCATTTTCCTGTTCTTTTACAATGCATCCACTCTTATTTATTTAACTGCGTTTTGAATTGTTGCAGGCATCTCAAAAACTGCCGTCCCTGAGTTTTCTTGCAGGTTTTAGATGCTTTCCTGATTCAACATACCAAAAGAAAATTCTGCAAACCCAGAGTTCAGCATGAGAAAAACTAGATATGTCTACGCTTTGTTGATATGTTCTCCTACAGATTCGGTCCAGAGGAGAGAAAATAAATGGATAGAGCAAACTGGGCTTTTTTTCTATGTTATTGAGTCAAAGTTTTGCATTTGCATGACCAGCGTGTGTGTTTTTGTGTTCACAGGGGAGCTGAGACAAGAGTTTATGCAGCAGAGCTGTGAGACTGACTGACCCCATATGCACTTATCCATAAGGTAATCTACAGCAGAGGTTCTCAAACTGGGCTTCAGGACCCCTAAAAAGGTGGGGAGATAATTGTAAAATAAATTGAGCCTTCATTTATATGAAAAAGGCGTATTATCACAAGGGCTGTCAAAATAAAACCATTATTTTGGAGATAACCCTGTAAAATTAGCACAATAATCTTTTTAATACATTAATACATAAACTACAAAGTTTCTACAAATCCCATATTAATAAAAAAAAATCACTGTCTTCACAAGAAGAGCTGATTTTAGAAAAGTAGGTGTCACCAAATCCCACTTTCCTGCTTGTGTATTAAGATTCTGACAATTTACCAGCCTTACGTTATGAGGACGACCCATTTAATATATTACATAATTAACCACTCAGTTTTCACGTGGTGGTCACAAACATGCTTATTTTGAGGACTGTGGTTTTAAAAGTTTGACTTCCACTGATCTGCAGTATCCCCTTTGGTCCATAAAACTCCTGAATCAGCAGAAGATCTGACTCACATCACGTAACTCCAAAATGTTTCCAGACAGTTTTACGGGCATCATGTAAAATGTGATTTTGATCATCAGTAACTAACATTTATTCCAACATGTGCACTTCTGTGTTTACGATGAATGATGGATGCGGATCAACGTCTTCCCTTTTCCCGCTTTTTCCTTCAGGTACTAACAAAAAGACAGCCATGCCTCCTCCAGCGGACATTGTGAAGGTTGCCATTGAATGGCCCGGTGCCAACGCTCAGCTCATTGAAATGGACCAAGTGGGTATAATATCTGCAATGCATCAACTATATCTGCTGTTTCTGATCTCTGCTGAGCAGTGACAAAGTTTAGTATTAAAGGAGGGAAATTATACACAGCTGTAATTGAATGAACAGCAGGCGTAATGTTATAAAACGGGAAGTAACCATCTGTACAGTCTACTGTCGTTGATATATTAAAATAAATACAGTTGTGTGTATAGAGATGGTTTATTAGACTTGACTTTAATCCTTTTTGTGTTATATGTTTGCATGTTTTCACATTTGTCTTTGCAGAAGAGACCTCTGTCCTCTATAATCCGTGAAGTGTGTGATGGGTAAGCATTACATCTCACACTGATCAGCATTTCCCAGATGATTAAATGTCTCCAGCACTGTTTCACACTGACTGCTTGACTGATTATTTTAGTTTACAGATTAGCATATGCAGTAGTTGTCACAAATAATAATACACTGCAAAGATCTGAATCTGCTGTTTTAAGATGCCTCAGAAGAGCATGTGAAGAATTTACCAACAAGCTGCTTGAACTATTTTATTTGAATCAGCATGAAAACATCTCAAACCTGCAGGAGGGCGGCCCCAATGCATCTCCGACTCCAGTTTGAGATCCAAGATGAGCAGAATTTTATATTTATTTACAAACTGTAATAGAGCTTTATTTAGTTGCCTAGAAAAACCACAAAAATTATGTCTGTTTCTTTCATTTTCAGTGTTTTATTTTCAGATTCATGACAAATAATGCAGAGGACACAACAAGAAGTCATTTTAATAGTTGCTTTATGACTACATCTGTTGTAGCAGATTTATTTTCTAACGTTTTGCCACAAAGCAAAAGAACAGTTACTGTCTGCACCAAAACTATCTAAGACTTACTGTTAATATGTTTAAGTAGTGCAAATATTTAACCAAACAGCCAAATGTGACAAAAACATGCAGTTTCAGAGACATTTGGCATCATTGATGGTAAAATGTTTGCTTGAAATCATGTTGAACACAATCTGATACATCTTTCACCCCTTTATTAGATACCTGGAGGCAATTATACTATAATATTTTTGACATATAACGTAATATATGGTATATATCCCTTTTTCAAAGGCACCAAGGAAAGGGCCTTAAGTCTGTATTTACGTAGTTTTTTAGTAAACCTGCTTTCCAGCTGCTGTCCCTGTCTGTTCAGAATAAACCAGCTTATTTCAGTTCTTGCACAGACGTCAGACATCAGTGTTCTGTGTTTGTGATCCGTTTTCCTAATAACGACTGATAAATTGTTATGTTTATCTGCTTTTGATAAAGCGAATACTTGTGTACGATGCGAGTAGAGAAATGGCTTGCAAAGCTTTCATAGCTGTGTTTGCTATATTCATCTTGTCACTGACCGTGATACCTTGCATAATCCTTTGCTTTCACCAGGGTATTTGCCTTCCCTGCCATCTTTTCCTCTTTTATGTTCCTGCACTTTAGTTTTGAGTGTTGCACATTTTCTCCTACCCATCCACCTCCTAACAAGGCTGCATCAACCCACTGCCTCCCATTTAAAGGAGAATATTCTTTACACTTCACTGTTAACACCCACTGAATAATTCTCCTCCACAGTCGCACAGTGGGTTTGCAGCTTGTGTAAATACATCTACTGGAGGGAACAGTCTGACTTTGGCCGACCTTTTGTCCATGCACGCTGGAGCGTGCTGCATGGAGAAGCACACTCCTGGACATTTGCACATTTTGTTTCTTGCAGTAACTTAGAATTAAATGTTAATTCTCTGCAAACTGTTTGCATTTCTAGCTGGTCTTTATCAGGCTCAGAGCAGTTTGCCCTCCGATATGCTGATGGTCCTCAGCTTTATATTACAGAGCAGGTGAGCGTCACAACTTTTAACACATTATGTTGGCAATGTAGATGTTTAATTTTGAAATAAAACCCACTTTCTTTATTTGTCAGAGCCGTGGTGAAATTAAGAATGGGACCATCCTTCGATTAGCGATTTCTCCTGTGAGTCGTCTTTGTTTTAAATGTCTGTGATTCTGTCATTTGTCATTTATTTGTGGTTTATTTTTTAGTTTTAATGTTAAAAATAGGGTTTGTTCTCATCATCAGACTAAATTTAATCTGAACTGTTTAACCAGGCAATTGGTATGTCACATAGGCCAGATGTCTTCTTTAGAACAAGATAAGTGGTCTTGATGTGCTCTGGCTGTTTATGACACCACTAATGCATGATAATCTGCCTTTTTGGACCCAGCCTGCTTCTAAGTGAACAGAGAGTTTGACTCGTACCTCCCACAATACAGCAATATTTGCTGTACTGATTCATTCTTAAAGTGTTTCTGATTTGTGAAAGTGGTAACATTTGAGAAAAGAAGTCCACATGTGTGTAGGCAAATACCTGTTACATATTTTAAGACCAACATCATGGTTCAAATTGAACCATCATGGTCAGTGCAGCAGTGTCTCTGTTCCTTGTGTCTAAATTCCCTGTGACATGCCTTGTCAACAGGTTTTGGATCATTGGTGGTCTGTGATCAGAGTAAATAAAGAGTCTGGAAGGTAAGGTGTGAACTGTGTTAAAACAGTGATGCTTTTTATCATTGACAGGCTCGTGCTGCTCGCCAACTCCTGGAGAGGATTCAGTCCCATAGCATCGATGCTCGCCTCGAGGCTCTGAAAGAGCTCGCCAAGCTGTCTGCAGATCCTACTTTTGCTGCGGAGTTCATTAACATGGAGGGCATTGGGACTCTGGCTCGCCTCGTAGAGAGCGGCACCCAGTGAGCACTTCATCTGGTCTTTTTACTTAAAGTTTAGATACACCGTTCTCTGCATTACACTGTTCCTTAATATTACTGATAAAAACACTAAATATAGTAAACCTAACAAACAAAAGTTCTTGTTCTTTCTCAAGCTTTGGGGAAATGTTGGCCTTCACTCTCACTGCCTTCCTGGAGCTGATGGATCACGGCATTGTGTCTTGGGACCTTATCTCGCTGTCCTTCATCAAACAGGTACCTCCTCTGAAAGCGAACAGTTTATAAGACATGCAGGCGTTTCACCAAATCTCCCCCATCCCATCTGTTTAGAATTTCAAGGTTTGTGTTATTAATTCCTCTTTATTTATGCTCTTTTGTTTGATTGTTTGACCTTCCTTTCCTCTGAAATGCCGGAAATGTGTGGGTGCTGTTGCATAGCAACTCCGTGAATTATTTGGAGCTCCTTCGCTGTGTATGTGAATAGTTCCCCCACTGAAAACTTCTCTGCGGCCTTGAGAGTTACTCATAAGAAACTTGTCAAACTGTCATCGGATTTTCTCAAATATTTTTTCTGTTGCAAAAAAAACCAAACAAATCCTGCTTGTTTTTGTTTGTTTGTTTTTAACACTTATCTGTTGCCTTTAAGCATCACAGATTTTCAACTGAACAGGCAAAGAAAGGATCAACAATGTTGAAAAATCAGTTATCTCCATGGTGCTTTGCTTTGGCTCAGATTGCAGGATATGTGAATCAGCCGATGGTGGACGTGTCCATCCTGCAGCGCTCTCTGGCCATCCTGGAGAGCATGGTCCTAAACAGCCACAGCCTTTACCATCGAGTGGCCCAGGAGATCACCGTGGGACAGCTCATCGGGCACCTGCAAGTGTGAGCACACACACACGCACAGGGTCTTCCTGCACTCTGATCTGTGTTGCCTTCTGAGGCAACTTGTGAAATAATACTGCTATACTTACTGTGGAAAGGCTGAGATCAGGATGCATTGATACCACTCAATCAGTGGTGGGAAACTTTGACTCTCGTCTTGCAGGTTTTCAATGTTTCCCTGCTCCAACACACCTAATTCAAATAAATGAGTGACTGTGCAAAATTTGTTAGACTGTTGGATCTATTTGGTTTGAATTAGGCGGTCTTTGAGGATCATGGTTTCCCACCGCACCACTAAATGCTTCGTTTGTCCAGAAATCACACAAACAAGCAACAAGTTTTGACATTTTTCTTTCTTGTTCGTGATTCTTACTCTCAATCTGAATGGATGTTGTGTACTTTATTAAATACTTTACTGAAGTGTTGCTTTTTATAAATCAATATAATCTATTTGAAGATGACGATGTCTTGTTTCAGAGGGTGATGGCTGCTGGGAGGAAGGATCTCTGGTAACTCAGTCTTGCATTTGAATTGAGGAAGCCTTTCATCAGATGACACACTGTTGTGTCTTCTCTGCGAGGATGCAAAGGATCGTCTGTTATTTTCTGCCGCTTGTGCAGCATTCGTTCCTGGAAAATCAGCTCCAGTGGCTCCAGAGTTCCTCCCAGCACAGAACCAGCCTTCTGCATCTGTTTCTCTGACTGATACTGATGCATTTGGTCTTCACGATGAGATCAGAAATTAAAATGAAAAGCTTTCATGATCATGAACATGAAACAAAAGCACAAACTGTTGGTGTCAAAAAATCCTGGACCCATCCTTTTCATTGTCCTTACTATGATAAGGCTAAGAGAAATCTCTGGATCTGGAGCGTAGAATAGCCGTTAGCCTGTCTGTTAAACCACTGAAAATGAATAGAGCACGATGCTTCTAACTGGTTGTTGCAATGCTGGATATTTCTTCAGATCAAACCAGGAGATCCAGACCTACGCCATTGCTCTCATCAATGCTCTGTTCCTGAAGGCACCAGAGGACAGACGACAGGTTAGCGGAGCACATTCGCAGCACAGTGGGCTGCATCAGTGAAAATGACTCAGAATAGATAGAGCTAGCTAGAATGCTAATGTACCATCCACAGATATGTTTCTTTGGAGGCAGAGAGCTGTAGACATTGGCTCACTGGCTGCTGATGTTTACAGCTGTTACAGCTAATCCCATGAATAGATGTCTGTCTGCGAGCTGTCATGTTGTGGGTTCTGTCTGATAATCATTGCTGTAATGACACGCTCACTAAGAATAGTGTCGCTTTACTTTGAAATCTGTACATTTGTCATGCTGCTGTGTTTTTCGTGGTTGGTTATTGAGATCAACAAAGTTAGTTTTATAAAAACCACAAATGGTAAAGTGATGTGATGCTTGCAGAATGATGTAAAGATTACATACAATATATTTAAGGTACATCCATAAATATACTACCACTCAAAGGTTTGGACACATTTTTCCATTAAGTGTGTCCAAACTTTTGACTGGTTCTATTACATTATAAGTTAATGTTGAATGTTGTTGCTTTTAAAATTAATATGCACTTTTTTAGTTTCAGCCAAAGTCTGTATAAAAATGAAATAATATGTTCAGATATTTAGTACGTCATCTTTTTTTTCTTCCTAATTTTTCTTTGTTGGTCTCACTTTGCTGTGGTATCTTTTAACCCAGTTCATGCTGTGCTAAAGTGTGCTTATCTTATTTCATGCACAGTTCTTGTGTTTGTCCTGTTTCAACGCTTTGAAACTATATAAAAACGATACACCTCAAAACATTGCATCATTAAGCAGTTGTCAAGTTCAGGAAAATTTGATAGGAACTGTTTTGAAAGTGGTCAGAAAAACTAGTTACTGATGACCACATCATAAAATGATAAGCAGACTTTCATTTGTTTTAACTTAAATGATTTCCCATCTTAGACTGGCCACCTGTCCAGGATGTACCCCACCTTTTACTCGATTGTTGGGATAGGCTACGGCTACCCGCAACCCTAAATTCAGTTTGTTCAGATACTGGTTCGACTTTTCATCTAAACAAATAAAACGATTTATCTTATCACCTTATCAGTGATATGTGTGTATTTAGTAAAGCAACAGCGGCATTATTGGTAGTTAATGAATGCAGAGTGGATGATAGGGGGGTGGACAAAGACCTAAAAGGATGACAAATGTCAACATAGAACATTTTTTCTTCTTAAACTTTAGTTGATCAGTTTTCCCCTGTAATAACACCAACTTGTGTCGTAATAGTATTGTAAAGATTGGGGGACTGCACTCTCCCCCAGTAGGAAGGAAACATTATGTACACCTACTCAGTAAGGTGTGGATGATGCAGCCACAACAACTTGGCACCTCATGCTGGGCACATTTTGCTGTGAAATCTTGCCAAAGGTCAACCAGCATGGTCGTGTTGGTCACAGTTTTGCACATATAACATGCCACAGTAGATCCCACAAGTGTTCAGTTGGGTCCTAAATTACTGCAGGTATTCTGTGATGATTCGGGCTCTGTGGGGGAGAGCATTTTCATCCTGGATACTGGAGTTGGGTCCCAGATTCTGGACAAATGGTATTACCACCTCTTCCAGAATCCAATTCTAATCTGCCTGCCTATCAATCGGGTTCTAATCGGGAGACAGTTATGCATCTGTAACTGACACACTTGGCAACACTTGAATCTCAAAGCAAGAGTGAATACCATAAATAGTGATTAGGAAAGCTTGGGTCCACTTCATTATTAGACTCAAGCAAGTACAGATCGGAGAATTTGATTAGCGATTAGATCATTAGGTTTTAGAAGAGTTGGCCTTCACGTCCACCTCCTGGTATTGACCACTGGAGGGCGAACTGAGTCAATCCTGTGTAAAAAAGCCTGACAGAGGGGCTTATTGTTCAAAGTGGATGTTACTAATGCAGTCAGATAGTTGTGATTACCAAAAGAAATCCTTTGTTTGGTAAATGAGGTCTTTAAAAGATCTCATGATAGCTTTGGAACATTTTCTTTGCTATCATTGGGTGATGAAAAGAGGCACAAAGTGACGCTGTAAAATCCTTTCAGTTTCATAAACAAATAGCTGTGTGGTCATCTGACATGAAGAGCATGTGAGCTGCTTTACCTCAACTGATGTACTCATTTGAAATGACTCCATGTTTTTGATTAATTGCATGTTGTGCCAGTGACAGTGATGTATCCCTGTATCTCATGGTCCATGTGTGAACTTTTTGTTTTCATTACTGTCATATCCATGCCCCTCCTCCCTGCCCTTGGCTCGCAGGAGGAGTATGCTAACCCATTGGAGCAGCACCTCACAGTGAGTACACATCCCTCTGCAGCTCATTCACAGTCCACCTCCACCCATTGTGGTTTTTCACCCTGTAGTTTTTTTTGTACTGTCATTGCACAGTCCATGTAAATTAAGGTGGTTTATTGCATCAGCAGACAGACTAAGCTGACAGAATTAGTCCATTTATATTTGTTTGTTTGAAGGGATAAACAATCAACTTCAGTGCAGAAATGTCATTTATTTAAACGATTCCAACGTTGCTGTTTTGTTATTTTACTGTGTCGTAAATCGTCTTTCTCCTTATGTGCATCCTCAGGAAATGGCCAGCACTTTGGCTCAGAAACACCTGCGTTCCATCATTCTCAATGTGAGTTTAAATAATTATGAAATATACAAGACAAAATAAGTATTTTTACACGTTAAATAAACTGTAGTACATATTTGATGAGACTCATTTTATTCTTCAGAGTAACCTGAACCTTTAGTGTTCTTCAGGCTTTGTTCTCTTTTAGAGGTTTGTTTGTCCTGTTATCTGTCACACTGCTTCAGTGATGTTTTGGTCTAAGTTCAGAGGCTTCCTTCATATAAGACTTGTTGCAGCTGATTTTTAATCCAGCTAAAATATTTTTTTGCAGCTAAAATATATCATGAAGTGTGTCCATACAATGTATTTTTACAGTGTGCTGTGTGCTTAATAAAGAATACTGAATAGAAGTAGTCTTGTTTTTGTTTAATAAAATATGTTGCTTCTTTTCCAGCATGTTATCAGAGGAAATCGTCCAATCAAAGCTGAAATGGCCCATCAGCTGTATGTCCTGCAAGTGTTGACCTTTAATCTTCTGGAGGAGAGAATGATGACCAAAATGGACCCCAATGATCAGGTAAAATTTTATCATGATATATTTCCATAAATATCCAGAAAACATTTTGATCCTGGTAAAAAACATTCTTGCTTCAAATGTCAGCAAAGTGCAGTTAAAGAAATGAAAAGAATGTGATTCTCTGTGGTGCACTAATATGAACAATAAGGTTTATTGAATAAAAGTACTCTTTGTGATAAGGGAAGTGCTATTGTGTAAGAAAAGCTGCAACCAGGAACGCTTCCTCCCCAATAGATCTGCTTTAAGTGGAACAAGCAGACCAGAAAATGAAGGTTTTTCTCCTTTTGCCTGCGCTTGTTGAAAGCCATCTGCTCTCCACTGATTGACCCATCTCTTTTATGGCTTTGTTTATTAATTTGCTGCTATTATGTTAAATGATTTCCTCTTCATGCTGATAGGCTTTTAGCATGTTGGTTTTCTATCTCAGGCTCAGAGAGACATCATTTTTGAGCTGCGCAGAATTGCCTTCGATGGAGAAAATGATCCCGCAGGCACAGAGAAGAGAAAGGCCATGTACACCAAGGACTACAAGATGCTGGGATTCACTGTGAGCCTACAAGACACCTTTTCTTTCTTCTTTCTTTACAAATGATTCAAATAGAAAAGGTTAAAAGCTTAGTTTTGGCTCAACTTATCTCTGGTTTAAATGCAGAACCATGTGAACCCAGCCATGGACTTCACCCAGACACCTCCTGGGATGCTGGCTTTGGATAACATGCTGTATCTTGCCAAGGTTCATCAGGATACCTACATCAGGGTCAGTGTTGGGCTCATGCATGAGTTTAGTCAATTCACAGAGCTGGAAAAACTCATCCACCCCTAATTTGTCTTCTCACTCTTGACAGATTGTTCTGGAGAACAGCAGTCGAGAAGATAAGCATGAGTGTCCCTTTGGCCGATGTGCCATCGAACTCACTCGGATGCTCTGTGAGATTCTGCAGGTCGGCGAACTGCGTAAGTAGTCTTACATATGTTGCTGTTTTGCTATTACTCTCAGTCGTCTTGTGTCTCGTGTGTTTTAAACAGCATTAAGTTTAAGTAGCCTTCAGAAACTTCCAGCTCCAGTGCAACACACGGCCTCGCCAGTTTTTATTTCACAGTTGAAATCTTTTCTTTTGTGCAGCTAATGAGGGCTGCAACGATTATCATCCCATGTTCTTCACTCATGACCGAGCATGGGAGGAGTTCTTCTGTGTCTGCATCCAGCTACTGAATAAAACCTGGAAGGAGATGAGGGCTACAGCAGAGGACTTCAACAAGGTCTGAGACAAGCTCATCATTCTCAGTACCATAAGCAGATACTGATTAGTTCTGATTTTAACCCCTTAATGCTTGAATTAAGAGTAACTGGGCAGAGACATCTTATTTTTTAAATCTAAGACTTTTATTTGACCCTTTAACTAAATCTGAAAAGACTAGGCTATTTATTTTTTCCCATGTATTTACTATTTATTACCATGGAACAAGTAAAAATGATTACAGTGTAATCTCCTGCTGTCTGGTGGTCACCAGGGTC
>JBAMIG010000003.1:21692971-21708844 GCA_037177335.1 Kiunga ballochi
ATCTATCTATCTATCTATCTATCTATCTATCTATCTATCTATCTATCTATCTATCTATCTATCTATCTATCTATAGGACTGTGTGTGTGCGTGTGTGTATAACATGAATCATGTTTTTAACTCAGTTGTGCTGTGGTCTGTCCACTATTTAGTCAGTAATGTTTTTACCACGAGTCAGCCACTGAAAGCATTTAATCTTCATTGTGTTTTATGACAATATGCTGCTGCTGTGTAAGATTCCCAAAATCTATGACAAATAAAATAAAAATAGCCATCTTGAATCCACCCATCCCACCACCGGTCACCTACGCACCCAGGGTGTGTCCCGGATTTAACTATGCATCACCGTTAACCTGATGAGAAATAGTGACATGCTCATTAATCCACCGCAGCACAATTTAGTCTACAGCAAGGTCAACATGAAGAAGCAACAAGGGACAGCATGTCCCTCCTGTTGCAAATAGCAGCAATATATTACGAGCAAACAGGGATTTGATGGAACTACAGGGAGAGAACTGGAAGGCCTCTGTCAAATCTGCATCTAATGTATGACTGGTATAAGAGGAAAAAGTATGAATGGATAAATTGATCTCATATTTAATTTATTTAGCTGATAAATGAAAATCCAGTCGTCAGCATTGTAGAATATGATAATCTATGTGATGCAAACAGCAATTCAAGTATGATTTATCACACGTTTCCAGGACATGCATCATGTTTTGTTTGTATCTTAGCAACTGTATGAAAACATGATCTTCAATAAATGCAAGAAGGCACAATTAGTACAAATACAATCTCATGCCCTCATCTGGGATTGGATATTTTCATAAAGGGGGCATTTAGGTAACATGTTATTGTGTCCTGTGACAACTGGAAATGTAAAAAATATACATTATGCAGGATACATTATTATTAATATCACTTAATCAGAGTAAATAAAAAGACATGAAGGAAGATAGAATAAGAAAAATAATGAAAACATCAGCAATAATGGTCACTAATACCCTCAAGGGTGTTTACTCAGGATCAGGGTCACTGAAATGTCATGTGTGCTTCAATATAATTTATCTTTACATACTTTTTGTAGGATTAGGCATAATTTATCTCGAAGGAGATGAATCTAACTAACATCGGTGGTTTTTGCAAAAGAGAACAGACTATTCTTAAAAACTGAAGAATATTTAGTAATATTTCACATCTATCCACTGCTATATAAACAGTGTCACGGTACAAGCTGCTGCCACCTGCAGTCAGAATCACATTATGTCATCGGTCCTGCTGTGATTTGGTTTCACCACATGTCACAGAAAGAGTGTAACACTGTAGGTGTTGTGCACCGAGTGGTGTTTGCAACTTCCACGCATTGGGTAACACACACGGTCAGATCTCAATGCTGGCAGCCTGGCGCAGGCAGAGGGCCGACTCTGAAGGGATGTCCTCACGACTGAGCTCATTCCCTTCCAGTCGCAGCGTTCGCAGTCTGGAAAAATTAGTCACATCCACGATGCTGCAGAAACTGCCAAGAGTGAACTCTGCAGCACAGGAGGAAGAGAAAATGTAGCAATGACTTTATTGGTGTGGAGGAAACCGCGCTGCCGGATCACCTCATCTCAACATTGTTAAAGCAGGAAGTAAAACCTCATCTGCAGGAAAGTCTAAAACCTGGCATATTTCATGTAAAATAATGATGTATGTGTGTTGTTTTTAGATGCTTACCTTTAATCTGATTCACTTGGAGATAAAGATGCTGCAACGTTGTGCTGACAATAGGAATTCTCTCCAGTTTGTTGTAGCTCAGGTCTATCTCCACCAGCCCAGTCACATTAAAGGTGTTTGGGGGGATGCCCTTGTCTGTGAGCTGGTTATGGGCCATCCTGATATACTGCAGTTCAGCTAAACCCCCCAAGAAGCCTTCAGGCAAAGAGTCAATGGCGTTAAACTCCAGGTACAGCTGGTGCAGTTGTGCAGGGAGAGCATCTGGCACCTGGAACAGTTAATAAAAAAAAAAACAAACACATTTCCGCTCAGGATTATGTGTGTTCCTAATGGAGCATTTTGCAAACATAGATACACAATTACCTTTGTCAGGTTGTTGCCACTGATGTCAAGCACTATGAGAGATTTTAGTGCCTTCAGGGATGTTCCTATATCTGTGACAGCATTGTCATTCAGATGAAGGATAGTGAGGTTATCCATTCCCACTAGATCTGCAGGTGTTACCTAGACAACAGTTGCAGTATTTTTAAAGTCTAATGTCTCTTCCTTACGGATGTCCAGAAAAAGACCAGGAAGATGACTGTGCATGAAAATAAAGCTGTGACAATCATTACCTTTCCAATGTTGTTATGATTGATTCTCAGGTCTCGTAGGGCGCGAGGAAGGTTTGGAGGAATGGTGGTTAAGTTGTTGTGATGTAGATATAAACGCTCGAGTCCCTCCAACTTTAAAAACACCTGAAAAATGTTTAGAACACCTGTAAACATGTGCAGAGCTGTGAAATGAAAAGTGTGCAATTTGGCCTTTTTTTTGCAATTAAAGAAGAGAAAAAGGACATTAGGAAAAATCTCAGTATTTTATCTGTATGTGTCTGAGTTGAGCAGGTAATCAGTCACCCATAATATCAGCCACTGCTGTGCATTTTAAATGCAACTGCAACTTTAAATGTGCAGGAAACAGTCTGATTAGGTTTGACTTTTCTCACTGCCCCATCCAAACATGTTTCAGGATCCTTTTATATAGTGAGGATTTAAATTTTTAGTAGGAAAAAAGGAAATATATCAAACCTAAAACGTTCCTGTTTGGAAAACACACACACACACACACACACACACACACACACACATTCATACATATAGCACAAGTCTGGATATGTTTATGATCAGATGCATGTTACCTGCTCACTAATGCCCTCTGATGTCAGCTGATTATGATGTATCAGCAGCCACACTAAATTAGTTGCATTGACTAGAGCTGCGCCAGGCACAGCTTTGATGGCATTATTTTGGAGATACAGGTACTTGATACGGGAGGGAATGGTCGGCATGACTGTCAGGCCCCGCCCATCACAGTACATGGCAACTGGATAAGAGGGGGGGCAGTCACATTCATCCGGACAGGCCCCTCCTGCAGCGCCTGCCTGCAAGGAGCCAAAAATATGTCCTTGGTCCTGCCGGCGAAACAGCCAACCTAAAGGGTCCCATCCATGTGAAAGACAGAGAGGAAGCAAGGCAGACAAGAGGACCACAGTCTCCAGACGCATGGTCATGGTCACAAAAATCTTCAATGGTCTAAAAAACAAACAAACAAATAAAAAACAGTCATATTAAAATCCAAATACAGGAATATATTCCCAGATTGGACTAAACAGCGCCACAGGTCAGAGTAGCCTAATCTAAAGCTAGATCTGTGTTCTTTGCCTGCTTTTAGGACAAACTCCTCGCTGACCTGCTGATGCTGTAACTTACAACTTTTCCAAACATACTTTAGAAACCATAAAAAGTAAAAGATACATCCTGCAAGCAGATAAATGTCAGGAAAATGTTTGTTTAAGAACAATTTTTCCACAAATCAAAACTGGGCTTTAACTGCTATCCTGCAGAGGTATCGTGGAAGGTGTTGCTTTTGCTTTGGAGATGGCAAGCCTGAATCAAGCCACATTCTTAAAGTCTCACAGGGAAGATAAAGCAGAATTCCAGGTTTGCAAATGCTTCTCACTGCTGCAGGAATCAATGTTAAGATATAAAAAAATGTACCTTTTCCTCCGTTAAATTAGCTGTTTAATCCATCATTTAAGCTGAGAAACAGCCTGGACTGTATTAACATTTTTTTTGTTCACCTCAGATGTGTTTATATTATTTATTTGCCACTTTAAAATATCCTCTGCAGCAGCTCAAACAGATGTGTATGTGTGTTTTTCTTCAGTAAGTCTGAGACCTCAGAAAACAGAAGCATTCACTCTTACCTGATCAGACAGACTTGCCCTCCTTTATCCCTCTCAGTGTGTTCAGGACTGGAGGGGACGCTGACAAACAGTTTGTAAAAAACTTTCCCCCCTGCTCTCCTTTCTGTTATTCCAGACCTCACTCCACCCCTCCGTCTGTTCTGCTTCTTTTGGCTACTTCCACCCCCCTTATCCAACCGCCTGTGCCCCATTGTGTTGATTCAGGAGTGGCCCACAGCACCCCGACATGTGGACGATGTGAGCTGCAGGGGTGGGGGCGTGAGAGATCATTCCCATCTGTGTGCAGCACACTCAGACCCTCACTTTACCCTCTTTAGCTGAACTCTGCTGTCTAATAGCACATAGAGGTGTTGGTGCAACATTTTAGAGTAATTCATGATGTTTCAGAGCAACTTGACTTGTTCTGTATGACAAACAAACAAAAGGCTTTTGTGCTTTTATTAAACTATATGAGTTTGTTACCAGCCAGCAAAGACATATCAAAATGCTAATACTCTAAAAATGAGGAAAACCATTCTACAATAAATGAAAAGGAAAAAGACTTTATTAATCTGCTGAGAGAGATTTAATATTGTTGCAAGACTCTGGCTCTGAAGCTGCTCCGACAGATGGGCTTAAGGAAGATATGCAACATCTTGGTGCAGACATTGAAGAATCTCAGCTGTCTCCAGAAGTGATGTCTGCTCTGTTCTTTCTAACACACATAACATACAATGTATTGTATAAAACAGATTATGAGGATGATGTAGATGTATGAATTTTAACATATTCTTCACAACAGATTATTAAAATTTCTCTTGTGATGGCTCACACAGAAAAACATAGAAAATGTCCACAACGTTAAAAACTGTAGAAACAATCTCTACAGGACACGGTCCTTATATATTTATGTAGTCTTTATTTAAAAACTGTAAAACACCAATGCATAATTTGAGGATCGCTGATATTTAATTTTAATGGCTTTGCACAAAGATACCAATAGCACAGTGTTTATAAATGTGTAACCACAGAGCATCTGCAAAAGTAATAGGAATATGAAACGGAGAAACTGATTGTAATGAGACAGTGCAGAAAAGTGTCACCGCATACATAATTTAAATGACATATATAAACGGTAAAAAAATGTCTTTTGTATTTGTGGGAAGAAAATGTGATAAATAACCTGTTGGCTATTCCCTACCTAGCCACCTGTACCTTGCTGTATTTCAGAGTTTACAGGTGTACAGGCAGCAGAAAAGCTAAAGCAGAAAAGCTCAGGCATTTATTTGGGTCAGCAGAAAGGGTCTCTATCCCTAAAAATTTCACAGTTATTGGAGCGCTGCAGGAGCTGGTAGAAACTAATACTGGCTTAAAGGCATACAGCTTTGTGCTATGAGATGCTGCTGTCGTGTTCCAATGGAAGAAATACTCTATGATATGATGACATAAAGATGGAGAGGATGAAACATACGAATGCGTAACACTAGGAACATAATTCTGCCCATTTGATTTATGGCAGCAAGAACACCCTGTTCTTCCTTTAGTCCTTTAATGTTCTCCTGTGCTCACATTTAAGAACATGTGAGAAACAATTCTATCGATACCTGAATCATAAACTGGGACAATGCTATAAATCATGCTAGTACTTTTTAAAAGTCTTGAATTGTGGTGAAACCAGCCCTTTTCTCTCCTTTTCAACAATTTTACATCTTGTAAAGAGTTAAATGAAAGCATATGTGACAGTCTACTTATGTTGTCTGTCTGGTCTTGATGTGGGCCTCTTCCTGCCTCAGAATATTCTGTCCAACTGGAACTCCATCTGGACCCATGGGGTTTTTCTTTTTACTCACTTTTATCTGAAAATTTTCCAGACATTTGTCATTTTTCACATCTATTTAAACAGTTTCTGCACATGTTGCATATGTTCTGCTGTCTTAAGACAGCTGTCTGTAATATGATTGAGGAAGACATGTCTTCTTGTCGAAGATCACGATGAAGGCTGGAATTCTAGCTTTCTGAAAAGCACATGGTGATATTGTTTTTGTGGGAAAGTCATCATAGGATTGTTAAACAAAAGCATTCTTAAAGTGTTTAATTATTGGTTTATTGCTGCAGTTATGGGAGCAACGGCATTCACATGGATGGTAAATGCATTAAGAAATTATTGTCTTTAACCCATCACCATGATTGTCTTTCTGTCCTGCTGAAATGATCATATAGAAGCCACAGTTCCCTTCAATGATCAATAGTTATGTCCTGTGAAGTACCGTCCTAAAATGTGACTGTTATGACCGCCTCTACATCTGAGCAGACACCATTTTAAGACCAGAAGCCAAAAATTCTGCATTAAGAGGTAGGAGTGAAGAGAAGGTGGTTTGGGACTGTCCAGTGTTTTCATGAGCTCATTTTTGTGCTCCCACACACATACATGCAACATTACATTCCCAAAACACTTTCATCACTAGCTGGTTGTGTTCAGCCAATCAAATCGATTAAGATTAAAAAGGTCATGGTTAAGGCGGATTTAAATGATGTAACAATTCCACCGTCAACCTCATGGATGCTATTGTTGCTGGTTGTCTTTTTGTCATTGGTAGCAGCGCTGAGTGTAAAAACCCACCATTACAAATTTTATTGTTCCCCTTGGAGATTTGTGTCATCCTCAGCTCTGAAGTGGTTCTACTTCTTGCCCCTGAGTTCTGCCAGCATTCACCCAGGCCCATTTAAATTCTGAAACAACCCCCTTTGATGATGGAGTGCCCCAAGGCTCCATTTTGGGTCCAATCCTTTTTATTCTGTATTTGCTGCCAATAGGCTCCATCCTGAGTAGTTGGTGCCTTTTATGACAGAACAAGTCATAGAAGTTTCTTTTAGTTGCATCTTAACTAAAGTAAAGCCATACGTCCCTGTAAACCAGTTTTAGCAAAATTGTCTTATGTTTGTTTGTTCTCAACTGGATTACTGCAACTCTTTTTATTGTGGAATGGACTTTCGTCCACTGGTTGCAGATGGTCCAGAATGTACTTTTTATTTTTAATCAGAAGATGGAAATGTTTCCCTCTCAAACTGGCTTTCCTCCACTGACTTCAGTCATCGAAGGCATACTTCAGATGTTTCCCTGCTTCAACGCACCTGACAGAAATGAATCAATAACAAACTTGTGAAGTTGTTTGATATGAATATGGTGTTGAAGCAGGAAAATAACTAAAACCTGCAGCTCATGAAAACAGGATTTCATTCCTGCTCTTATAGTTTATAAACATTGAATTCTAGTCCATTAATCTCTTTGCTTCATTGTTTTATTAACTTATTGTTTAATGTTTTAATATTTTAGTTTTTTTTATTTTCGGCTCTTTGTTTAGTGATTGCTGTCAGAAAGTGCTTTTATAAATAAAGATGGCTTGGCTTGTTTGAGGTTTTTCCACTCCATTACCCTAAATATGTAAAAATAGTGTCACTTCTGTAAGTTCTGCATCCAGTAAGATGCAGATTTAGTTGGCTAATAAATCTTCTAACTCAGGTCTTCTGAGACTGACTGATTCAGGTCTGGGAGTGAGGTGGTGTTTTAGCTGCAGCTTTGTTTTTCATGTCTTTCATATCTCATAGTGGTATTAATGTATCATTTTCTTCAGTATTGTGAGGAGTTATTATGAACACTTGTCTCAGAGCTACATCATAATAGATCATGGAGCAATCCTGTCACCGCCTGTCTGATCACTAAAGACAAAAAAGAGGAAAAAGAATGGAAAAGTCTTTAGGCTTTGATTGTTTCTCACAACAGCTGTTGTGTCCAGTATCTGACAGTAAAAAGGCTTTTTATATCAAAACTAAGGAAATAGCCAGACTTCTGCAGAGAGTAAAAGTTGAGCAGGAAACTTTCCTTTCCTTTGCATCCGCAGGCATCTGTGGACACCAGATGCAGATGCAGCATCAGACCTGTCAGCGTTACGCTCAGCCTTACAAAACAAAAGAAGTTTATACCAAATGTTTCAATATTGTTTTGAATAGTAATGGATTTGTTTCTCATCTTAGCTTTCTGAGAAGATCAGATTAACCATCTTAGTAGATATTTAGCCCCTGTGAAATGACCTGTGGTGATAAGTTACCTTTTACTCAGAACATACAGCCAACACCCTCAGAGGTTAATGTATCCTCCAACATATCATAAAAAGATATATTTTATGAGATGGTCAACTAGATACTCTTGTAAGTGTGATGGAAATTTAAGGCATCCACATAAACAACTTAAGAAAATGTCAGTCAAAAGTGAGTCAAACAGTGGAGAGTGGCTGCAATACAGTGAGAAAATGAGGGTTCAACAGTTCTCTGAACCTCTAGAAGTCCCAAACTTATAAATATGATGTAACATACAGGGTCCAACAAATAAGGACAAAAATAGACTAGCAGGGGAATACTGAACCAAATAAAAATAATTATTTCACAAGCCATGCATGATGCAATATGAATTCATGTGTTGCTGGTAAATTAAAAAAGCAGATTAAAAAAGCAGATAAAAACACAATGTTGTAAAAAAAAATACATTGTTTGAAGAACAGAGTCCAGCAAAATATAGCGCAGGAGAAACATCAAGAATCTGATTTATAAACGCTGTGTTTACATGATTTACTGTTGAATAAGTTAATAATGCAATCAGAATAAAAAAATAAGTCATGTAAACAGCTCAGTGTGTTCAGACGGAGCTGTTAGATGAACATGATCATGTTTACACTTAAGTAAGTAATAAGTTTGTTCTTATCAGCCATGCTGAACATTGTGGAAACGTTGGGAGTGTTTCTGGAAGGTAGAACTGTGGTCAGAAATTTATAGATCTGTAATGGACACAGACACTTATTGAATATTTTCAATAGCGATCCATTCCTCAACATATATGTGTTTTTATCATTCATATTGCATGTTGTATCAGCATCCATAAACTTTTCCCATAATTACAGTTTGCCTAATTCTGGACAATAACCCCAACAGTAATCTCAGGAAAAAATGCTAATGGATAAACCTTATGCAAACCCAACTTTTACCTTTATGTGATTTATACACATATTCACACATACTTAACACTTAAACACCAACACACACTACATCAATCGTTAAAGGAGCCCTGACCGCCTTGTTGACACGGCAACCCAGAGGACATTATTGCTTTCTGTAGCTTTTGTTACATCTTTGTCACAGTGTTATATACTGCACACAATTTTAATGTATGATATAAAACACACAGATATGCAGTTTTTTTTTGAGGAACTTGAAGGAATGATGGGCTTAATGGTGCTCGGACACTGTGGCTCCTCCAGGTAATTTGAACCACGGCACTCCAGGGCAAGAGGGACAACAAAAGCATGTAACGGAAAGCAGATGTCCATGTGTGCTCATATGTACATAAATCACACACAGATGTTGAAGATTTCACCACATCAAGCCTCTTCTCTTTTCTTCAGATGGAGAAAAGCAGCAACTTTTAAAATGTGTGTTTTAAATATGTGTCGGAGTTAACTATGTTAGATGTTTGATAAGATCATTTTTAAATTACCAGAAAGAGATTTTATCTATAGCTAAGGATTGTCAAGACGTGGGAAATTCTTAGCTCCTGACTTCAGCACAGATGCAGGAATGAAGTGAAACACTGCAAACAAGATCATGAACCTGAAGCGGATTTTATAAGTGGATGTGGTGCCCAAAGTCAGCTTTCAGAGGTAAAAATGATGTTTTTTTTCTTTTGATTTTTCCTCTTAAGAACTTAATATACAGTAAGTGTTTTATGATTTCTATCAGTTAAGTATATAATGGTTTATTGGTGTTATGATACTTGTGTCCCAGCTGTTCATGGGTTTCTCATTCATGAAGAAATATTGCCATCTAGTGGGATTGAACGGAAATGATTCACAGTTGAAAATGATGATGGGAATCATTTGAGGAAGACATGGAAGAAAGACATGGAAAAAAATAATGTTGAAAATACAATGGACATTTTTACATTTTCTTATAGATTTTATTCTGACCACTTAATGGTCACAACATAGACACATAGGTTATCATGTTTGTTTTAGTGCACGGTCCTGTGACAGTAACCTCTCCTTTACAAGTAGTTGTAGTTTTACAACTCCTGCCCATAAAACCTGATCTGGACAGCACAATCCCGGATAACTTCAGGCCCATCTTTAAGTTGCCTTTTATATAAAAACCTTGGAGAAATTGGTTAATTTACTGTTAAGGTCATAAAATTGTAGACATCTTCCAGCCTAGCTTTAGATAACTGTGTTGTACAGAATCAGCCTTTTTGTTGTTATTGATATTTTTCTGGCTACTGATGCTGGAGTTGATGTAGTCCTGGTCCTGCTCATTTAGACAAGGTGGATCACATGATCCTGCTGCATCAGCTCCAGAACCTGGTAGAGATCCAGAGTGTGTCGCTGGGTCAGGTCTTATTTGGTTGATAGAACCATGTGTGTTGGTATAGCTGGCTCTAATGTCCTGTGTGGTTCCACAGGGCTCAGTGTTGGGGCCCCTCCTGTTTTCGTCATACCTGCTTTGTATACCTGCAGCCTTGCCCACCATATGCTACATGGCCCGCCCCTCAAAAGTTAAGTTTTATAACCTGCATCCTTAAGGTCACATGAACATCACTCTTTAAACTTAAATGTTTTAGAAGACCTGTCACCCCTCCACTCAGCAACCACCAGTATCGTCCTGCAGGACAACAGAACCAGCTTTAAAAACTGCTCAGGAAGGAACACAAAACAGAGTCTGGGATGTTTACCCCGCCTTCAACTCATCCTGTCAGAATAGGATCTGGGAAAACCAAAATGGTCGGTTGCTAAAATGCAAAAATACCAGACACTCCCGCTAGTCAGAGCTTTCCTTTCATTCATTCACTCTGGTACATAGGTATATGATGTAGGATGCATTTAAATCCTTCCTTTTAACACGTAAATCAATAATTTATTGTATGAATAAAGTAGAACCACAATGCTTTGTTTTGAATTCCTGGTTATACTTGCTCCACACACGCCTTATAACCCTGTTCTGAGGTGCGTCTTCAGAGCAACTCGTTTTGGTGCTGTCTCTTTAAATGTCCCTGTCATGCCCCGCCTCCCTCCAGGTTCAAGTTCATGAAATTGGTTACCTGTGATTCCACAACATTGTTTGGCAGACTCACAGCAAATACTGCAATGTAATAGATGGGGGATGTAATAGAGAATAGAGAATACTAAACAAACTGAAATAATGACCAAAAAGAATATAAAGATTTATGTGCAGCATCAGGAAAGAATAAATTAAAATTTTCTGCATTTTTAAACACTTAAAAGTGTTCAACACACGTATTTAAGGGATAAAAACATGGATTTTGTATGATATGTCCCCTTTAACTTGAACTTGCTCGTATAATTTCTTAACACATATTGCTGAAATGTAAAGAATTGTAATTTAAACTATTGGTCCATTTGGTGGTCTTTTACTGGTTTCACCTTTTTAGACTGTGACTTGAAAGAAACTTAAAAAACACACGTAGCCTCACTCCATTTTCTTTGCACATTAATACCCACTTATTACACACATGGTCTGATAACACGATAAGAACTCAGTTTTAATCAAGATTCAGAGAAAGAGAGATTATTTAGTAAACATTTCTTTTAATTCAAAATGTATAAATGAACCAATATGTAGCAAAACAAAGCTAAAAATAGTTTATTAAGGTTTATAAAGTCAAATCTTACTCAGCAGACAGAGAGTCAGTGTAATACAAATACCACTGAATAATTAAATCTAATTAAACTGAATTATCTAATTAAACTATAATATCCAATCTTCAGAGCTTAACTCAAAGGCACTAAACTTTTTGTGTCTTGCAAACATCTCACCTTTCACTCACAAGACTTCTTCAGTCAATCTTTGGATGAGAGGTGAAAAATGTCCAAAACACCCAGCTGTTTATGCGATTCAATCGTGTAGGACCACCCTGACCCGAGTGACAGAGGATTTCTACCAACATATTAGTGATAAGACTGTTGGTATGCAGCCATCATGTCTGACTGGATGATTAACATGTGCTTACAGAACAGGTTTGAAGCTGATAGGAAAAGACTTCTGCTAATAGATAAATTCATAGAAAGATGAGTCATAAACAAATTAAGCAAACTCATTCATATTTTTACTATGACATAAATCTTTTTCTCAGAAGATATATCAGAGAGGTATTTTGTATAGAGCGGTTTCTTGTTCATTAAGTCGGGATGTCAAATAACATCTGGCTGTTCCTCCTTAGTATATTCAAGCTCACCTCTGCAGGTTTTATTGGCTGTGATCCTTCCTCTGATCAAATTGTCTGATTATGATTATATTTGAAAACACAGTGTCTGTTTTGGTGATATTTATCATTTTTTGTGGACTCAAATGTTCACCTCCATTAATTTCTGTGCCTGATTAAATGTTGTGCAGAAAGTTTTACTTCTTTAGCTGAAGGCTGCAGGTTAGGATAAATCCACTGATATCGCCATTAAGATATCAGTAAATTGATCTGCTGGATATTGTTTTATGTTTAGTGTGTTTGTTAATTTCTTACCATAAATATGTTTTGAAAAAAATTCTATTGAACAGATGTCAGAGATTCCTTCCAGCTTTAAACCAGTTAGATGAGAAAACCAGCTTGTCGATAGTTTCCTGGCATGGTATAAATAACTCTTTCACTTTGTGATCTCAGCGGGGTTTTTAGCAGCTTAAATAAACTCTTGAAACATTCAGAGATCTGAAGCTCAGTTACGTCTTCGTTCAAAGCTTGCAATATACTGTGTGTGTGTTTTGTCACCTGTGATGGACTGGCAACCTGCCCCAGTGTGTCTCTATTCTCTGGTAAAGTAACTTTTCACCATTATGAATCTTTGTTTTCATTTAGGATGTTCTGTTCTGGTTGCCCACTCTTCATCAGTTTGCCCCAGTGACACAACACCTGGTATGGACCTTTTGTTCTACCTCAGACTGGTTATTAAACCACTCATCTTTTATATGCCACCACACCCCAACATTACCCGGCAGGCTACATGGGTCTCTCCAGTGGATCTCGCCACTGAAATGACAACGGGCCCATCAGAACCCAGCTGGAAACATCTCTGTCCAGAAGATCTGGACACCTGTATTTACCTGAACTGGAAAGTTTATTATGGGAGTTACTTGTTTACCTGCGTGAACTACATTTTAAATGCCAATGTAGCTCCTGCTCACGCTAATAAAGTATGTTTTTAAAAAGAGGCTCAAGACCCTAATTTAGCTTTTAACTGAACTTTAACTGTATCCTAATTGGTATTATTTTATCACATTGATTTATTAATTTAAGAGTAAATTTATTTATGTTTAACTATACATTTTTTAAGCATTTTCAATTAAGTTCTGTATAGGTATTTTAATCATTTTTGCTCATGTTTGTTCCAACGTAGTTTATTGTCCAGTGTTCTTCTCATGGAGATCCTCCATGTCGGGGATGCTGCATCGGGATCCTCCATGTCGAGGCTGCTGCCTTTATGTCTGTTTTTAGTGGCTTGGTGAGTCCCCCCACCTGAGTGGCACTTGGTCTGACAGCATGACCTTTTGGTGGCAGGATGGACCCCACCTGCTTTGACCTAAGGGCTGGATGATTGGTGTGACGACTGCTTTAATATTTATTTTTTATTTACTTACATATTACCAGTCTCACTTACAGAGACAGGAGTCAGGAAGGCATATTGGGGGTGGGATTGTCTATCTTTGTGTGTGCATATAACGGGGGTTATTATTGGTTTGTGTTTTTTTTGTGCATTTTAATTCATTATTTATATCATTTAAAGCACTCTGTGTTGCCTGTGGAAGGAAAAGGGCTTTATAATTAAATAAAGTTTAATGTTTGCAAGAAGAAAAAGTGAGGAAAGGGGATATTTTTCCACAAATAGGGTGTAAAATGTTCCAGTTACGATGGTGCAAAGCAAAAATCTTCCTATTAGAAAACTATAAAGCTTTGATTCTGTGTGCTTCTTCTAGAGGGAGCTCTGCTTTTTTACTCTACCTCACTTCTTTCCCACAACACACCCTTCATATTGGGGGAAGAATCTGGAAGCGTTTTCCTGTCTTTTGCACAGATGCTTGCAAGAAGTACACACACACATAAAGCACACACACTTATACAAAGAGAATGGTCTCTTTGGCTCCCCAGGTACTTTGTGACTTCAACGCCTTCTGGCAGAACAGTGTTCTGCAAATATCCTTCACAAAGACAGACAGGAATACACACATGCACACACATTCTCTAATAAATATATTTATATATATCACAGCTACATTTATATATATATACAATCATTATAATTCCCTCTTCACCAATGATTTCCTCCATTTTCTCTGTCATTCTTCTTTTCATGCTGCAAAACACAAAACTAATAGAAATGTTTCCATTCAATTAAAGTGCTTTGAACTGTCACTGAGAGCTGAGAGAGGGAGTAAAAAAGATGTGAATGCGGGAAAATTACGGAGGAGGTCTGGTGTTTGGGATGTGGGCAGTGTTTGAAGAGGAGGAATGCATCAGACAGTGGGCAAACATCTCTGGTAGCGTAAAAACACACACACATACAGACACACAACCATACACACACTCATACTGCTCCCGAGGGTTTCATCAGGGATTGAAGACAACCAGTCTGCTTCTGTGGCTGCTGATCAAACAGGTAAGAGTCAGTTTGCTGTTTGTTATTTGTCTGACCCCATTTCCGCTTTGTGCATAGCAGGCAATGCTGAAAATGATCACATCGCAACTGCAACTGTGTTTGTCTTATTACTGTAACCTCCTGGCAACGTTACGCACATCTGCTGCACTGTAACTGTACTGGCTGAGAGCAAAACCCAGCATCGCTTACTTGTTGATCAAGTCAAACTTTCTGATGATTCAAACTTTTCCTTGCACACTGCTGTGTTGCACAACAAGTTGGTGTGGGTTTGCATGTGTGCACCTTTGTGCCTAACCGCTTTGTTGGTGCCACAGTAACCAAAAGTTGAACATGAGGTAAGAATGAAAAGCAAACAGTTGATGCACAGATCTTCTTTTCTATGTAGGAAGGTTTTATTCAGCTCATGTTCAGTTGTTTAGTTACAATAAAAAGTCCTGATTATTCTACATTTAAGGAAGTTGTAGACAGAAATGTGTTTGGGAGCAGACACACTGAAATGGACTAATTATATACAGCTGTGCCAGCTGTTCTACAGAGCTGTATGGAGAAACGGGGTTTCTTGATCTTTCATAATGTTCTTTATGGTGGTGTGGGGCAGAAACCTTTTTATTTTGACTGATCTCAGATACATACAACATATTTAGCCTTCTTTTATTTAGTTTAGCCCATTTTATTATGCATTTAGTTAAATACTGTCATTTAGAAAGTAAATATAAAATATAGACTAATTTTCTCATTTTAACCAGGTTTATGAAGCAACAGGGATAGAGTGACCTTTGGCCTTTCATTATTATATGATCAGTTCTCAACTTAAGGTATTTTTAAGAATAAAAGTATAAAAAACAGATTATGTCTCAAAAGAAGACATTTATGATATATGTTTCCTCTAGCTGTAAATCTGATGTTAAGATTTCACATTATTTCACTCCACAAGAGGGAACTTGAGTTGTTGGTAGTTTTAGGAGTAAATTTAAGAATCACTTAAACTGTTACAGCAGAGGTAAAGCTCTGGTGTCCCAGCGCCTTGTTTTTATAAAGCATCTCCACCTACACTCTACCTATCTAACAATTCCTCTCATTACAAACATGCAGTAACCACTCAGAGTGTGTTGAAATGATATAGCTCTGCAGCCTTAGCAAAGAATTCCCCATGCTTCTGAAAAATCCTGCAGGAATTCACAAAACTGTCACAATTTTGCCTTGATTCAGTTTCAATCTGTTGAAATATCTCAT
>JBAMIG010000003.1:21716065-21726491 GCA_037177335.1 Kiunga ballochi
TAGTGAATATTATCTCACTTTACATTTATTGCTGAGAGGATCTTTGCAGCCATCTAAAGCAGAATAAAACTCTGACTGGTGAAACCATTAAAGCTCTTTTTCCTTTTTTTACTGAACTGTATTTGGAAAACACAAGTCAAAATAATATTCTGCTAATCTCCCTGTGGTGTCATAACTGCAACATAAGGAGCAGCAGAACCCAGATCCCTCACATATCCCATGTGATACTTTTGTTCCTTCAGTAGGTACAGAACAGTGCCGTCCTCTCAGCTTAGTCATTAAGAATATGTTTTTTTATGTTACTTTAATATCTATCATTTTTCACAGGTGTTTATAATCACCCTAAACACTGTTGTGTTTACTTGTGGTGTAATATTCATTTGTTGATGGTAAATAATTGGAATAAAACAGTTGAAAATGAACAGGACTTCTTGTATATGACATCATGTGAATAGCAACCATGTTGTGAGTCTGTATAAGCTATTTAGTATTATAAACTTCTGCTTTCTGTCCTATTAGTTATGTATGTTTGTAACAAATGTCTCGCATACATAACAAAACACTTGTTTTTCAATGATCTCTGTGGGACACTTCTGTCCCTGCCAAAGCCGACATCCAACGTATATCATTGCAACCCACATGTACAGAGGAAAATATGCCAAAAGTACTCTGGGCCTTGCTGACGTTTGAACCAAGAGCCGTGTTGCTATAAGGGAGCGGCGCTAACCATGACATCATCAGTCCACTGTGGAAAAAAAAAAGGTCAGGGTGCCCCAGGATGACAGACAGATACTGTTTTTCCACTGTGAAAAAAAAACTAAAAGTCAAATTGATGCCCCATTGTCTCATTAAACTGGTATGTTTGACACACCCATTTCATGCTTGTGTGAGATGTTGAACTGGGCAGCATAGTTTGTGAGAGAATAAAAGATTTTCATGCCGCTGGTTTCTACTGGGATGTTGTGATTCAGCACATGACAGTGTTGAAGGGAAATAAAACAATATTACCAACGAGTAATACTGACACAAATGAAAGAATTGTAGTATTTAAAAGTATCGATATAGATGGTCTTTTTAGTAGCAGGTGGTCTCGTAGGCTTGTTTGCTCTTGCACAGTTATAGAAACACAGATAAATTCTCCTGATTCAAGCATTTTGAGTGAAAATGACAAAAACAAACATAAAGGAAATGAATTTGACTGAAAATTATTATGTAAATCTGTAGTTCGCTGCAGCAGAAAAATAAAAATAAACTGAAGTACCTCCAGCTGCCAGGCAAATGTAACTGGCTACGGCAGTATGCAAAGCATTATGCAACCTGCTGCAGGGATTTGCTTTCATTCAGACAAGAGAGCATTGAAGATAATGAAGTCTGGCTCTCTGTCGACATTCCAGTTCATCCAACTGGTGTTAGCTCTGAACGCCTTCCAGACAGGAAAACTATTTCTTTGCAAGCTGTATAACATGTGCAAACAGGTCAGGTTCTTTCAGGCAGATCAATTTCACTATGTATTTCATGAGGAAAAAAGGCAAAAGTTAAACCCAAACATCCTAAAAAAACAATAAGAAAAAAGAGTTAACACCATCAGGCCAAAAGTTGCAGCTTGGTTCTGTCATAAAAAAAGTGAAGAGTTGGGTAAAGGCTGAGTGTAGCATTATTCCTGTGTGTGGAACAGGAAGTTATTCTGGTGTCAGTAGAATACGCTGGAACCCTAAATTATAGGGCTTTACTCCACAAAGCAATCAGACAGCTGAAGGGGTCAAAGAGTGTCTGCATAATGGTTCAGTGTGATCATCTCATTTAGGTAAACTCAGCATACACAAATATTCATACAGAAAAAGTAAATAAAGTCAGACTTTTTCAGAGCTTTGTTCCCTTTTTTCTGCATTTGTGACTGTATAGATTTAGAATAAGACTTAGTTTCAGCAGCTCTACTCTAACTGCTCATCTTGGCAATAATATGGAAAAGAAAATGACAGGATTTATCTATAAAAAAATCTGTTTTCATCAATTAATTTATGTGTTTACTCTTGCCTTTTTTTACTTAATATATAGGATATTGATAATACACTTTAAAAACAGCTTTACTGAGACATCCCAGCACTCAAACTACAAAGCACTGTTGTTTGCGAGACAGGGAAATCACTTCTAAGTACAACACAGATTTGTATGGCACTTGTGGTTTTGGCTCTGACTGAGGAAGCTGTTAGTTACGTTTACAGGCCTGTTTACAAGCAAGACTAAGACCTCCAGCCTTCTCATTAAACTCCCAGGCAGCATATTAACACAAAAGCAGAAAAAGGTGTCTTATCTTTTCTGTCAGCTCTAAAACAATCTTTTTAAATGCTTTATGACATAAACAGGTTATAGATCCATACACTCAGTATCTGAACCACTTATTCCAAATAAAGCTCGCAGTCAGCTGGAGCCTTTCCCACGAGTCAAAGTACAGCCTGGACAGGTCGCCAGTCCATCCCAGGACCAACACAGAGATAAACAACCCCAACACACACACACACACATTCACCAAAACAAAAGCTTTGGATTGAATTGATCCTGTAGATATGGAGCAGAAAATAAAGGTTGAAACATTTTTCTGCACCACTTTTCTCAGGCAGCTAACATTTCCCTATAACTCAGTGTAAAGCTGCTAGTTACAATTTTCCCATTTCATTCATTCAAGCAGCGCTTTAATTATTCCCCTGGCTGAACACTAAAGCTGGAAGGTGGAAAAGGCTTGGAGGCGGCTTTCTCTGAATGACTAAAAGTGTTAGATGTGGAATTAAGGATCCACGTTGAAGGTTCATGTGTGGGTGAAAGTCTCACGTGAGAGAGGAGAGTTCAACATTTTATAGAATCTATATCTGGCATTCCTTAACTAACAAAAGAATACCAACACAGTCTCATATGTGGAACACATGCAGCTTACCACAACATGAACACGTACAATAATGCACATACAGCGGTAGTTCCAGTTTTTCCACATAATCTGCAATATATGTCGGCATGGTGAACTTTCGTCTCCTGGTCTAAGAGACTCCATCTGAGCAAACACTTCTACAGTTGCACTAAAATGCATGGAGGAGCCTTTTCTGAAGACCAGTTATTCCAGGTAACAGAAAAGAAAGTAGGTCACACTTTAGAGTTTCAATGTGTTGATGCAGTGTGTGAGGTGCTGATACTGTTGGGCTAACTTTCACAGGAGTCCTGCTTTAAAGCAAACCAGCTGGAGACATTCAACTGCCAGGATGCCTCCATTAGCTTAATTAGCTAGCCACAGATGATAAAATCTGCTACTGACAGCTGATTTCAGTTTCCCTAAAACTAAATATAAGAAACATGTTTAATTCTTCTTCAGTAAGATATAAAATGACCATCTGTTTAAAAAAAATCCTTTATCATTACCATCATCATCATCACTATGAATGCTAACATATACATGACAAGCCTACACTTGCAACGGAAACAGTAGAATTAATTTATTAGTTCAGATAATATATTACACCACAAAAGGTTTTATTCTGTGTATTTCAAATGTGCAGAAGATATATAGTCGATATTCAGCTGATGCTGATAATCTTCTTGTCACAGGAAACGTATTCTCTCTCAAAAATGGCTGTGATCAATTACAAATCACTGATCTGATCCAGATACAGTCCAGAGGAAGTGTGGAGGGAAGAATTAGTACTACGAAACAGAGCAAGAAGTCTGAAGAACATGAAGTCAGAGAAAAGTAGGTCAATTTTACAGAGCAGCATTGAAAATCAATAAGAAGTTTAAGCAGTCTGTAGCAGTGTTTCCTGTGCCAAAGCAGGATTTCTTAGATGAAATACTTTCAATAATCCCATGACTGTGTGGAAATTCAGCTGTTTAGAGGCATTAGTAACGAAAATATAATGAAACATCCTGACCAGGTTCCTCTAAAAATATTGGGACAAAATTGAGTGTTTCTTGCCAGTTACAACCTGTGTAATAATATTTTAATCTCCTCGAATAAAAATTGCAGATGATTAGAATTTTTAGAGGTTTAATCCTGCAAAAGGAAACACACTGTGTAACTGGACTGCCAGCATAAATGTCACGGATGCTTCATGCTTCCTGTTCATGCAACAAGGCTTGGCCTGAAGTTGTCATTGTGAGTCCATAGAGGAGCAGACTTACCAAAAAGCAAGCATCTAACTCCTGTCCATGACAAGACAAACCCATAAGCAAAGGAGAGAAACTCTTTCACATTTACTAACATAAATAAAAACAGTCAAACTCATGAGCATGAGGAGAACATGCAAACTCTAGAAACCCACCAAGCTCCGAGCCAGGCTTAAAGCATGCTTTACTTTTTTCTATCTTGGCAGGGTGTTATGTCTGAGAAAACAAAGCTCCAGTGTAAATAATCCTCCTCAGATTGGTGTAAACTGCAAACGAACTGAAGCTTGTCTGGGCAGGACAATGTTTGACGTCATGAATGATGGATGAGCATCAGTTTTGGAAGTGTCCACTGTGCAGGTGCTTACTTTTGGAGGTTTTGCGTAAGTCACTTGGGAAATATTTTCTGGTTAATAACACGCATGTTATGGCTCCATCATATGAAATGATGTCTGTCTTATCAGCTGCTCTTTGGGACCTGCAGCAACTGATGGTGTTTGGTACTCTAGCAGAAAATTTCACTAATTACCTTTAGGAAAACAACCTTAAATGAGAAATAAAATACTTTTTGGCCTTATGGGTAAGCTCCCTGTCTCATTTTTTAACTGTCATTTTCAAATAAAGTGCAGTTCACTGTAAAGTGAATGGTAAATGTGTATTATTGGAATAAAAAATGTCTTTTAATGAGAAAATGTCATACAGCATAACTGTTTGTCTCCACAGTACTCGCATGGTGCTTCATCACGCTGGTGTTTCTGTGATTGTTGGATAAATGCTTTGACTGTGGGAATATTTCTGTCCAAAAGTCATATGCAAACATTTCAATCATCCAAATCATTCTGTAGACAGAAGAAACCATTCAAGTCTTCAGATTATTATGCACACAAGTCATTTTGGGCTTGAGTCCGAGTCTGCCTGTCTCACCATCTGCTTGAAAAACAGCTGCTGTTGTGTGTATTAGCAGCGAGGAGCACGGCTGCTCAAAGCTTTCCTCTGGTAAAAGCAGGTTTCGGACTATAAACATGCATCTACTATCTTGAATCAACAGGTTGTAATCCACCCTGAATAAAAAGAGTGCAAGCATTCAAGTATCTTTCTCCGGACTCTTTGTGTAACTAAACGCTGAATGCCAGGCACTTACATTCCTCGGCCATGTGACTTCGTTTCCACGTGAAAAAAAGCAAACTACACAGTTTTATGGTCAATGGTTTAATGCTTACGCTCAGACAGATAAAGCATATTAAAAGCTGGGTCTGTTTATAGTTATAGTTATATAGTTTATAACATTCAGTTCAAGATTTTCTTTATATTTGTAGGTTTAGTCACGTCCTCAGAAGGATCCTGCTTTCCTGCTTGTTGCAGCTCTAATTCACCACAAAGCCATCTCAAGGCATTTTACATGCACAAATCAGTTCAAGCCAATGTGTGATCAAATTAAAATAAGTTCACACAAGTTTGATTAGAATAACTTATGAATAGCAATCTGTAAAAACAAATTGCATCAGCCCAAAATGAGCTCTTAATTTTCCCCTTAAAGGAGAGAAAATATGAGTCCCGCAAACATCTCAAACACACCGATCAAGACTTTAATCCCAGGATGTTTTTATTGCTTTATCCTACGTACACTGTGTTTGGACACATTAGATTTGATGATAAAGTGGGTCCAAACTTTTGACTGTTGATGTGTGTTTTACTTGTCAAACATACAATTCTTCAATAACTCTGTCTTGTTGAAGCTTGTTGTCTTTGGAAGATGTTTTTTTTTTTATAACATTTTAGGTTAAACATAGACTAGAAACGGATGTGTATCCTTGCATATATACATTTTACTCCACAACTGTTTTAGAAAATGGTTCTTTTTTTAATCCCACAAAGATCACAGCATCTAATTATGTTAAATTAGTTTTGTGTTATCAGGCACTCAGCTTAAGCCAACCACGTTTTAATGGTAAAGAATGAGAAGAGGAACCGTGAACAGTAATTTGTCACCTTCATCAGAGGTATCCCTGCAGTGTGATGAGTATAAATCAGCTGATTTTCCTTGAAACATGTCAGGTAAGCTTATGCTAATCTGTTAACATAGAAACTAAACTAGCTGCAGTTTGTGTCTAGTTTAAAGTTTTGCATATTTTTGTTCTTTTTTTCAACAACATAAGGCTTTTCTTGAAAATACTATCTGGACACTAGTTGTGTGTTGCACTAAAACTTGTCTCCAGATGTAAAAGTTACCAGTTCTACTAATGTAGAGCATTAATGTCCATTCTCCATCAGAGATGCAGGCTTATGAACTGAGAACAGGAACCAGATTGTCCTTCTATCCATCAGTGTAGATCTGAGGTACCAGTTCTACTTTCCTGCAACTTTTAAATGCATCCCATCTCCAGCACACCTGAATCTAACAAATGGCCTGACAACAGGCCTCTGCAGAGCTGAATGACACATGCATTAGCTATTTGGTTCAAGTGTGATGGAAGACATCCATCTTAAAGATGCAGGGCAGTAGCTGAACTTAGGGCTCAGCTGGACTAGAACAGTATTTCTCAAAAGAAGGTTTGTGTACCGCATGAAGACCCTGCAGGGGTTTCTTAAAAATGAGGATAAATCTATCTTATCTGTCTCTCTGATTTATTAGAGAGGACTTTGGTTTATACTATGCACATATGTGGAAATGTGCACATATGTACATATAAAATAATTAATCTGTTCATTAGGTTTCCTTTACATCCGGATATGACAGTAGATGTTTGCTGATGTTATAGATCCTTTGGGATGTAGAAACTATAAATATGTCAATTATGTCAAATATCTACATGAATTTGTTTAAAATATAATAAAAATATAGATTAAACACAAAATATTAAATAGAATATATTTAATATATATAAACTATTTAAAAATGTTAAAATGTTACATGTCCTCGTACATCTTCCCTCAGAAACCTCTGATGATATTTTCCACTGATGATGATTAAATATTCGGAATATTTCTCTGAAATTGTTCCACATTTTAAAGCTGTTTTTATTTTTCCCAGCTGTTGAACTGCTTCCCATCTTTTCTCCATGCTCTACCTCTTTTAGCTGTTCCTGTTTTACCCCATCGTGTCACTGTCATGTTCTTAATTAACCTAATTAGTTGAACTTATTCCTCCAACTCTCATTTTTAATTCATTTATTTTTTCTTCTATATCTTTTTGTTGCAACTTCCCAACTTTTACAGGATGTTTTCTTGCCACCGGTTTCAGGTGGAGACAATGCTTTAAATGAAATAGTTAAAGGTTGCAGTTGCTCGTGATTCTCACTGACAGAAATGTCTGGAAAGCCTCTTTTATTGTTTGTACCTTTAACTGGTAGGAAATAAAAGCAACAACCAAGGCACTGCAGCCATTGGCTAAGTCTATTATATGAAACGATGTAACCAATGATCTACGCACATTTGGATATTATATATAAATCATTACAAATAAGTAAACAAAACCTGCAGCAGTGACTAGCGTTTCCAGCAATGTCATCCTTAAAGACGCTGTTAAATTAAAATAGATCACTCAGAGTTAAAGTCACTGCTGATGATTAGAGGAGCTGAGACACTGAATATCCTTCCTGCATCTCTTTAAGTGACATGGGGAGACACACAAATAGCTACTTGCATGTTTGGTTACATACATTATTTTCTGCTAAATTACCAAAGTGTCTTTTCCTCGTTAAAGCCACTCTTTTCCAGATGTTTGGCCAGGTTCAGCTCAGAACCAAACCTGATGAGCTGAGTAGGAGAGTGGAGTGTTGTTTCAGATGTTATGAATGAGAGGAAAGCAAAAGCAGAAGATGTGTGTTGCCTATGTGTGTATTAGAAACTGATCGCCACATATGTTTACCTCATTATCGTCTGGCCACCGCTCATCCTGCAGGAATGCAGTGCAGCAAACACTTGTCCACCTCCAAAGCTCTAATGACATATTAGCTCACACATACATTTACATATACATTTTAGCTTCACACTTTATTCATCACAGTGCCTGTAAGCCCACCGCAGCAACCCTCAGCCTCAGCTGGACCTCAGTTATCACATTGTTGTAGTTTGCTTTGGTGAGAGCGGAGAGAGAGAGAGAAAATTTCCTGGACTTTTAATAGAAGCAGAAAAGATGCTATGGAGTCACTGGGAAGATGCTGCTAATGAAAAGCACATGCTGGGTTTGTGTGCAGTCATCTAAACAATGGCAAAGTGGGTGGAAACAGAGAAAAGAGACCATTACAGCTGGGATTTTTCTATCAGAGGTCCAATGTTCACTGCCTTTCTCAAAGACGCCTGACGTCTGCTTGTGCATAGATGTAAACACTGAAACATATCTATGCACCACCCTGTGTTTTTTCTGAGTCATAGACGCTCAACCTACTGGTAAAACAAATTGTGGCGCAGTTCAGACACATGAAAGAGTTTGCAGTTCTCCAGAAGGAATCGAGATTAAATATCTTTGGATGTGAGCCGAGCAGAGGGGGAGAAAGAACCACTGTGACCTTCAGAGGGAAAAAAGCCAGGGAACAAACCCAACAGGCAGGCCTGTCCACCAGAGAGACAGAGGGAGGGGCTGCTTATGAGGGGAAACAGAGGAAGAGTGAGAAAGAGGGAGGGGTAGGAAAAAAGTGAGAGGCACAGAAGAAGAGAGACATTAAGTTGGGACTTGATACAGGAGGGCAGGTACCAGAGGCAGGTAACAAAAAAAAAGTTTATTTGTTGTTTTCAGGCTGTTGTTGATGTGGTTTGATCAATAAGAGGGGAAAGTAGGCAGGAGTAGTGTGCATGCATGTTGAAATGAAAGGGACGCAGTCAGAGAGGGAAGTGTTTATGGACTGAGGAGGAATCCTGGCACAATCACAGCGGAGCCATGAGACTGTTTCTATAGAAACACTTTGCCACATAAAGTGGAGCTTTATCCTCCGGAGCGGCTGCATGCTGTGACTACTTTTCTCTGCAACATCTTCACCTTGATTTTAGATTTATCCACCACAAACTGGAGAGATTTCCCACCATACAAAAGTCATTTTAAAAAGCTTTAGCTGGGCTTCTGCTGAATGCAATACAATCAGCTTTAGCTGTGCTCATTTTTAATATATATTTTAATGTTTTAATTACAGCACACTTTCAGCTTTTACAGTTTGTTTCGTATTGATTTGGCTTCTGTGTGGGTGTTGTCTAAAAACTGTAGCAAAGTTTTTTTTTAAACGCTTGGATTTTGGTTTATTACCATAATAAATGTGCTGAATTGCTTCCACTAGTTATGCACAAGAATTTTTTTATTTATTTATTTTTTTGCTGTGGCAGAAAAAAGTATAGAAGCCGGAGAAAATTAAAAAGAAAATTCTGGGGTCTATATGTTTATCTGGCTTTATAAAACTAATCAAAAGCATATAGATCATTGGTAAAATGTGCAGGCATCAAAACTTTGGTCCAACAGGCAGAAGATCCTCACAACTTTTAGTTGTGTTCTGTGTGCCGAGCAGTCACACATACTTTCAGATATCAAATTCAGATGCTGAAATCGGCTGTGCAGGACAGCATCTTGTTCAAAACTATTTTTAGAGGTTTGGCTTAAAATTATCATGATTTTAGTGGAAAGAATTGCATTTTCCTGCCAAAAGACATGATTGGATAAACTCCTCATTATGGACAAAGACTCATTAAAAATTTAAACTAGTGAAGGAAATTTTCAGACGATATGTAGATGCAGTGTGAAATGGCTTCATATGTGTTAACGTGAAATGTGGAGTGCTACATATAGCTGCTGATAGATGTTTATGATTGCTGCTGTGAGTCAAAGCTGAAATGCATCTTGAAATGTTAGTTTTAGTTTTTTTTATCACCAGATTATCAAATATGCAGTTCAAAACAGTGAAGATCAATAAAAGTTTAAGAAGTTATACAACTGCTAGCTTAGACTGGCTTGTTTCCATCCATTTATTTTCCATCCTGACTTTATCTTGTTCGGGGTGATGGGTGGGTCGTAGCCTATCCCACTTTCCACTGGGCCAGAGACAGATCTGGACAGTCAGTTTGTTAAGTTAACATGCCTCCTTTTGGACTGTAACTCCACACAGAAAGCTTCCAGTTGAGGTGATATCGTGAAGCACTGTGCACCAGTGTTATGCTGCTGCTATTAACTTTGATGTTTAATGTCTTGTGATGTGACTTTAAAACCATTTAACCCCTTAATGCCTGAATTGAGAGTTACTGGGCAGAGACATCTCATTTTTTAAATCTAAGAACTTTATTTGACCCTTTAGACTGGGCTATT
>JBAMIG010000003.1:21726591-21747831 GCA_037177335.1 Kiunga ballochi
ACCAGTATCATGTGGTAAACAACAACATTATGAGTGAAGTTTCTGCCATAAAGTGATGCAACATGTCTCAGAAACAGAATGTATCAAATATGCCACATCAGGCCATAAGGGGTTAACACCATCGATTCACCCAAAATGAAATATAAGGAAGTACAAGGCAACAGGAAGAGTAAGCTCAGTATGCTGATTTTAACACCCAGTTCATTATTTTGCTGCATCTTGTCACCTTTAAGTCACCATTAGTTGTGTTCCTGATTCTGTTTTCCTGTACCTTCTCTCTCTTTCTTACAAATGTAAGCAGCTCATCTGTGCTTTGCAGGAATTTCTTTGCTGATGATATTCACTTATATTTTATGTTTAAAGTCTCTGAGCTGCATAAACCTTCCTCGTTAACCGACTGATTGATCAACATCAAACAGTAATTAGGTGAGGATTACCTCTGACAAATAAACAGAAACTATAAATGTGCTCCTGGCAATAAGCTCTTACAAATAAAACAGCTTGACAGCACTTGACAACAGCTTGCAAAACTGATGTCAAGTGCAGGACTTGAGAGAGTGATCATTCAGAGAGCATAATAATCTGACTTTAGAATCTTTCTATTGATAATTCATCCATTTAGGATTATTTTTTAATTCTGCTCTTTAATTCTAAAGCTCTAATGCTCAGTCTCCTCTTTATTCTTTTCCATTTCCTCTCAACAGTCCACACAGTCTTTAGGTGGGTCACCTACACTTCTGCATATGTACTTTTGGACCCGCTCAGGCATTAGCACCCAAATTCTGGCAAAATGCTGCCTTTCTCTTTAAAATGCTTTTTGATTTTGTTCCTGCATGATTTTAGTAAGACAAGAGTTTTAATGACTACCTGTAATCATGTCTTTGGGCTTTTACTCTTGTTTATGCATTTTTTATGCATTTGAATGATAAGCCATTGTTTAGCTATCTGTTTGTAAAAAGAGCAACTTAGGTAAACTTTACTTATATTTCTATTCAGGGGTAAAGATTAGGAATTAATAGTCAAACATTTTACCATTCATGGATTATATTTTTTTAATGTGAACACCGGCCTTGTCTCATGATTGCTAATAATGGGTTATAACACAAGTACATGTTGTAGAGGCAGAGTAGCATTTATAGCATTTATTTATACCTCTAACACCTCTGTTTTGTCAAGCTTGAATACAGTGGCACAAATGTTTAGTCAAAGTAGATAATTGACCACAATTCATTTACAGACTGGTGCTTATGGCAACACCACCTCAGCTTTAAATGTCAGCTGTATGATGTGCATGTTACCCACAAGCCTGCATCACTCCTCTATGGGTGTTCTGCTTTCCTTCCTCAGGCCAGAAGCCTGATGATACGGATTATAAATACCCTCAAGGAGTGAATGTGAATGTGAGTGATTGTTTTGTCTCATTTGTATTTGTGGTGACACTGTGATTGCTGACAACCTGTCCGGGGTATAACCGGCTCGTAGCCTGACTGTAGCTGGGATAGACTTCAGTAACCTTTTATTGGATTAAACAGATGCAGTAAACACATGGAAATGTATTAAAAGAAACTTTGTTCAGTTTGGACTTTTGGTTTCAGTCGATTAAGACTCCATTAAGGATATTATAGCTAAAAGAAGAAAGACATTGCATTGGTAGATGGATTAAACACCATAGTCTACACACATTAACACAAAGTGGGAGTTGTGCCATGCTAAGGAGTTGTTTTCCTGCTTCTGGTTTAATAAGTAGCAAGTATGAAGTCATGAGATAACCAAAACACTTCTGACAGCAGCATGAAGCATAGGTTTGGACCTTTCAGCATGATGGGGACTGCAGCACATATTAAACAGCACAAATCAGTTGGTAAAAGAAAAAAATGAACTGATTTAAAGGGACCACCATGGGTCCTGACCTAAATACCACTGAAAACCTTTTGGGAGAGATTAAATCTGTCTGGACTAACAGAATTTAAACGAATGCTTGAAAACGTGGCTATAGAGAGACATTAGATTATGTTCTGTTATACAGGCTATGTTGCTATCCAAAGCAGCTAAAATGAGATAAGTGTTGGCGTGCATGTCTTATTGCTGGGAGAAAGCAGAGAGATATCAAACTTCACACAGAGAGGCCGCTGTTCAAACCACTACTCCACTGTGCAGACATAGCATAAATCTTTTAATTCTCTGTGACAGATGAAGCATCAGTTTAATAATCACAACTTTATTCCTTATCATCTTTATTCTTTTATTTCTTTATTATTCTGATTCTACTTCATTATTTTTATTGTTACAACTGAAAGTTTGAGGATTATTATTTTAGAATTTTAGCTTTATTGACTTTTAACACTAAAAATACAGAAAACTTAATGAAAAGTAACATGTAAGTTTTTATAAATGGCTAACTTTATCAGATATCTAAACTGCAGATGAACTGAGGTTCTGCCATCTCTCATGTTAATATGTCAGATTTACCTACTAAAGTCAGCAATAACCACAGCAAAACAGCAATAAATAAGATGTTTCTGACACAGACGCTTCATTTGTCAAGATGTTTGTGAAGAACCGCAGTCTGAGGGTTTTGGAGGAACCTCAGAGGGTTCTGAAAGCTGGTTCTGGACTTAAAAAATAAGATGTGAAGCTGTGAGATGGAAAAAGAAGCTCCAGGAACACTGACAGAGAAATCTGTTTGTTCAGACATGAAGGCTGGATTCCTGCCCTGTGATTTATATGTGAGTTTTACTGACAGAGAAGAGCGACGTTATCAGTAACTATCGGAGCATTTATGATTGAAGGTTAAGCGCAGCCACTGTATTGATTATTTACAGTGCTCAATCTGTGCACACACATTCTCTATGTGTCATCTTTAGGATCCAGTTGGAGAGGAGGATTTTATTTTGAAAAATACATTTCTCTCTGCTTAAGTGAGTCCTACATTGCTCTTTATATCTTCCACACAAGCTGATTTAACGTCTCATCTGTTTCCATCTTTTGAGATGTCAGTTACACATCTAAAAGCATCAGCTCCTCTGTGTGATGTCATACCAGCCTGTACACCATCAAAGCAGAGACTAAATGTCAGCACCCACTAACGTTTATAACATTGTCTTTATAATACGTTGTGGAGCCATTTAAGTTTTAATGGGATTTAAAGTAGTTTCTCTCTGGGGATAAAAGAGCTTTAACACAAGAAGTTTCATCTGTTACAGTGTTCCCCGTGAACCAGTCCTGACTAGAACCTTTATTCTCTCGTTCTTTTTCCTCAAAAGCACCAATTTCCTGTATCAGCCTGTTTTTTTTGTTTTGTTTTGCATGACTTTAATCAGATTAAACAAACACCCATTTCATTATATTGGCCCTCAATGTGCCATTAAAACTGAATAACATTTCAGATTGCATACGTTTCATCAATAAAAATCAGCCTTTTTTGAAACTAAAAGCCACACCAGCAGCATGACGTGCAGCTGTGGCATTGCTGCAGCAATCTAAGCCCATTTAGACCACCTCTGCAAAGGGGGAGGATGTAAAAACATTTGCATTATCTAGCTTTAGATCTTAAATTTCCTTTTAGGTAATTAATTTCTGCCATGTTGCTAAGACATTTCTGCTCCTGATGCATTTCAACACATTAAGACTCTTAAGTGGCAATGGCAGGCTGTTGTATATGGAATATGTATAACTGTGAAATCAGGACAGTCAGAGGGAGGGAAATGAGGAGGATGAAGTTAGTTTTTTAGGCTTTTGGGACAAAATTGAAGCAAAGTAATACAAGGATGTATGCAGGTTTAATGTGGTTCAGCCCGGTGAAGATATGGATGGGTAGTGCCACATCTACTCGCCCTATGGAAGCAGGAGGTATGAGAAAAAGTGGGCAAACTGGAAATCAATATCGGCTTTGTTAGAGCTATAATGGAGTCGCAGTTCAACTGTACTTATCCAGAACAACAGATGCATAAACCCTGACACGGCGTGCTATTTAAGCAGGTTTTATCTGCCTGTCTCTGATCTGAGGGGTATCTGATGCTACTGGCCCACCCTCTGGCTGTTCACATGCACAAAGAAGGGCAGAAATGTCTCAAAGCAGACTCGATCTGCTACACGGAAACAACTCTCATATCAAGAGGAGCCACAACCCCAAGTCCTGAGGGTCCAAATGCAACATGTCTCACCCTGAAGATCGTCTCTCCACACAACCTGAATGAAAAAACTCCAGCTCAAGAAAACAAATGCGTCTTTCTCTCTTTGCAGGAAAATGTACAATTTTGCTATAAAAAAATCTAAACTGTCCTTTCATGCATTATTACAGGACAATGAAGGCTGGTGTGGGACTCCTCTCTGCACTGGTTCTGTTCCTCCTAATAGGGGCAGTGTTCACTCAGCGACCTCGACTGAAGAAGCCCACCAAACGCCCACCCACCACCAGGAAGACTTATGTCCCTAAACCTCCAGTACGGGAACAACCGGAGCCCCAGGAGCCCACAGACTTCCCCCCACCCATACTGGGCCCACCCTCCGTCTTCTCTGACTGCCCTCGCGAGTGTTCATGCTCCCCAAGCTATCCAAATTCTCTCAACTGTGAGAACCGGAACATCCGTGTGATCCCAGTCATCCCATTCAGAACTTACTACCTGTACTTACAGAACAACTACATCTCAGAGGTCACTGCAGATGCTTTCCGCAACGCTTCTGAGGTCCGCTGGATCAACCTGGCAAACAACCGCATTCACAGAATAGACAAACAGGTCCGAAAGTTTCTTTTTGTTTCACTCATGACTTCAAATAACAACAAAATCAGTAAAACGTTTTTTGCTTGCACAGGTTTTTGAGAAGATCCCGGCACTGCTGTATCTCTATGCACATAAAAACCAGCTAAATGAAGTCCCAGCAGGCCTCCCAACAAGCCTAGAACAGCTTCGTCTGGATGACAATCGCATTTCTAAAATCCCTGCCGGTGCCCTCAGCAAGTTGGAAAACCTGATTTTGCTAGACCTACAAAAGAACCAGGTGAACCCAAACTCATAACATTAAGCTACTGGATATTTAGACATTAGCAGCAGCAATCTGGAGCATTTCTCAAACCAACCTAATTGTGTCATGTCTTCTACTAGCTGAGTGACAGTGACCTGGAAAAGAACACATTTAAGGACCTGAAGAGTCTCGTGCAGCTCAACTTGGCTCATAACGCTCTGAAAAAGATGCCGCCTGGCGTACCAAGTAGCCTCATTCAACTTTTCCTGGACAGAAACCGGATAGATGACATTCCAAAGCAAGTACACGGCGCACATGCTCACAGAGAAAACACACATTGCAAACATTATCACAGCAGAACAGTTAATGCGTGTGAAAATTTAGACTTGTTTGCATCGTTCTGTTGTCTTATTTAGGGACTACTTCAGAGGTTTCACTAACCTGGCATTTGTGAGGCTGAACTACAACCAGCTGAGTGACAAAGGAGTCCCTAAGGCTGTGTTCAATGTGTCAACCCTGCTGGACCTGCAGCTGGCTCACAACCAGCTCAGCGTGGTTCCTGTCTTTAACAGCCACCTGGAGCATCTGCATCTCAACCACAACAGCATTGAAAGTAAATCAAATTTCTTCTTTCTCATTTCAATACGAGCTTTTTTCTTTGTCTATAGCAGGGAGAGCTTTTGTTGCATGACTCCAGAAACATAAGTGTTTAAAATGTTCAGGCATGTCTGTAAATGAAGGATTTGCTGCTTTTATTAGTAATGTATGTGAAACAGCAGGCGGGTTCAGAGAAAAGCTTTGCTTTAAGCTTTTCAGTTATTTACTTCTTTGCGTCATCCATCTATTCTCCTTCACTTCCCTGAAAGGGAAGCAGCCTAAGGACTTTCCTTTACCACACTGCTTCAAACTCTCCTGGGGCAATCCGGAGGTGTTCCCAGGCTAGCCTAGATACAAACAAAACCTGTGAAGATGTCCTGTGTTATAAAGCCAAACTGTTTCCAGCACATCGTTTAAGCCAGCGCCCCTTTGTGGAGCAGATCATGAGTTTTATTGACACGTCCAACAGACTGGTGATTGGATGGAGACCAGGGGAAACTGGGGGAAAAGCAAAAGACCTGTTATGCTGCTCAAACTCTTTGTGATCAGTTTGTCCAGAGAGGCAGGGAACATAATGAAACACACCTCTGTCATCATGGAAAACCAGTGAGTCTTGGTGGACCACTACAGGCAGAAGCTTTATATTTAACAGAGCATCATTCAGCTTTGGCCTTTCAAACTCTTTGGCTTTATTTGTCTTGTAGATGTAGTATTATTTCACCTTGAATGTGCGTGTTGTGTGCTGCTTGGCTGCGAGCAAATTGTATAAAAAGGAAATGGAGTGTGTGTGTGTGTGTGATTTATAATTTGGAAACTGTAAGCTAACTTGTTTGTAACTTTGTATGTCTCACATACTATCTGCACACTGTTTGAACAGTATCTGTGTCTAACTTTGGTTATTGATTTAATATTTTAATTGTTTTAAACATTTTAAACATGCTCAAACTCCAAAGTACCAAACGTTTTTTTACATCAGAAATTGTTTTGTGTTAAAAAAAAAGCTTCTCCAGACAAATTATTAGATACATATACATAAATGTAGAAATTATTTCTGCATTTATGCACAGATCAGTTTACAACACAGTTTGGGCCACTTTAAAGAGCCTCTCAGTTTCATGCAAAGATGGGTGTTTAGCTGGTGGATAGCTGGCTCAGCTGCATGATTTTCCAGTCCGAATACTTCCAGCTGTAAACATAAACTTAAAGAACTGATTGTTTACCTGCTACAAGATATTTGTATACTTCAACCTTAACAAATGCTCCTATGAAACGATTACTGCTCACTAAATCTGTCAGTGGTTTTAAGTTGTGGCTCTTTTTATGTTAAACTGGCTAAAGAATTGATCATAATAACCTAAAAGAATGAAAAATTCAGTAACATTGAATTTTATTGTGTTATTTTGCTAACAGGCATCAATGGCACTCAAATCTGTCCATACAGTCTGGAGGCCGACCCGAGTGATCAGAGTGTGGTGCCGAGGCTAAGGTAATTTGTAAGGAATAAAGAATGACTAATTAGATCATTAGTTTTAAATCCACTGTGATCACATGCTGAGCAGCTGTTGTGTTGCTGCAGGTACCTACGTTTGGATGGAAATCACTTGAGTCCTCCCATCCCTCTGGATGTCATCCTTTGCTTCAGACACCTTTACTCTGTTGTCATTTAAGTGGATTTCACACACACACACACACACACAAGTGGACATGCACGGTGAAGCACAAGGTTTCCAGCTTGTAGACGCTCTGGAGCTGCAAAACTGACAGAGGGGACTCCATTTCAATGTAAAGCTTTTTAACTTTAAAAAGTGTCATTGTGGTCAGAATCTAAACATCTGTGGACACAACATGTGGATTTACCAACTTTTGGCTTAAGGTTTTTTCTGGGAGTTGCAGTCAATAGTTTTTTTCCCCATAAATATATTACATAAAAAGGAAAACGAGAATGATCAAAGACTGAAAATACAGGTACATCGACAGACATGCTACAGATTAGGAAGGTAGATATGTTTGCCAGCAGATGTGACAGTGAACAGACCTGCACAGGGTGTGAGGAACCAAATATTAACATAACTACCATGTAGTTACAACTGTCCCAAATGTACCTGTACTTCATGTAAAAACTGTCATTATATTCTTCTTATTCATCATCTTATGTATAATATTCCCATGTATAAAAGTGCTTTGTATAAATAAGTAAAAATAAAATGTCTTTGATCATCTGGCTGTGCTTAAAGCCTAATTAAAAGTTGAAATTAAATTTATGAAACACTTCCACAACATTTTATATCTTTATGTCTCGTGTCTTTTCTTCCCCTTAATGTCATTAGGTAAACTATTATTTGGACCTTGTCATTATTTTATGTACCTTTTGCCAAATATAAACCACAAAACGCTCAAGTACTTAATATATTTTCAGATGTGTATTTGTCTCAAAATGATGGGTCTTAATGGGCAAAGAAAGAGATTTAACAATCAATAAAAACTTGGTTTGATTCAATGAAACATCAGCTAACTGGGGGATGAAACTGATGTTGAAACGTGCGTGCTGTTTAGCACAGTCACTTCCCTGCAGGAAGGTTCCTGGTTTGAACTTCAGCTGTGAAGTTTGCATGTTCTCCTCGTGCACGCACAGGTTCTCTCTGGCTACTCCTGTTTCCTCCCACAAAGAGTCCAAAAACATGCTACATTCATAGGATCGAATGAGCATGGTTGTCCATCTCTCACCTGCTACTTAACTAATACCAGCGAGGATGGACTCCACACCCATCAAACCTTTTTGCCATTGGCTTTGTTTTCAGTAAAACACAGTGAATGGAAAATAAATCAACAGCAAATAAACTCACAGAGTTTCAGGAAGAAAGTCTTGCCAAGCAGGAGAGTAAATGAAAAGGCCAGACTGGACAACATTTCATCACTCACTGCTGACCTGCATTAATGCTTCACACATGACAGAATCTCTGGTTTGCAGGCAAATTTATTTTTCATTGCTGATTTAACGTAAACAATTCACAATGTGCTTCACAAGCATTTAGAGCTGAACGTTCATACTAAGAAAAAAAGATTGTGGCAAATAAATACAATTTAGGTAAATGCTGAAGATAAAAGTTAATAATAGTATAACAAACATAACTGTATAAAGATGTAGGATCCCATCAGGTTTTTAAAGAGCGACAGTGATGACCATTGGCTGGTCATCACATTAAACATTTAATCTGTATCAGAAAGTATAAAACTGAGCAAAGAGCTGAAGTTGAGCGGGGGTTGTGAGGTGGTGGTGGCTGATTAACATCTATCAAACACCAAGCTGCATTTAGCTAAGAGCTAACTGAGCTAACTCAGATAAACTGAAGCAATGTTATGCTACAATCTGCCTTCATGCCACAAATATTGTGTACCTGTGAATCAAAGTGGCACACTCATAATCATGCCAAATTTCAAGATAAGATAAGTTATAACAGATAGTTTATAGAAAAAAAATTAGTCCTCTCACAGTTAGGACATATAATAATATAAAAGTTCAGTAGTCAATATCAACAACCTTACATTCTGTACTGTAATATGACACATTTTAGGCCATCAGACGGCAGCTTGCTATGACATCATATCACATTTCTAAACTTCATCACTGATGTTTCATGGATGACTGAAATAAGGTAGAAACTGCACGAAAGGAGTCATTTTTTTAATGTCCTGTTTTATTGAGTCAGACGTTTTTTACAATTCATATTTCAGATCACGCATTGATGTTAACAAAACGTAGAAAGAAGAGCTAATCTTTTTTAACCCTGTAACGTCTTACCGATGAAGAACTGGGCAGAAACACAGTTTTAACATCTACTAAACTTTATTAGACCCTTTAACAAAATTATAAGAAGACATTTTTCTCTATTTATTACCATGTAATAACTCAAAATTATTACAGGGTGTATGAAACCAGTATTATTTGTTGAACAACAGGGTATTGAGTAAAGTTTCTACTATAAAGTGATGCAAATGTCTGAGACTGTGTAAAAATATGATACGTTAGGCCTTAAGGGGTTAAGCTGTATTTTTTCTAGGTTAAGACTTTAAATGCATTCATTTGAAATGAAAAAAAACATTTATTACTCCCAGAAAGAAATTTAAGTTGTAGTAAAATAACTTTAATGCAAAAATAATTGTGTTGCTGGATAGAAAACCTGCTAAATAAAATTATTATCAAGCAATAGTAGGTTTAGTTCAGGTTTATATCCACACTTCTGAAATAAAATGTCACCAAAAATCTTGATCAGGATATTAAAGGGTTCAATGCATACATATTAACACATACAGTAAATAACATGCCACACAAAAATCACTTTTCTACAATCATTTAGCAGATGCTTTTCTCTTAAAACAAATTACCAACTAGAAATTATTCTGGGTTGGTTTAAGTCTACAGGTCCTCCTCAAATACAACAGTGATGAAAGGTTTGGTTGCTGAGACAGCAGCAAAAGAAAGAAAAACACATTTCCAGCCGCTTCTTCTGGCTCATCCGGAAAATCCAAAGGTTTTCCCAGGCCAGCTCAGGGTCATTAGTTCATCTTGGCCTTTCAAAGAGTTTATGACAGGGAATGTTCTTGGACAGCTCCAAAAAAAAAAAAAAAAATTAAATAAAAAAAAAAAAAAAATCATATTAATAACAGTTATCACTCTGACATAATAATAATAAATTAATTATCCTATTATGAGATTATATTATGCTATTATTGCTATGAATAAATGGATAATAAATTAAAATATTTGTCAAGAAAACAACATTAATGTTGAAACGTGAGGTTAAAAAAGGGTCATTTTTATGTCAAATCAAGGTGTGGGGATAGAATGGAGCATTGGTTTTCCAAACTGGTATTTCCAGCAGGATTAGGTAACTTTTGTGTTTCTGTTGTCAATCTTTTCTTTCAGAAGTTAAACAAATCCTATTTTTAGGCCGTTTCAGTGTCATAAAAATGAAACATGATGGCAGCGAGTGCATGATAAGCATTTATGTTCTGCCTGTAAAACCTTTAAATCAGCAGATGAAATATTCACCTCCTGCTGAACAGAATCAGTCGCGCCGGAAATGAGTCATTCAATGAGCTCTGTGTCCATCCGTAGTAGTTCAACAAGCAGCACATTTTCCTGAGTAAGCAACATGTGTCACTGCCTATTTGGAAATTTTGTCCTTTTGTTAACCTGCAGACATCTACAAACAGGCAATTCCTAGTTATGCTGAACTCCCCTGCTCACAAACCATCTCTCCACTGCATCTGATTTCTTTAGGCATCAATAATATGACATGAAAAATAATTTATTTATTTATTTATTTATTTATTTATTTATTTATTTATTTATTTATTTATTTATTTATTTTTGCATTTATTCTTTATTTATTTTATTTTTATTTACTTTATTTATTTTCCAGGGGGAAATTCTCATACTAAACTCTCCAAATTCTGTAAACAGGTCTGACAGGCACACACCTGGCACGTGTAAAGTCATGTCAGCATTGCAATAAAAACATTTTTTATAACCTGTGTGCAAGCCAATTGTTATAAACCAATTAGAGATCAATTAGAACTATCATTTGATTTAATATAAAAGTTTTTACAGATATTTTTAACCTGAAGCCACAATTTTAAACCAAATTACCTTTAATAAAGAGATTAAATTTAAATCTGCAGATTCCTCCTTCCTCACATTCACACATCGAAGGCGTTTCTCTTCCAATCAGATAAAAGGAAATAAACCGATATTTATTTTCCTTTTCTTCTAATAAGTAGAAAACAAAAAAACCAGCATGTGTAGAAAGTTCCTTGAATTGCCTCACACTTCCTTCTTCTTTAAACTAATTTGTGTACACTGACAGGTGCATGTGTTTGTATGTGTGTGGACGTAATTCAGCACGTAAATTCCCCTTCAGTCTACTATAAGAAGAGTCAGCATGGAGGCAGAGAGACACATCCTCTCCAGGACACGTCCTCTGGATTCTTACACAGGTGAGTCTGGACACAGGAGTGTGGTCACACCTGATTTTAGCATCAGGTGTTGCTAAAATATTGGAATAGACAATGTGTTTGAGTCCTGTAAATAATACCATCTCCAGCAAAATGTCTAAATGTCTTCTTCATCACCAGGTAATCACAGAGATGAAGATGCTGCTTGGCTATTCTGGCTGCCTCCTCCTCTTCCTCAGCTACCTGAGCACACCGGTGGAGAGCCGAACTCTACATGTCGACAGCTGCTCTGTCAATGTTCACATTCATGAGTTGCGCAAATATTACTCTGACATAAGATCACATGCGGTGAGTTCAAAGCATCATGTCATTCAGCGTAACCTGCAAACACTTTGCATCATCGCTGATGAAACGTCTCCAGCTGCTCGCAGCAAGTTCCAGTGATGAAAGAGAGTTTCTGACTCAGACCTTTGTGTTTTCACATGGCAGGTATCCGAAGACACAGTGATCGGAGTGAAACTCCTGGATAGATCTTTGATGAAACATCTTCAGGTGGGATGTTTCACTGTCACATCCCTGTTTTATCAGCTTTCCATCCTGATTGAAATACTTGTAAAGTCAGTGTTTAGTGTCTGAACAGTGCTTGTGTGTGTGTCCATCAGGAAGGTCAGACTTGCTGCTTTCTGCGTCTCCTGCTACGTTTCTATGTGGAGAGAGTTTTTAGCAACTACTCATCCCCTCAGGCGCATCAGCAGCGCTGCTCCAGCGCTCTGGCAAACGCTTTTGTCAGCATCAGAAGAGATATGCATAAATGTGTAAGTGCACAGCACAGTCTGGCTTTGGTCATTGATCAGATAAGCTTTTAATCTGTATTGCTAATGTAATTCTGCTTGGTGCAGCACTGCCACTGTGGGGAAGAAACTCAAAAAACCATTGACACTGTGTACGCTGAGTTCAACAAGGTAGCGTACACAATGACTACTATATTCTAATGCACACAGTCCCACAATGCAATGCAAACAGACTTTTCTAAAGGTCTTCTCCTTTCTTTACATCCTGTTACTGTATTGTAGCTTTGATCACTACTAAATATGTTTGTTTATGAATCTTCCTCTTCTTTACATTCAGCTACAGACACAGGGAGCAGCCCAGAAAGCAGTGGGTGAGCTGGACACTGTGCTGGACTGGCTGGAAGGACTGATATAGAAAGGAGGAACACTGCTGACCTGCCACTGATATGGAGATTGCTGACTGTACATTTCCTTTTGGAGCCATTTTGCATTTCTATTTTTATACTTGAAATTAATTAAAAAACTGACATGCAGCATCTACAAACAAGCAGATAATTTAATCATATTTTATGTAAAAAAGTAAAATTGTAGAGGTGTGTTTTTATGAGAAACAAATAGCTGCTGTTGTGTTGTGTAAGTGTGTGTTTACTGTTATTTAAACATGTCTTATTGCCATTTATAACAATAAAAGAGTGAGTTGAAATTTTTTAGTCTTCTTTCCAAATGCATTGTGACATCGCCACCTTGTGGGGATCAAAGAGAAGACAGCACTTTTACAGGCTCTTCCATTTGAGTTAATTTAAGATAAACAGCAGAGATAAGAAAAATCAGCAGATTGCATTGAATATTAGATCAAAGCTCCCATCCTGAACAGGTCAACAGCAACTTTTATTCAGGAAGACCTGCAGAAAAAGAGAAATAAGTTAAAGATGCTATACTGGCATATTTCTATACAGAGGAAAAGAAAGTGCTCAATGCATCATGGGATTTGCCCCTTGGCTGCATAATAGATGGCTAGACCACCTCTAACTATCAAATGTATTAAAAAGGAAGTGCTCAGGCTTATTCTTGAAGGAGACCAAACGCATAACTGCTGGGTATTTAATTAAATATTAGCAAAAGGATGGACTCCTCAAGGTTTAGCTTTCCTGAAGCATGTTGTCATTCATTGCTCATATCTAATTATAATCACACAAACCCACTGTCCTCATTTTCATGCAAGCGCTGCCAACAAATTGTGCTGGGTTGAGTTTAACCAGGTCCTCTAGGATGAGTCCTGTCTATATCTGATGGATAAAACACCAAATATGTCCAGATGAGCAACACTTCAAGACTGAGTATATAGAATAGATGATTTCTTTCTGTTTCCATGCAGGAAGGTGTTTTGTTTTGTTCTTTGCTACCTGAGCTTTTATAGAAAGAGTCACATGTAACTAAGCGTTTACGTACATGAACAAGGTGCAGGACTGTGAAACTGTAGTTTAAGAAGTTCTCATTTAAGCAGGGTTTGTTTGTTTGTGGGAAGAGACGACAGTCCCACGACGTACTAGTTGAATCCAAATGGACCAAATCAACACTAAAGCCTTACACAAATACTTAATCAATGATGATGCAATCATATCAATAAAGTACTATTATGTTTCTCATACAAAGCTGCTGCTGTGTTTTTGAGTTATTTCAGTCAAGCTGATTAAACAAGTTTATATTTATTAACAAAAATAATGTCCTTATTTATGCTGGAATAAAAATAAGATTTATCACTCAGTGCTCAATGAAAACATGGTTTTCTAAGCCAATATTGGAACAAATGCACATTTTTGTGTTGCTACTTTCCCAAAGATGCTCTGAAATAGTGATCAGTGCATCATCAGGACCAACACCACATCACTCCAGCAGGTGGCAGTAGAGATATTCACGCTTATTATGGTTTGTTAGCTTTGAAATAAAACTGGATCATTAAAAAACTGTGCAAATGTTCCCAGATAGTTTGGACATATCAGCTCATCTGTCCACAATGCATGCAAAAGCATCATATGTTGTCCCTCAGCTACATGTCAACATATCCAAAGTGTGTTGGTGAGAGACAAACGCCATGGCAACCCCAAAAAGCAAGCCAATAAGAGAGAGTATTGTCAAAAAACAAAAGAGCAGATGCACAGAAGGAAAGCAGATAACTGCACACCCACTTCTTTCACATGCTGAATCCAGAAGAATGCTGAGCTGATATAACAAAACGAGTAGGTTTTCTTTATCTCTCACGGTGCCGCTGATGAAGCACGGAAAAGAAATGAAACCTAAATTCAAGCAATGAAGCTAAAACACATGTTGCACCTGTGAAAGCGGTTTCTTTTAACACTGTGAGGACGTTTGCTGAAAATGGAACTGAAGCAGCATCTCAACACACAAGATAGGTTGGAAAAAAATATTAAAAATACATTCCTTCAAGCAAAGATATCAGTGCAAATATGTAAAGTGACATGTCCCCTATGACAGTGGTTCCCAACAAGCAGGTCCCCCCAAGAGCCAGCATGATTTAAATTAGGGTTATATATTTACACAACTGGAGATGCGTTCACTTACTTGGGTGTTTCATTCACCTGAAACCAGTATTCTAGGAGCTTGAAACGCTCAGCGTGCATCATTTTATTAACAAAATATTTTCCACAAATATAACAGTGCAAATAATTAAACTTTACTTTTTAAAAAGGATTTATGCTGATAGTTACCTTAGTTTTGGATTGCAACGGGAAAATAGTCGGCCCGAATGTATCATTTAACGGATGTTGAACTTTTGCATAACATCTAAAGAAAAAAACCACTCAAGACCTCTTTGAATTTTACTATTTGACTACTTGAAATTGGGAAATGTGGCCAGTGTGAACTTCTTTGTTCTTATTCCAGTGCTGCAGCGGGATCTTTCAGCTCGATAAGGTTTAGGTTGCATGTTTAGATATGCTTTTTCTAGACAAAAGTAACATTTGATGTGGTTTCCAAAAATGTCACGGTGTGTAAAATGTAAATAATAGTTGTGGTAGTTCCATGAAGGAGGTCCTCAGAGACCCTTTGCTGGGAACCACTGCCCTGTGACAAGGTGTTGCCATCAGATAATAAACCATAACACACACACATACTGCCTTTTTCACCTGGAGAGAGAGGAGAGGGGTCGTTTATAAAATAACAACAGATATGTGTGCGATTCGAGTTAAAATACATATGATATTCTGCACATGACCTTTTGTGTGGAGGAGGAACGGCCTCATCAGGAAGCAGTGCTGCATGTAGACACTACATCACTTCTATGTGTTTAAAACGTATACATTTAGGGCATGAGACCAGAATCACATGGGGTAGTAAAGTTTCAACTTTAGTTTGGCTTTTATGGGGTTAAGAGCGCAATAAGATGTTCAAAATCCAGCTTCTTGCTATCGTTTTTGTTGATTTGGTTCTAAAGTTTATTATCAAGTACTGATGAGGGCATGACAGATTTTATGTTTGATTGAAATGTTTTTTTTAATAATCTTTCTCAAAATTTTGCCTGCTTAGTTTTCTGCTCGTAGTTGTGGCCCCCGCTGTGATCATCTGCTGCTGTGGCCCATCTACATCAGAGTAAGGCATGTACATTGTGCATATGATGGCCAGGACCATTATTTTACCTCTTGTTGCCTTTCATTATCCATCCAGTCTGTCCATTTTTATTGAATGCTTCTAACGGCAACAAGGCATTTTCATAACTAGGTATTTTCTTTGTTTCAAATTGTTCCCTATAAACTCAAGAAAACTCAAAACAGCAGTTTCTGATATTATAAGACTAGCTACGCTGGAAGTCATGTAAATTTCCTTTCCTGTCTGTTCCTATGCTCACTTTAAACTTCATTAGGCCTCTTTTATCCTGCCTGCATGATGCCTTGAGCACCACAGCCAACCAATTAAAAAAGAGAACATTTTAATATCATTGTGGTTTTTTGTTTGTTTGTTTGTGGGGGGTTTTTTGTATGTTGGTTTTAGGGTTTTTACCATGAAACCAAAACCAAAAAAGAGGAAGAATTTAATGACAACTGATCAGGCTAAATGTGCTAAATAATAAGAAGTACCTAAACTGCAGGGTATATAAAATATGTTTTATCTGTATAAAGAAAAGAAACTCAGCGAGTTTCTGTGTAAAATCTTCCTCTTCAGCTGCAATCTTGGTCCAGTGTTGCACAATGTGCATGTTGATGTTAGCTAACAGGAATGTTGACTAAAACCATTTTGCCTTGTCTGGAAAAGTGCAAAATATAGTGAATGAAGGATTAATGTTCCTGCATCACAGTGAATAAAACTGGAAATTGCAAAGATCCCCCAGTAATAAAAATAATAATGAACCTTTTCCTCTTCAAAAGATTTTATGTGACATTTCAGTATACAGTGAAGTTAAAAACAGCTTCCTCTTAAAGGCCGCTTGCTCGCTCTCCTGCTTTTGGTAGTCCTGTAAAATCTTTATTTATGTAACATCTTTCAAGCTCTGCTGCAACTCAGTGCTTTACAAAAAGCAAAACAGCTTTAAGATGCAGTTACCACCACAATAGCTTAAACAGTCAAAAGCTTAGCAGTTATGATCAAATGTGTTTGTAAATGAAGTAAAAACACTTGTTTATTTCTGTTTTCTGGCTCCATTGTTTCTATTGTGTGGTTTTGCATTGCTTGTGTCATCAGTTGACTTTGATGGATTTTGTTCATTCATTTTACCTGTTCCTTTTTAGTCTGTCTGTACACACACACACACACACACACAGAGCTCATGTATGTTACCATTGTGTTTCCATCTTACGTCATGTGTTTTTACTCCTCGTTTGTTTTCAGTTTCTGTAAACGATATCTGAATTCCTGCACCGTCTCATGCAGTTTGGCTCCCCGTTCTCCACGCACCGTGACACATGCAGGTCAGACAGACAATTTGTGACACATGCAGGTCAGACAGACGATTTTCAGAAATTCTTGTTGAGGGGGTTTAGACGGAAATCGCCAGAAACTAGAAGCTCAGGGTTCTTTCTCTGACAGATACCGGGAGGCTGTGACGTGTAAATGAAACTTTTGATTGATTTCTTTGCTTGCAGTATTTTCCTCTTTGCTAATCTTCATTTTGTACAAACATTTTATGAGAATTAGGAATATGTGAAAGTGTATGTTAATTATAGTAATGCATGCTGTTTCTCATAATTACTGCAGAATTTATATCGTCCATTCTAAAAATAAACCCCCTCCCGGCTTCAGTGATGCACCGGCATTCAGACACTTCTTTTAACAGACATAATGAAGGCTTGTCAGGGGCAAAATGGGGGATTTGTGTAATATCATAGACCTAGCTTTGCTACAAAAGGTCCCTGGTGTCCTCCTCTCTTCTCTTCATTATGTTTTGGATGGATTTTATTAAACTCACTGGTCATTTTATCAGCTGTTCACATGAATAACTCATCAGTCCATCACATGAAGGCGGCCCGTTGCATTTACTCATATAGCCGTGATCGATATCCCTTGATGAAGTTCATAATGAGCATCAAAACAGGGAACAACGGGGATTTACATCACTTTAAACGTGACATGGCTGATGGTGCCAGACAGGCTGGTCAAGGTATTTCAGAAACTGGGGATTTTCACACATAACCATCTCTAAGATTTACACAGAACAGGTCTGAAAGCCAATAAATATCCAGTGAGCAACACATGTTCGGACAAAAACATGCCACGTTGATTAAACCACTCCTGAAGAAAAAGTCTTTCTACAATTAACAACTACAGACCTGTCTCTAACCTTTCATATCCAAGATAACAGAGAAAGTTGTATTTAACCAGCTTAAATGAAAGTAGAAATCTGGATAAATTCCAGTCCAGCTTCCGGCCTCATCACAGCAATGAAACATCTATGGTCAAAGTCCTAAATGACAGGATGAATGCTGATTCTGATAAAGTATCAGTCCTGGTTCTGTTGGATCTCAGTGCTGCGTTTGATACTGTAGATCACAGAATCCTGCTGCACAAGCTGGAAAACTAGGTTGGACTTTCAGGACTGGTCTTTAACTGGTTCAGGTCCTTTAGAAGGTCAGAGTTAATTTGTCACGGTCAGCAGATATGAATCTGAGGAAGTGGCCATGACATGTGGAGTACCCCAGGGGTCAGTGCTAGGACCTCTTCTGTTTAACTTGTACATGCTCCCATTGGGTCAACTACTACAGAGCTTTAACATCAATTATCACAGTTATGCAGACGATACACAGCTTTATGTGTCTTCATCACCAGATGACTGCATGATGATCAGACTTTCAGCAGCTACATCATAGCTGTGACTAAGAAGCTTTTTACCATCTGAAACATTAAAGGAATTAATGGTTTAATCTCCCAGTAAGACCAGGAGAAACTCATCCATGCATCTCCAGTAGGTTAGATCCCTGTAACGGTCTTTTAACAGGACTTCCTAAAAAGAGCATTAAACATCAGCAGCTCGGGCTTTATCCAGGACATCTAAACACGTCACACCAGTTTTAAAATCAATATACAGGCTTCTGTGTAGAGGGATTTGTTCTGCAGCAGGATAATAAGCAAAAAATGCACTTTGCAAAAACCTCTTGAAAACCTATGAAGACCAAGATATGCTGATAGTCAGAGACTTTCCACAGTCACCTGAGAGCGCCGTTATGGGGCCTTTAACAACAAAACCTGAGTTACAACACAATCAGATCACGTGGAGGTTGAGGGGCACTTGATTTTGGATTTATTTGTTGCCTCAGTTGAGCTTGAGTCTGAAATAATGAAAGCAAAAGTCGATGCAAAAACCAAATATCCAAATCCCTTCTGGTTAAAACAGAATATAAACTGTGTGTAGCAACATCAATGTATTGATCATAGACTGTGTAAGAGATACAGCATTTTGCAACATTTAAAATTCAGTTGCACCAATAAAAACCTGTTATTATGCCCGTCAGGGACCAAGTAGTAAAGCCCCCCAATTTATCCAGCAGCATGGTAGACCCTGATGGTGCCCAGCTTGAGTTTCCTTCAGCTTTGCTCCACCAGGGATGGAACATGCTAACACAAAACAAGAAAGACGTGTTAAACAAATACATAACCTTTTATTGTTGTGAAGTGTACACTTTAAAACACCAATACAAAGCAAATGCTAAAAAGTTATAGTGAAGGAATATGTTGTGAGAAATAAAAATGGCGTGTGACATCACAACACCGTTATTTGCAGACATTGCTGCAAAGAAGGACATTTGAATCTCACTGCATCAATAAAAACAACATGGAAGATGTTCTGCAGACTGCATAGAGGAACAGTTATCTTCTGCTTTCACTGATTCAGCATTCCTGTTTTATGAAAGTTGGGGTAAAAATAAACTGTTCCAATAAGGAGTGCTTATTTTAGTGTGGTTAACACCATCGTAAGTGCATATGCAATGGGTGTGTGCTTACGTACTTAGACACAAACACTGTCAATACAAAAAATCATCATGGAAAATGAACCAAACCAGAACATGCCATGCTAACATAATCTTGCACTATTAATAACGCCAAACGCAACTAATTGTTATGCATAAAGGAAATTTCGGAGTTTCATCTTCATTTAATAGATGCTTACGCAACAAAAGAACTGTTTTATTTTAAGTCTATTAGTGCTCCTAATAATGCCAAGTCAGCCCTGCAGAAAGAGGGTGTTTCCCACCCCAACAATTAATCATTATTTGAAGTCTCATTTGCATGTCATTTGTTAAGCTTGCCTTTTTCAATACAACCACATTTTAAGGTTTATCAGATACATGAATATGAGAATTCACAAAATGACTTGTGCAAAAATGAATGACAAAACATTAGTCACGATGACTCTGAGTAAGCTTAAAGGAAGGGTGACAGCAGAATAGTTGTTGGATTGCTTATTCATTTGTGTTCGATATTTCTGTTTTCTAGATCACACAACACTTTAAATGGACATTTGCTCACGGAGCTAATCTTCCGTCTTCCGCCAGCTAATCAACTGTCACTGTGGTACACCCCTCAATGTGTCTCTGTGAGCAACTGAACAAGATCCGTGTCACTCTGTTGCAATGAGCCTGTGGAAATGCATGTGATATCTGAAGACTGAACTGATGTAACTTTATGCTTTGCCTGTTTTTGTTTGTTTGGGGGTTTTTTTTAAGGCTTTTTAGGCTTAGGTTTTTCTCTGGCTTCAGAGAAACTCACCAGTTACTCAGCAAATTTACTCATATTTCTGTTTGATGTTATAAACAAAGAGCGAATAATGGGGCTAAATTCAGCCGTGGTGTCATTTTATTTACATATGACAGAAAGACCAGCCTGTCAGAGTAATACCTTATGAAACAATTATATTACTAGCGTCACAGTTACATCTTAAACAAACTATTTGAAACAAATGCCCCGATGACGTTTAGTTCTGCGAAGAGCTGACTAAACTGTTAATGCAGCTGCAGTGAATAAGTGTCATGGGTTGAAACCAAGGTGGTCACTTCTTGAGAAAATGAGACATCGTTGTCTGCAAACATGAAGCATACCGTCAAACTGTCCCAGATAGCAGATACCATAACATATGATAAGGTAACAGACTCAAACTGGAAGCCACTGCTCCCACAAAGACACCAGTCATGCATGCATTAATGCATATATTCAGAAGGGGAAACGGGGGTTTCCCATAAACAGCTATTTTTACATAGTTTTTATTAGTTTACTTACAATCATAAGCTTCATTAAAATCACGCAAACGATTCTTTTCATGAATATGAAAAGAATCAACTATAATGTGCTAATTCTAGTGCTTGTAGATGCAACTGTTCAATTCAAACTTTATTTAAAGAGCACTTTACGTGCATAAGTGTAACCCAACCCGGGTTTGGTGAATAAATTAGATTGAACATCAAGAAGCATAGATTCCCATCTTTTCCTTCAGTCC
>JBAMIG010000003.1:21753028-21765637 GCA_037177335.1 Kiunga ballochi
CTTAAGCTTGACTTATCTTTGGTTCCTTTTCTTATTTCTGCATACACACCTCCCAGAGATGATACTTTTCTTTTTTCCATACTAGCTCATCTAGACCTTTAAACAAATTTCCTTAGCTCAGGTAAACACATGCTACATAAGCAACAAAACGTGCTTTACATAATAAAAACTATTACAAACCGTTACAATAAAACAAGGTTATTAATGCAAGAACACACATCAGTTTCCTTCCCACAAGTATGTCCCCCTCACACCACACACACACACACACACATAGACATTTTCATACCTACTTACTGTCTCTTAACCAAACTGTAGATGTGAATTGATGGATTTAAACACCTGGCTTGACACTACTGTGATGAAACGATATCATGGGGATACATCCACACCAGAACCAGCCTAAAAACAGCCAAATAGGGCATCCTCACAGGCAAGCTGGGGCCCACACCATAGCTGTGCAGTACCCCCAGCCGCCCATGACAACACCCAGGTCGACCAGGCAGGGAAAGCCCCGGTGTAGAGGATCCCCACGCAGAAACACTGTAGTTAAGATGAATTAAAACATTAAAAGAACAACAATTTCTGTAAAAAGAAGAGAATGTAAAAGGACAAGTATAAGAAAAGCAATGTAAGTACAATTTAAAGATGAAAAATGAATAAAAACAGACACTAAAACAATAATCAACATTAAAAATTAGTGAAAAGTTAAAACGATGGATCTTGAGCCTCTGAGCGGCTATGAGGCTCTCTGGCAGGCGTCTCCACTGTCGAGGACCATAATAAAAGAACATAGCCTCACCGTATGTTACAGTTCTCCCTTTAGGAGCAACTAACAGGCCGGATCAAAGGATCTCTGGGTCTGTGAGGGCTCATAATTTAACAGAAGGTCTGATAAATAACAAGATCCAAGACCAAACCTTACAAAGATCCATAAAATAAATTCTGAAATGCACTGGAAGCTAATGCAGTGATTTTAAAGTGTAATGTGTTCCCGTCCTTCGGTCTTCATCAGAACTTGAGTAAGCATATGAATTAACAATAAAATTTAAAATAGACTTTTTGGGAAGGCCAGAGAGCAGCGTGTTACATAATGTACTAGAGATAAAAGCATGAATCAACACCTCTGTGCCATCAGATAGTTGGCGGACTCTGGAGATGTGATGTGACAGAGCTGTGACATTTCTAATGTGAGGGATAAAATGTAGTTCAGAGTCAAAAAGAACACCCAGGTTTCTCACACTGAGAAGTTTTAAAATGGCTCATATTGGGTAAAATAATCCCTTACTTGTATTCAGGTCCAATAATAAAAACGTCAGTTTTGTCCTGGTTAAGTTGAAGAAAGTTCTCGGCCATTCATAAATTTATATCTATGATACAATTTGAAAGAACATGAGTTGGCTCCAAGTCATCAGGAGACACAGTGATGTAAAGCTGTGCATCATCTGCATAGCGGTGAAAACCAACACCGTGTCTCCTGATGACATCCCCAAGCAGTAACATGTCCAGGTTAAACAGATTTGGGCCTAGAATAGGTTCCTATGGAGCATTTCTCCATACTTACAAAATGATTTTCATCAAAAGAGGAATAAAGTCATCTTAAAACTGTAGCTGAGAGGCCCACCAAGTTTCTGAATCTGGTGATCTACTGTGTTAAAGGCAGCGCTTAGATCCAGCAGCCCATTACGGTGAGTTTTGCTTTATGCATCTCCACACACGCTAACTGGATATCAACTTAAGTACCATGGTGGATTCATCAAAGATACACTGGAAGATGTTACTGTAGGAGAAGAAAAGAAAGGAAAGAAGTGACAGAGCAAGCGATAAAACCAGAGTCAACATCAGACGGACTTTTCACGGCCGGAGAGCGCTCAGAATACAGGTAGGATGTAAGATGGATGCTGATCTAGCCGAGGTCCGCTGCTGCTTCTCGACCCGTTTATCTGATCTTACAAATAAAACGGTGCCATTTCTTTTTCTGGAAAATGAACTTTAACTTGAACCTGAACTTGAATCTTTGTCACACAGAGGTGAACAACTGGGAATTGTATTTCCTTCCCACCAATTCTCAAAAAACCAAGGTTGCCTAAGAAAACCGCAGTAAGACAAAGCACGAGCCAGATGTGACAGCTGTGGATTCCACAAACTACTGAAGGGAAAATACCATTACAGCTATTGCCTCTTTGTGGCTTTTTATTTCAGAAATACAGTTTTCCTCAAGAGCAATTTTCATAATTTTCTGCCATTCTTTGGTTTTTACTGAAGTCAATGAATCGAGAAAGAATACCATGACTCAAGTTACAATCTCCACACAGAAACTAGTCACCTGCCTTCAGTCATCGTCACTTTGGTTACGTATGTCTGATATACAGCGAGAATCCACAGCGTCATCAATTCACAATTCAATGCAGTTTCCATCCGGGTGCACAATTTCTTTTTTTATGATAAAAAAATGCCCTGAATTTAATGTCATTTTGCAAGACTGAGAATAATTTTAAAACATCATTTTTAAGTTTAAATGTCACATCTTAGTTCCTTGTATGTCTGTATTCAAGTATTTCCCTTAAATCTATCAGTTGCACCATGTTTTCTGCAACTCTACACCCAGTAAAAACAACAAAGTATTTTCAATAATTAGGATGTGTGTTGAAGAATAAAATTGTGTTAAATATGAAAGGTCTTAGATGCATTTAAATTCTGGTTTGAAAAATAATTTCACCATATTTACATTTCTTTGAACAGGGGAGGAGCAGCAGCAGCAGCTCAGGTCATTCATCATTCTTAAAAAGAAAAAAATCCCCTGCATGTATGAAGCATGTTTAACCATTTCCCTTCCAGTAAATCACACAGTCTCCTCCCTTCTGGCTATAAATTAAGAGAATGAATGTGCTTCAATAAACTCACTCCTGACTTTTCCAGCAAAAACCTACAAGGAGTTTTTCTCTGTCCACTGTATCAGCAGTGTCTCCAGCCCAGAGGACCATCTCTTCTCTGCAACCAGAAGACTTCAGCAACATGTCCAGCATGACTCCTCGCTCTTTCCTCCTCTACCTCCTGGTTTTCATCTGTTTCTTCAGCACTTCTCAAGCCGGACCCACGTGCAACAACGATTGCTGTCGCTTTGTGGAGGGCTTCCCAGTCAGGCTCAGGCAACTCAGACAGGACTATTCCCGCATAAGAGACTTCTATGTGAGTAAAAGCGCCTTGCTCTGCATCCGCAGCGCATCATCATCCTCTGCAGATGATGCTACATTGCATTGCCTCAGTTCCTGCAGACCCTCTCACTGTCCACCTCTTTCTTTCAGGAAGCAAACGATGACCTGGACTCAGCTCTGCTCGACCAGTCTGTGCAGGACTCCTTTAAGGTATGTTTCTCAGCAAACCTACCTTTGTTTTTATTGGAGACACGGGGGGATAAAAGAATGGAGCTTTCTCCGATACAACCAGGAAATACAAAGAGCAAAGAGCGAGCTGTGTCACGCGCACAGGGGGAAAGTTAAAAGGCATCAGTTAAAGCAGCGATGCTGTTCCGCCTGTGTCCCCTCAGAGCCCCTTTGCCTGCCAAGCCATGAACAGCATTTTGGACTTTTACCTGAGGACGGTGCTGCCCACGGCCGTGTCCGAAGTGACTGCCGACACCAAGGACTTAAAGCCTCACGTGGAGTCCATACAGCATATTTTCGACATGCTCAAGACTGATGTCATCAAATGTGTGAGTAGCTGATACACGTGTTACCTCTACAGGAAAATACAAACATAAATACGCGCAGTTTTCTTCCTCCTGATGGAAAATAAGCAACATTATCATTAAAAGGTGACGTTTTTCTATGTGCATGCGGTTTTAAACCAGATGCTTTAAAGGCTGCAGATATGACATTTGTACACATGAAGTATGTTTGGGTGATTTAATGGACTTACAAGTCTGTTAAAACCTTGAAATTTACATGACTCGTGTAAATTTACATTTGCATGACTATGAAAGCCGCATTCTTTGATGAAACTACTGCATAAGCATTTAAATTTGTCCCAAACTCTTTGGCAATATGTGCGAAAGAGCTGAGGTCAGCGCATGATGTTGCATTACTCAGTGAATTCTCAGCTGCAGCAGCCTGCAGAACTGTTCTTGCAACAAAAGAAGGAAGGAAAAGAGTCATAATTTTCAGAGGTTTTTCTTTCCCCCCCCCCCCCCCAATTTTATTGCAGTTCATGCAAAATGTTTCACTTGGTGACAGGGCTAAATCGGATCACCATCAAACCACGGTTCTGGAAGAGTGAACTCAGGAGTAACATGTCTTTGTCTTTCTTCTTCCAGAGACACTACTTTTCTTGCAAAAAACAGTTTGACATCCAAGCCCTTAACTCTTCATACACGCAGGTGAGTGGCAGGGTAGATTCATGCTTTATTCTAATGATTAGAATAAAGACAAGGACTTTTTTAAATACATGATTTTTCTCTAATTCTTCCTAATATATGTTTTTGTTTTCAGATGCAGAGTAAAGGTCTGTTTAAGGCCATGGGTGAGCTGGACCTGCTGTTTAACTACATTGAAACATATCTGGCATCTAAACGGCACAGAACCATGGGTTAAAGACATGCTGCCTCTAATCAGAATATGGGACTATGTTCCTTTTAGAGGAATGAACAGGACTGATTCTGACTCCTGAACTCATTTGGTTTGTTTTAGTGTCATATATATTGCTGTCTTTATTATTGAAAGACACTATTTGACCTTTTTGTCCCAAGGACAAGTTTCTTTTTTAAGGATTCTCAGTGTGACTTTTCAATCTTGATGAAAAAAAATTATTTTCTGAATTATTTATGTCATATTATGTAAATTTGTATTTATTTTTGTACTTTTGTATACAAATAAAGATTTTAATAAGAACAAATATCTCTTTTGATTTTGTTTAATAAGCACGAGCAACAGGTGAAACTACTGAAAACTACAGTGAATCACTTCCTGCAGCACAGCAGTATACGTACATGAGGAACCATAGTGTAAACCTAACAAGCTGATGCACTAACCTCAAACGTGACCCATATACATCACTTACCAGCAGCAGCCCTGCTGTGTCTTATTTTACCGTAACTGTAACTAGCCAGTCTCACCCTCATGACATATGCATACTTGCACACACACAAAAAAATGCAACAGCAGTCTCACTTAGTCACACAGATGCACATTTATTGCAAATAAAGGAACCGTTTGGAGAAAAATGCAAAGCTTAGTGGTTTTTTTACAACCTCACAGACACCTCCTTTGATGTGACTCAGCCAACTGCAGGAATAGATTCACAATCCATCCTCTGCACATCAATATAATGAAACATGCAAATAAATAAAAGACAACTGCGTCCTGCTTTCTTTAGAGACATTTCTGTACATATTCGTGCATCGTTCTGACACAGGTGTTGGAAGACTTTTGACTCAGCTGATTTCTGATTTGACATGGAGTTTTGCACTGAAACTACTCTAAGACTCTACTCTAATTAGTCACATCATCGGTGTGGGCTGATTTGAATAGTATCATTCCAGCAATGACGGTACTCACACCATTCATAACATGTGTCGTGCAGAGGAGAAGTGTGGATGAGCAGTAGGTTTGTGGATGCATCATGCTTTATCCATGTTTGCTCACTTCTCTGAAAACATTTTAGACAAACATGAAAACTTTGCTTTTTCGCTGACAAAAAAAAAAAATGTTTTGAAAGTCTTATGTGTGAACGGAATGAGATCATATCTGATTGTTGTGGAATGAGTGTATACATCTTGTTCAGACCGCTCTGGTTTCGAACTAGGGTGAGAAAACTCGAGGCAAAGGTCCACGTAAAAGATGCTGCTCTTTGCACTGCTGGTGGCTCGACCCCTCTTCTGGTGGAGGCCTCACTGGGCAACAGATCCTGGTTGTGCACAAAAAAAAACACCTTTTGTATGACAGGAAGATATTTCTCACTTATCCATTTGTTCCTTTATTAATCTTCTCATTTATGTATCCCACTGTTTACTTGTGGTCCACCTTTTTTCAGTGCATGGTGTGCATATGCTGATAAGGGTCAAGTGTGGGTTAGTGCTGAGACTGGGAAATGAAGCACCATAGTAAAGCTTACTAACAGTGTTATGGAAAAAACAGGAAGGAGACTATCGTTTTCATGTACCTGCACAAACCATCTTTCCTTTTTTACAGTTCTTCAGAACCTCATCGGACTCCTTGAGATCTTGTGTGACCACATGAACACGTCTTAATGAATCCAGACAAACACCAAGGCACAAATACTAAATCCAGATCTTCAACGTGGGTGCTGCTGGCGTCACCCGTTTCACACCGGGTTCAGTTTTCCTGTATCAGACATCCAGATCTCTTCAAAGATTCAGGTGTGATACAGGTGGAAAAGTTTATTCAGATAACATGTAAAGATTTTTTTTCAGAAGCTGTAATTAAAACACACCCGTATCAGAACCAGCCACTAACGGAAACACAGGCACAACATAAAAACTGACAGTTCGGTGACATCCGTTATGATTCATTGTTGTCAAACTTTTTCGCAATACAATAAGATTATTTTGGTGCTCACATTTCCATCATTCGCTTGACTCAAGTTACAGATGGTTCCAAAATAAAGATGTGGTTGTTGCCACTGCTTAAGAGCAAAGTGACATGGTTTCATCTTACATCCGCTTAATAAGCTGATCTGTCAGAATTCAGGGAATGTTGTGACCATCTTTCCATAGAGCGAGGCAGATTGCAATTACATCACCCGATACTCTGACTGATCCTTTTCTTGCAGAATAGAAATTAGATGGACTGAATTCAGTGAAAAATATAGATTTCACAACACACACATCATTGTGCAACAAGTGGAAGTCTGCATACTTCCTTACATGACCATGTTAGGTTGTTCAGAGTTTGCATGTTTTATGTGCACACTCATTCTTAGGATTATTCTCTTACAGAATAACGGATGCTCACAAACCAGGCAGAAGCAGTGACACTGGGAGCAATGGAGTGTCCACCAGGACAACTGGTATGTGCAGATTTTATTCTGTAAGATGGCAAAGTCCCTTCACATGCAGTCAGTCTCAGAAACCTGCCTTTAGATCCTTTGGATGGAAGAAACAGAAAACACACACAATAATAGCGTGTTATAAGTTTCTCAAAAGAACTGTAGGAATCTAAATTCTTGAGGAAAAAAATTAATTAGAACCATTTAAAGAGGAAAAAGGTTTTTACCTCCTCTGTTCAGTGGAGCCATTGCTGTAAGGTTATTGCAGCAGTCAGGGTTAAATGGATACGATGTGAAATATACATGATTTTTACTTTTCACCTTTTTAAGCACCCACATTTTGATCCTAAACTCTGTGCATGCATGCAAAAGTATTCACCCAATTCGGTGCTCAAGTTATCATTTTGTATTACAACCAATTGGGGGGTAGAGGATCCAGAAAGCTCGACACAGAAGTGGCATATCTGTAGTCTTCACAGAGCTGGGCTTTACTAAAAGAATCAATAACAAAAAGAATAAAGGAAAAAAAAAATTCTGTGCAACTTTTAAAGCATCACTGTCCCAAACTGTGTTCTAGCATATCCCAAACCGGTTTCTGCTCACACCCACTAACCAGGCTCTGCTGAGGGGATGTTCTGCTTCAGCTGGGACTGACTGAATGAAGGATGGAGATGAAATCAGAGAAATCAGAGCAGAACAATGCTGCTATGGCGACACTACACTGGTTTGATGGGAGATGTTTCATTGTTTTGGAAAAGCAAAGTCAAAACCAAGAGCACCATCCGATAATCTGTGGCATGATATCCAGATTGATACACTAAACAGGAGGAGGCTACCCCAGTGGCTGGATGTGACAGGTTTGGAGACAAACCAACTAAATCTATATTACAAGTCAAAATAAATACAGTAAAAATGTCTAATACATCTGTATACAGTTCCTAACAACCATCTTCTTAGTAGACCGGTGTGTGTTTATGTACAGAAGGCTTTTATAAGAACCAGCCAACTTGTGAGGAAAAGAATCAAAGCTATCAAAGCGCTCAACACGTCAGCAAAGTGGTACCCAAACAGCAAGAACTGGATTTCCGCCAGACATAAAAGCCGAACGTGAAAACTTACAGGTTTTTCCATTTCATCATGACTTGTTAAAGTTCACTGAGCGAAACCTCGTCTGGGTCAGCGAGCCCCGCTGTGTCAGAGAGGATGTGTGCATGTGTGTGAAGAGCATGGGATACCACTTCAAAGAAACGTGTGCCACATCTACCTCAGCTGAGAGGTAGATGGATGGAGGCCCAACCTGCCGAGTTTCTGAACTGAAAATGAAAAAAGTTTGAAAGGTTTTTTTTCTTCCTTCTTCCTAAAACAATCCTCAAAGACTGGAGAGTTTTGAGATGGATCTTTAATAATGTAAATCTTTAATAAGTTCTACCTTTAATTCCTCAGTTTGACATCTTGTGCTCTGACTATTGAACAATAGCTGGTAGTAATAATCAGTGATCACTTTGAGAAGCAAACTGGTGGGCGTCTTGTGGTCTGTTACACATATAGGGGTAGAACCTCCACGGGCCTAAAACCGGGACTCCCCTTAAGCCCCGTTTACCCCTTCCTGCTCTCTCTCTTACCTGTCAGATGAATGAGAGAGATGAGTATGACTTTCATCACACTCAGAGCTGGAAGCTCAGAGCCTACATTTGCACTGCACCTGAAGAGAAACGAGCTTGTGCATTAGCGGGAAACTTGCTCCGAACTCCCCGCTGTTGGCAAATGGGTTGACTCAATGCCACTATGCCGTTTTGCTATGCAAAAGCGTATATTCCAGCAGTCACACATGCTAGATGATACAAGTCTGTCACGAGTTGAGTCTTTGCACCGCCACCTAAAGCCACAAATCCCAAGCAGACACAACAAGCCGAGTCATATTCAGAGACATAAATGAGTAGAAAGATTCTCAATAAGCTGAGGTCAAATATGTGTAAAACAGTCTGAACGGCCACCCTTCTCTAAAATGTTCAAATGAATAAAAATCAGGACTTATTTCATACATTACAGGCATTTCTTCTAAATTCAAAGTCTAGCAATGATTCGACTCATTTATCTCTGATTCAGTGTCAAAAGAAACCAATGGAAACGTCTGAGCATTTAGTTTAGCTGAATACATATCAATATTTTAAATGACAGACATTAAAGCAATAGAGATAAAAAGCATGAATAAATGTTTCGACATTTGAGAAAACCTGAAGTTGTTTCTGGAGGTTTGATGCTTGTTTTTTTTTTTCAAACAAAGAAAAGTGACTCAATATTATGGAAGAAGACAAAAAGAGCACGTTTGCTTTAACTGTTTTTTTAATCCAAAGCTTGAAGCAGACAAAATGAGGGCAGGTGGAGCTGAACAGACCGATGGACAAGTACACACACACACACACACACACACACACACACACACACACAAATCTGTGCTTCCACTACAAAAAACAAAGTATTGAGTAAAATAAAAAAGAAAAAGAAAATATCCAAAGAACTTTTTTTCTGTGAGATTTTCAAATGATGCAAACCGTATTCTGGGTGTGATTTTACAGAGGTGAAATAGACCAAACATTAATTTCCCATGATACCCAGTGAGCTGGAGAGCGTCCTTTCCCATTAAGAAAAAAAACCCCAAAAAGTGTTGATAGATTACTGGTGACAGAGCAGACCGTGTCCCATCATACAGGCCAGTTGCATCCTCTCAACTTCCTGTCATCAATCCAAAAAATGTGCACCGTACCACGTTAGCCCGGGATGCAATGACCAGTTCTGCTCTGCTCTGAACGCTGCTGCTTATATAAACACACATGCAACACTTGCTGTTGCTCAACATCTCCCCAACATCGCAAACAGAAATCACCACCGTTTAACAGTATTTCAAGCTGACAAACACATCTGCATAGCATTACCCTGAAACAACGCAACATGGGTCCAAGTTGGAACTAAACAGTAGGAAGGGGTTAAAAAGCTGTGTGCTGATAAGCAATGCTCAGTAAGGCCTATACTAAAACGTTCATAAAATCCAATAAAAAATACAGTTTCATCTGCCTCCTACTCTCCAATGAGCTACATGCAAGAGAAGAAAAGCTGGTTTCAGTGTAAAAACAAACACCACAGCTTCCATCTCTGTCCTAAAAACTATTAACCTGATATGCAGGAATTAGGAGAGAGGGGCTACGAGTGAGGTGCTCGGTCATAGTGGCGCGTGGCCTGTGTGTGTGTGCATAGGCCTCCGTTCAACATTCATAGAGACAAACTGAACCTGACAGACACTGCCTGTCCCTGAAACTAGCATCTATTTCCAGCTAATTTCATCAGTCAGGGACAGAGAGTTTACATTCCACTAGTCAGTTCAAAATACATCTGCTTACGTTGCGTGTCCAGAAAAAGAAACTTTCCCTCGTTTCGGTTTTTGGGATTTAGCCATTTAACATTCACAGGTTTGGGGCTGTAACTAGAGCGGAGCTGTCGGGTAAAGGATAACTAATGCTAAGGCTTCTTGTTTTATTCCAACAACCCCACCCAACCCCCACCGCCCACCCTCTCTGGAGTACACAACATTATATTTTGGAAAAGTGGAGGAGAGAAGACCCCCTCTTTTCACAGAGCGATAATCTCTTTTGTGGTGTAAAAACACAGGTTGAACTCATGGCTCTGGGTGAGCAGAATCACGAGTCCTGTTAAAACAGCAGAGTAATAAAAACAAAACACTCTTACAAAACTTTAGAATTTGTCAAGAAAAATAAACCACTGAAAATCCATGCAATGCGACCAGTGTCGACAATTATTGCTTCCTTTTTTCGCAACCTGTGTTTGTGTGTGCATGCAAGCGTGCATCTTTCAGTGGGCAGCAGATGTTGGATCTGGCATGGTGTTGTTGGCTCTCTTCCTTCTTTTCGTTAGCAGTGGGTTGGTTGAGTCCTCAATGGTCTTGATTTTGATTTGCTCGTAGTCTACCCTCATTGTTGCCAAGGCACTCGTCATTTCCTCCTGAGATATAAAGAGACGGAGTCATGCTGCTGTTAACATCTGCTGCATAAGTCTGCTGTTTCTATAGCAACATTGAAATGTTACATTGAAAACAACACGTGTCTGACCTTGACTTCCTCCCATGCATCCTTCTCCTCCATTAAAACTCGGCTGGTGTGAAGTGGCGTCTGGGGAACCTCCATTGATTGCTTTAAAGACAGAAGCAGATCCAAATCTTACTTTACTGTTGTGACGTCATTGTTGTTTTCAAGACATTCAAACCAGTGAGGCTTGTAGAGAATGCACGTACATTGATCCATGGATGATTCATGAACTCTATGATGGTCATCCTTTGGGTTGGTTCAGTTTTTAGGAGGGTCCTGATGAGCTGTTTAGCTGCAAACAGAAAACATGCAGACTTATATTTTACTCAAACCAATCATTTTATATTTATTCATCCATTTTCTACACTGTTTCATACAATTCAGTGTCACGGGGAGCTGCAGCCCATCCCAGCAATTAACCGGTACATCATACACAAGTCATTGCAGAACCATATTATATATATATATATTTATCATTTACTCAATATTTTTAATTACCGAAGTTTAAATATTACTTATCATAAATATACAAGTTAAATCAGTGAACATGCACCATGTTTACCTGTACAGGTAAACTGGGCTACACTGAACCAGTTTTTCTACTGTACATGTACAGGAGATTTAGTTAACCACTGTATTATATGAAACTGTATTAGATGTATTAGTCTAATTTAGAGAATTTTGCAACACACATTTGTTCAGATCAGAATGTTAAAAACATTTTCCAGCTCTGGATTTGTTCACATAAAAAACAACTTTATTATTGGATCATGTAAACATGACGTCTGCCTCCTGAGCTGACAGCAAACTAGTCGTTCTATGCATGTACGCCACTTTTTCTTTCCTATAAAAGGAGAGAAATTGAGTAGAAAACACCCTCACCACATAACTTTTGTTTTCTCTTTAAACCTGCATATTAGTCAGAAAAACACTTTGATCAGTTTCAATTTCTTCATCAGTACAGACCCGTTATATGTAGTCATTTCATGAAGCTATTTGTGAAACAAACGTTTCTCAACTATATAAAAGCGAGATTTTTTTTTTACCCAAATGTTTCAATATAACAACTTTATTTAAACAAACAAAAAAATGCAGAAACTCCCCATTTCATAATATAACCTCAGTACGTGTGGTTTCAATATAAATACATTATTGGGATTAAAACCACATAATAATTTTAGTCAACTATTAAGGTCTTAAAATAGACATAAAACTTGTATGAATACTAAATAAAGAGTTGTATTATTTAAGTGAAACAACGTTTCAGGACTGGAGGGAGGGTGGAAGGCTCTGAAAAAGGCGGTGAAACACGGGAGAGTTAGTCTGTGATAGTATTGCTATCCTCCGTAGTGAAAGCGTTCAATAAGCCAGTGAGTCTGTGAACTCTCTCCAGTTCATTTGTGGGTCTACATAACATTCCAGGAGAACTTCTGAGTAGGGCTGCTCGATTATGGCAAAAATGATAATCACGATTATTTTGATTGAAATTGAGATCACGATTATTTAACAC
>JBAMIG010000003.1:21783703-21803561 GCA_037177335.1 Kiunga ballochi
ATGTGACGCATATTTTGGGTAGTAAAATTATTAAAAATGTTTAATTTTAATTTTACAAGTTTACCATAATCTTCAAACTCAGAATTATATTTTAAAATGAACAAACTAAAATAAAATTTAATTATTATAAAATACTATTATTTTCCAAAGTCACAAGGAGCCACAACAGAAGGATGAAAGAGCCACATGTGGCTCCGGAGCCATGGGTTGCCGACCTATGGTCTAGTTCTATGGCAAAGATAGTAAATAGGACTAATCATTCATGATGCCACTGTTGCATCAGTGAAACTATATGTCACCAGAGAACCAGCTTCAATGTGTGTGTGCTGGCTTCACTGACTGAATGAAACTAAACAGTTTATGCTTTGATATGGTTCATTAGGCTTTGTTGCTCTTGCACTTGAGATTTATGATAATTATCTACCTGGACTTTAATTTTGTGAGAGGTTGTTTATCTTTTGCCAAGTTATCTACTATGTTTATGGCTTCTCAAGCAAACAGAGAAATATTTAGCCCTTTACCAAAACCTTTGGCTAACCGGTGCAGCCCAGAAAATTATTTTAACCCCCTAACAGTCAACCCCTAAAAAACTACATAACGGTTAAAGGGTTAAATAAACAAATTCTTGTATGCATGTGTGAGAGATGGAGGAAAACTGGGCACTCACCACTCCATAACAATAAGCAGACATTTTCTGCCTTGATAAAGGTTCTCATAGACATCAATGATGCACACAATGTTGGCACATGGTGAGGCCCTCCAGTGAAGCTCCACCTCCCTGCGGGCCTTCGGACAGTCCTGCAGCATCTGGGCAGAGTAACAAAGACCAAAGTGGTGAGGATAAATAACATCACATATACACCTGAAATATGTCATTCATACTGTAGTACATGTCCAAAATGGAAGAAACAAAGCACTGCTTCATTGTAGGATGATCAGTTGTGTCTAACACAACCATTGGCGTGCTGCCATCACATGGCAGAAGGTTAAAACTACACTCAAAAGATTCACAATTCAATGGTGTGAAAGTGGCGCCCTCTAGTGTATGACAAGTTCAACACAGCATTCAATAAAGTGTTATTTAAGTTATTTGTTATATCCTCAAGTTTATTGCTTTGCAATAACATATAAGCAGCCATTAAATTGAGATTCAAATGTTCAGGCAAATCCAAAAACATGGCTGGACTTTTGACACCTGGATTTGTGAGCTCTGGTAATATGTTAAGCAGCTGCACATGTCTCAGTGTCTCAGTCAACATTTCATGTAGAAACTAACACTTGAACCAACATGTGAAAAAGATACATGGTTACTGTGTTGCATTTTGGTGATTTATTTTCTCTTTTGTTTGGATCTGAGCCAAGCTGAACTAAACTGTTTAGGAAATGTACGGGATCCTTGGATCAGAAATAACTGCTGAAAAAAGCAACACACAAAAAAACTGTTACTTTTGACTTTCATTTATTTTTTAAAATTATTTCTTTAAATCCAGCAACACATCCTCTACAATATTTGTCATAAATTTACTATCTAAAACATCCCAAAACGGCCAATGACAGTGTCAGGAAACGTGATAGTCCTAGCAAAAAAAAGTTTATATTTGCTATTTCTCAAGACAAGTGCTCCATTTTTACACAATAGATGTGCAATAATGTGGTGCTGCAAAGGGAGAGAAATTTTATTTTATTAAGTTTTATTATATTATTTTTTTCAATTTCACTTAAAATATAGTGCAGGGTTCTAAAGCTAACTCCTGCTATAGATGCTGATAGTTGTTTTTCATGAGACATTGACCTACAAGTGTAAGGCCCTTCTACATTTTATTGGATTTCTAAAGTTTTGTTTTTTAATTATTTCGTATTTAACATAATTTTTCATTGTTTTGTATTTCATTCAACTTGTTTTAACTTAATGTTAATAAATATTTTTGCACCACTTTTTTAAGTCAAAGACGACTCTTAGTTGTAATAGTTGTAATAACTGCCATTTGTCAAAAACATTAAATAATTCATGTTTTTGTTAATAAACACATTTGAAAGAAGTTCCTAATTTTAGTTTTCATCCTTGTTTTAGAGTAATAGCTTTTAATGCTTTGATATGTCATTGTCATAAATGTATATGCTACTGTACGTTGTTTATTATTGTAGTAATGCTCGCTTTGAAAAAATCGTAAGTTGAATTAAAATCGCAATATCTGCCAAAAAAATCGCAACTAGATATTTTCCTGTTCAGGCCCCAACACATGTCAGTAAAAACAAGTTCATGGTGAACTTAATAGGTTAAAAAAATCTATTTAAAACACATAATATAATATGAACCAACAATGCAAACACTGACAATGAGCCACAGTTTGCTTTTGTATCACATTCCAACACTGCCCACTTCAACACAACTGTTGCCTTCACTCCATATTTTCAGTCTGCACTCTGATCTGACACACTAAGCTCATCAGCAATATGAGCAACAACGTTATTAAGAAATTTCACAGGAAATTGTTTACATGTTGTACTTTACACAATTTTTGATCCACTTTACGTTGTTTAATACTGTTCACATCCCGGTTTAAAACAGCTTATAGAACCACTGCTGCAGTCGATCAAAACAGAAAAATTAAGACTCATATTTTTGCAAAGTACTTTACATTAACCATCACCATTATCACAAAGTTATCACATTATTTATATCAAAAGTGTCTGGAGTAAACTAGTGTTAAATACAAAATGAATGTGAGGACTGAAAGATCTCCAGTGATAAGAAATCCTCCCACTATAACAGTATCGTCTCCAAGCAACACTGTTAAAAATCAAAATATGCAAGACCAGAAAACGTGTTTTTCCCCTCAAAGCAATTTCAAAATAAAGTAGATTATAAATTATCAGCCCCTTAAACTCAACCCTGGACAGGCTGAAGAGAAAGGATGGATGGTGTTTTAAAGTTTGTCTTAATACACCTTTGTAAGAGTTTAAAAGTTAGTTTAATGCTTACATTTATTAAATAGTTTCAAAACCAAAGAGTTAAAAGAAATGACTCATTTATTTTCTGTTACTTTTCTTATGATGACTGTCCTGTTTTTAGTCTAAGGCCTGGTACAATGAGTTCAGTGCAGGTCAGATCACCTTCTTCACACATTATATCCTCTAAAAGATGTTTTCATGATGCAGCAGATTTCTCAGGTGTCAGAAAAAAGCATCAATTACTCGTGTTTTTTTTATCCAAAAGCTGCACATAGCTCGCAACAGGAAAAAAATGACTTAATGGAAAGAACAAACTCATTTCCAAGAATTTCAATTTATCTCAACTGCATAAAAAGAAAAAATAATCATCATACCAAACAAAAGGTTAGTGCGTTAAACCTATAAAACATCATAATAGAAACACTCAGTCTGAGACATTTTGCGTCACTTTATGATGGAAACTTTGATCAAAACCCAGTTCTAGTCTGAGCTTACAGGCTCACAAAGGCAGTTCCCTTCTTATCAGGGTGTATTGTCATATACTGCTTGTCTGTTCCAGTTAAGGTTCGCTCCAGGTACGTCCAGGATAAGAGATAAAGACTTGAATAAACACTCCCTTTCCATCAAATGGTGTAGTTTAAAATGAAAGAAGGCGATGGCTGGGTGGGTCATTATAAATTATGTGATGGATTAGTTCATTTTGGAAAGGAGTTTGTGTAGCTTTACTAAGGAACGTTTTTTTTTTTTTTTACATCCCCCTCTGCCTCTTCACTTATCTCCTATGTAACACTGACCCCTGAAGCTGTAGCTCATTTAGTCAAACGCGACTCAGAAACAAAGACAGTATACGTTTGTCAAACACCGTAAATACCATCAGCTGTCCATCTGTTCCTAATACAGTAACACACCAACATATCTAAAAACCAACCAAAAATACATAAATACAAGTCTGATAATGTCATGTTTGTGTGATACAACAAGCCAAACTTAACCCAAATGAGAGTGTTTGGTTCTGCAGAGTGAGAGAAAAGCAGCCAGGCCGGGCATAAAGGATGACTGACTGTGTTACTTGGAAGAGTTGGTATGAGGTAGTGATGTGTAATGGCTTTATCTTCACACTAAGCACACAGCACAGTTGTCCCAGCATTTAGGACAGCACAAACAAAGGTGAAACATATTACCCGCATCAAAAGAAAGCAGCACCATGATGCAACCTTTTTTCAAAAGTCTTTGTTTCTTCTTGCTCTACGGTGGAGGTGGCCTGAAATGTGGAGTCAGACTGAAACAGCTGGGTCATGGGGCGACAAAAGACTGGAAGAGTTGAGGTATACACAAAAACACTCGTCTGGAACACATTCATTAAAAACAAGTGAGAGTATAATGATCGGATAACAAAAGGAGCATCCCTGTTGCCCACAGGCAAGGATGGAACAAGGTCCTCCTCTTTATATTATGTCATATACAACTTTTTTATAGTTAAAAGCCATGAATTTTTTTTGTTACTTCCAGTGACTAAGATACTGTGGTCCCCTCAGCTCTTAAAACCCAGAGAAAAACATGGCAAAACATCAGTTTATATCCTAATAAAATTAAACCTGGTTAAGAAAAAGTACATCCTAAGCTAATTCAACATGGAAAAAAATGCAAGTCTGAAGTTAAGTGCCAAAGGTAAACCATTTTGATATTATGTTAGCACAGGGCTGCAATGGGAGCGGTGACATCCTTCATATCATGTACACACAGTCTCTTCCTGTGTAAGCCTGTGTGGACGACGCAACACACAAGCTCCAACAGAACAGAAGGATTGCATCTAGCAGTGACAAATATTTCATCTATAGTTTATTTTCTTAGTCATTGGCTCGGGAGTAAAACCATTTTCAACTGACAATTCAAAAAGGTTGACATTATCAAAGAGGAACTGAAATGGGAGTGTGCATGCAGAGGAAAGGACAGTAATCAGACTTCTCGCTGTTTTTAGACCCCAGTCACCTTGCTGCAGCTGTTTGTGTGACCATGTACCCCCCCATCTTGCCCTTTCAAGTTAAACTGTGAAGCTTGTGAGGAAGGAGGGAGGGTGGCAGATGGGCAAACAATACAATTCACTAGCCAATACAAAAGCTCCTACAGGGTAGGACAGTGGGTGGTGGGATGGTGCTTAACTAAACAACAACCCATCCTCCAATTGTAGCGTCTGAGAAACACAAACGTTGACACTAAAGGTGACATAGTGGTGAAATTCTGGCAGTGACAGGTTAGGTATGTAATGGTTAAACTGGTTTCTATCAAAGTTCCCTCACTCAACAAGAAGGGGTTAAGGCCAGACAATAAATGCAAGTTTAAAAAAATGAGTGTGATATGATGATATAACAATGACTGGTTCATTCATTGGTCCAGTATTCTACGCAAATCAAACAGCTTGATGGAAGTTCATACAACTCAACTACGCAGTTACGTGGCGCAGTTGGTTAGCACAGTGGCCTCACAGCAAGGAGGTTAGCGTGGGTTCTATCCGGGTACTCCGGCTTCCTCCCACAGTCCAAAGACATGCACCTTGGGGATAGGCTGATTGGTGATTCTAAAATGCCCATAGGAGTGTGTGTGAGTGTGTATGGTTGTTTGTCTCTGTGCGTTAGCCCTGTGATAGACTGGCGTTAATAAGTAATAAAAGGGTTTACATTTAAATCAGTCTATTGAAGTAGTAAGGTCACAGAAATCCCTTATACAACTTTAAAATCATCTTTAGCTGGCTTTGCTTATTCTTACTGTGGATGAGTTAAAATTCATGATGTAAATCCCCTTTACATTTAAGTTAGTGTCTTATATATACACAGACCATAATATGACTGCCAAACTAAAATGTTTTTCTGAAGCTAACAGAACCACACAAAGCAGCAATGGTATAGACATAGAAGACCTGCGAGTGACTGTTTGGCCCAGTTGGTTGAGGAGTGCCGCTTTCTTTCTCTCTTTTTATTTTCTATCCTTATTTTGGAGCTTGCGTCTCACAAATCACATCTGATTAGTATCTGAAAGCAGAGTAAACACATCAGACAGCTCTTCCTAAGAAGTAGCAGTGTGTGGGTGGAGACTGTTACTGAATGGCTGCGCTGTTACCAGGACAGTAAAGATGTATACATATATGGAAAGTCCCCAAGTTATGTCGATGTCAGTACCAAGTTGCAGGAACACTGTATTGCGTAGCACCGTACAAACAGTGAAAAGGGTTTAAGATTACATGATTATCTTCTCATTATGCTCCATGATCACCAGAGATTCACTAGCTCATAATGGATACCCAATGGCCCACTGAACAGGAAGCAAATCCGCTCCATTATTGTTAATTTACATCACCATAAATTTACCTGTGCTAGTCGATTTAAGACATCTCAAAGAAGCAGCAGATTCTTACTTCACATTTCTACAAAACCTTTTTGCAGCTCAGAAAATTATGACTGAAAGTAAAAACTGAAAACATCAATTTGCTGCCACAGATGCAAATAAAAATTTACGCTCTCTGTAAACTGAGGGCTGATTTGGTCCAATGCGCTGGTCAAAGGCCCCCATGCGCTCCAATGCGCAACCCAAAGACATACTGATGCACACATGCTAGAACATTTGCAGCCATGAAAATGGAGTCGAAATGCTCCAAAACACCAGCAGTGGACCGTATTTAGCTAAAGGTGGCAGCCAATGAGTTAATAGCCATAACAAAAATCTACCATTAAGTCATAAACTGAAAAACTAAAGTTAATGCACATGTGGTTTTACAGATCTCACAATTTAACCAGAAATAAGATTAAGACATAAATGTAGTTTAAATATGTATCTGCAGTAAATAAGTTACAGTTTGGGGTATTTAATAAGCTTAGGGCCAGGTGGTATAAAATAAATATTAGTTATCAATATGAATTTTTATTATTAAAACAGCCAAGATCCTTTAATTGCAGCCCTGGATATTTTACAATGTATCATGATTCATCTCTTTGGGTTGCAACTCCTCTTTTTAACACATTTCTACAATCTTCACCAAACGATTGTAAAATTAACTCCCAGTGAATTTCCAAATATATCAGAACTTTGTTCAGGTACTCCAGTTTCCTCCGACCCACAACACAGTCATGTTAGTAGGTTAATTGTATTACATGCAAGTTGCTTTGGATAAAAGTTCCTATCAACGTACCTATTGAACCTGCTTTTTTGCACCAATACAGCAACAGAAAAATAAACCTCATGAAATTTTCTCTGCCTAAAGGTTTTCTTACGCTCTACTTTACCCCAAATTAAACTTTACATTTCGTATCGACATAGAAAATAAAGTGGACATGATTTTTAAACAAAAGGTTTTATTTAAACAAACAGGAAACGCTTGTTTTACTTTAAATTAGCCAATGTAGCTGTGAGGTGCTTTGTGTGTGTTTTTGGCCACCATTCATGCAAGAACAGCCTCTCTCACATGCTGAATGAACACTGGAAGTGGATAGAAGCATACTTCCTTTTACCGTTATCACCACACAGCATCATTTAACCACACTGATTCACAATCAGGAACTGATCACAAGACTCGTGGAGGAAATACAAAGGGCAGATAAAACACACACACACACATTAGGAGCTCATAATTGAGCACTCATAAATATCTATAAAGAAAAACTATACCAGCATAACTTCAATACTAGCTTTTAAATCACTTTGCATTAGATTTACAACTGGTTAACAGGATGCAGATCAATTTATGGAGCAAACAAACCCACGTTCTTTTAAACCTGTGTCCCTAAACAGAGAAGGCTGTCTGCGAGGCAGACTACTCCATAACTCTGCTACAGATGTAAATATATGCCCTAACACAGATCAAACCAATTGAGCCATTTACCATTCCCTTTCCATTACTAACCTTTATAAAAAAGATGAATGTCTTATTAATATTACAAAAAAAGGAGGTTAGTCTCGGTCACTATAATACAAGAACTGTCATTCATCTCTGTGATATTATGTTCATTCATAGTATCACATTGTGACAAACACATTGTGTTATGTAAAAGTTTAACTTTGGCTCATCGTGTCCACCCTAAAACATTTCAAATAAAATAATAAGAATTAACTCATTTTACAATAGTGTGAGGACAAAGACAGCAATTACAAGTATGGAGGGCAAGGCCACCGACTAGTCAGAAAGGCTACGGTGATGTGTCAAAAACCTAATTTTCCACAGCACATAACTGATGAACACACTTTGTGGAAAGTTGGGGGTTTCTTCTATTGCACAAGCAGGTACTCTCAGGCATAAATCACAATATTAGTAGGTGATCGATGCATAATGGAAAGAGTGAAAATAATAAACAGAATAAGTAGATACATTATTTTAAGAGGGCCAGCAGATTACCACTTCCTCCTTCTCTCCTTCCCTCCCTTTCCTTCCCCTTGTCATGACCAAACTTTGTCCAGAGCTTTTCTGCTGTATCCTAACGTTAATAACCACAGTTAATAGAGGAACACTGAATTCAGAGGCAATTAGAGCTGCTGATGCTCTCTCATCAGAAATACACCAGCTTTAAGGCAACAAATTATATATATATGTGTGGTTTTCCGTGCCAGACTTTGCTAAAAGCTGGATTTTCCAGAAAAAAAAACTGACATCTTTTCAAAACTAAATAAATAATAAATGCTAAAGTATTTAGTCATTTGGTCCCTGATAACAATATCATCTTTAGTTCATTCTTTTCTTCTTTTTTTTTTGCCGAGGCATTAAATTAGTCTTTGGAAAAAAACATTTCCTGCTACAACATATATGAAATTAATTTGGCACCTGGTAATCCTTTACCTTGATTTTTAAATTTAACTTTACAGTCTTATCCATGTGAGAGAACAGAAATGTAGTAAGTGTAATAATAAACCCAGATCAGGACACCCTGAAGGTGGACTGATGCAGTGTGCATATGTGCCTCTGATGAAAGCAAAGTCAAAGGTATCGATTTGAGTTGGACAGGTAATATGAAACATGTCACATTTCAAGGTTGTAGAATATTAAGGACAACTCCTGTTTTTCACAGTAACACAAAAAAACATCTTTATAATTAGACAAAATGATCATTAATGTATTCATCAAACCAAGATTAATATAAAACCCAGAGTCTAATTAAATTTAAATTACTTATCTGCAAGCTTTCATTAATTCTGCTCAAGGCATAAATAAACCTTTAAACAAAGCAATGTCACTTGTGGTAGCTGGAAGATTCTTGGCGATGGAGTCTAATACAAAACAAATCAAATAAGATGACACAGGACTGACTTTGCTAACGTCAGCAAAGTGAACAAGGACATTGCTTCATTTAAAGACATCAATCAATTTAGCAGCGGTCTGTGTAAATATGACAAAAAAACAAGTCAAGCTAGCATTCTGCATGCCTGCAGTGAAATGTTTAAATAGCAATAAGAGGGCTTCTATGCCTCTGGAAAAAGGAAACGTCTATCAGAAGCTCAGCTTTTTATGTCTTCATGTTGTGGAAAAAAAAACAAACACTGATGTAAACATGGCAGTCCTTGCCTTCTCCCATACTTGTACACTGGTACACAAACAGGAGTTCCACTAAATAAAGTCAAACTCGAGCCATTGGTCAATCGTGCATGTGACACAAAATGCTTTCAAAATAATTCAATTCAGCTTTATTTGTTTAGCGCCATTTTACGACAATGTCATCTCAGGGCCCTTCATAGATAACAAGTTCAACAAATGCATAATTTATCTGTCATTTTCTTAACCACTTCATCCCATTAAGGGTCAGGGGGTTGCTGGAGCCTATCCCAGAAATCATTTGGACAAATGGTAAGGTACACCCTGGAAAGGCCGCCAGTCCATCACAGGGCCAACACAGAGCAAGGCAGCAAACCCTTCTCACACATAAACATTCCCATGGACAATTTAGAATGACCATTTCATCTAATATGCATGCCTTTGGACAGTGGCATGAAGCCGAAGTACCTGGAGAGATTCCATGCACACACAGAGCTCCAAGCTGTGTGCAAGCTCTACACAGAAAAGCCACAGTTTGTACCTGCCCCCAGTCAAGACTGTCATGTAAAATAATATTTCTATTAGCAGTTATAAAAGAAAATCACATATAAACTTTTATTTGTCCGCAACAATTAGATCAATCCGTCAGAGCAAATGTTCATATTAATAAATGTTGCAGTGCTACCACCTTAGCCATTTTAATTAGCTATAAGTTTTATTATTTATTTTATTCAGTGATAAATGACTCTTGGTGTGCAGCACTTAGGAGATGTTCTGTTTTTTAAATGTGCTCTATAATAAAAGTGGATTGAATAATCGTATGTACCATATTATGATTATCTGCAGTTTTGTTCCTCAAAACTGTAAGAGTGAAAGAGCTGGAAATGTTCTTCAAAAACTTACTAAATTTATTCTGAGATTCTTTGTGAATTAGTTTTTAAGATACACTCATTTTCACACAGAACATGAACCAAAAACAGAAAGTAAAAATGTGCAAAAGGACAGTCTATATATCCAAATAATCATTCAAATTACTGATAATTAGAGGAATGCATATCTATAGGACCTCAGTGGATAACATTTATAGATAAATTATTTAAAATACACATGTAAATGAACAAATATACATAAAAACAATCTGAAATGGAGTGAAGGGGTGAGGTTAATTTACACCTGTCCATCCAGCTACGTAACCACATGTCATCTTCAGCACTGCATACAAGAGTTAGACGTGTTCAGCACCACAGTAATGCTACGTATTATTAGCACATTCTACTAACTTTTTATGCAACTAAATCCCAACGTTGTTTTAGAAATCTACGCTACTCGTCTCTCAGTAGATGAACTTGGCTTTATCTCCACTGTTGGCAGAATCTTGATCCGATCAGACAATTTGACAGCAACGCCGATAGCTTTGGTGGCTCCGTTAGGGATTTTTAGTGCATTCAGGTCTTTGTGAGTGTGGGAGTGTGTAAAGAGTGTGTGGTAAGTGTCTAGTGTGTGTGGGCTGTGTGAAAGAACAAGAAATAAAATCAAACTGGGACAGTGAAGATGACCTCAAACTAAATGTTTTACTACACAACCTTCCAACTCCCAGGTCAAATTCCACCAGTTCCTGTTGTTGTGGTCATTTGTGTGCAAGAGATTGTGTTACATCATGCTTATAATGCAAGGAACCCACAACCAAAGTGCTGTGAACATCTGATCAGATTCACAAAGCATCCACAGATCAAATTATATGGCTTTTTTTACCAACTTTCTAATGATTACATAAGAAAAACAAAGAGCTCTGATTTCTTCTGATTAATATGCAAGAATTATTGTTTTCTTTCATGGTTGTTATTCTACAGGCAGCCAAACATCGATATGCAAGCGGTGCTCCAGTAGGTTCATCAATGCAAACAGCACTTTAAACAGACTTAAAGGGTTAATCCATTTGAATTCAAATGTAATCAATTTAATTTAAGTTCATTAAATATTTTATACATTTTAAAATATTGTAAAAACTTTTGTTGTCATTTCATACACACTAAATCCAACATGCCAGCTTTGTCATGACACTGTAAATACAGTAAAACTACAGTGAAGTGTAACTTTGTACTGACCTGTGATCAACAAGATGAGCAACAAGTTTTTTTTTTTGCTGCGTATTTTTCTTAAACTGCTTCCATGACGCTTACCTCACAGGTAAAAAATAGGCATTGAGGCGAAACTCTAGAAGACATGCAGTCACAGTGTGGGGCAATCATGAAGTTCCACACATACAATGCACATACCGTGTAGTTGGTATAAAGACAGCCTAAGTTGACCTCCCTTCTCAAGATGCACATTTACTCAGTCACATTTCAGTTTACTCATTTTCTTGTATCTCTTGCTTCTTTTCCCACTATCACTATAAATAAACAAAGACCCAAGTTGCGTTCTTACAGAAATGGCTCCATTAGCTTCATCCACCAAGCACTAAATAGTGTTACAACTTGTAATATTTAGTAGGACCGAGCCCTGCACTTGAAAACAGCTTCATTTTTAAGTGCCATTGATTTTACAGTAACTTCCTGCTGTATTAAAAAGCAGCTTTCATTCCAAGAACAATGCTAACTATGTCAAACAATGCAACATTTTTCTTGCTTTAGTGTTTATAAATACTGCTAAAATGTCCTGAATTATAATATTTCACGTATTCTAACAAATTAACTTCATAATTATGCAAGTGCACAGGTTATAATAATAACTGCTATATATGACTTGGTCTTAAGCCCTCATTAAACACTGCTAAACATAGCAAAAATGCTAAGCATAACACAAATCTTTATCCATCTTTATATAAACAAACAAACAAAATAAACGTGCAACTCTTTTCTCCTGTTTTTTTTCCCTTTTTACAATAAACAGAAGCAATCCAATCAGTTTGAATTAGTATAATCATGACTATAACCAGTAGACCAACCAAGGAATGGGATGTTGTGGGGTAGAGGATCAGACAATGTCAGAATAACCTAAAACACCTCAGAGGCCAATGCTCTGCATGGTGTCATCAACAGCACTGGATGACCATACTCTCCTCGCCTCTTTGTCTACAATAACCATAGCGAACATCCACATCAGTGGATATACCGCCAGAAAAAATAGAGACTTAACTCTGGAGGAAGAGGAATGCTGAGCCAGATACCACGTGCCTTAAGATCATATTTTGAATACTCAGTAATGCAATGTCTGTATAAATCAAGCAAATTAAAAAAAAACAAAACAATGATATCACAGATTATATTTTACATCCATAAAAATAAAGTATAGTAAAAATGTGCATAAGGCAATGTACGTCTTTTCATATTTTCAATTTATATTCACCATTTTATTTACACAAAACTCAAGTTTTCTATACTTTTTCATAGACAATTAAACACTCATTTTCTTTCTAAATCACATTTAGATACATATGATTAGATTAATAAAGTGCCATCAGCATTAAGAAAGATTACTGAATTACAGCGTCAATCGGGTTGGACTGGGAGGGAAGGTGTATTTTACTTTATTACTTTTGTGCATAAAGTCTAGTACCAATTACCCAATTTAATCCTAGTTTTCTCCCATTTAACAATATAAAAGCGGACGTGGATCAATCAAGTCTATGTCGATATCTGCTGAGAAGTTTGTCTTTCATCAATCATTGACTAGAGCAGAAAGTGATCTCTATAAAGGTACTTCCTGACAATACTGTCCCTCAGTCTCCAAAGCTTTTTTCCAATTTGTACACAAGATTAACATAATTTAAACAAAAGAATTTTAAAAAATACTCAAAATAAATCTCCCTTACCAGAATAAAAATGATATGGTTACTGATACAATCAATGTTTATATCAGGTTTTGCTCAAACCTGAGCAAAACATGATGTTTACAGTTAAAACATGAACCTGAAATCCATCATTTTTAGATGTTTACATACCTCAAAATACCACCTAGTACTGTATAAATCCTGTAGTGATGGCAGAGACCGTTCAAAATAGGGAAATTGACAGGACAATATACACTACCTGTCAAATGACTGGACACGTCAATGTATTGTATTTTTCCTCCTTTACAATTTGCGATCAGTTAAACCCAGTAGGAAAAATAAACATTTCGGAATGAAGAAAAAGAATTAAATCTTGTAGCATTTTTCCTGTAAAAGCGTAACTGTTTGTACTTTATCAGTGTTAGATCAGGATTTATATGAGCTTTAAAATGAGCGCTGTGTAAAGTGAAAAAATCCACCCTATCACTTCACGTTGTGTGAACTTCGGTGGCCTGCCACTGAACTTTGTAGTGATCTGTGACCTACCTTTAGCGCATATTTGTCCCCGGTCTTCTTCTGGAAGATTTCGAGCACCTTGCCATTGATGCCCAGACCCAACACCTGGCTAGTCACCTTGTAGTCGTCAGTGATAGCGTTCTTCTTGATCTGCAAGCTGGGTCTCGCATGAAAGGGGAGGAACTGGCCCGCGGGATTCTGCTGTCCTCCCGGGTTCTGCTGCCCCGCGGGGTTCGGAAACAGTGGCTGGTTCTGTGCGTTGGATAGCATGTTTATAGTCTAAGCTGAAAGATGAACAGCCGCCACTTCTCAATATCGTTCCCCTCTAAACAGAAGTCGAGCCTTCCTGGGCCTTTGACGATCTATGCAGGGTGGGCGGCCAGGCCTGGGCACAAGCTGGCAGTAGTTCTGACGTTACAGGTTGAACAAAGTCACTTGGTTAGCCGACGAATGCTAAATTAGCTAGTTGTTAGCATACTAGCGCCAAGCTATTCTATGATCTATGATTCCCGGCTAACAACTAAGCTATCGGTTAGCTTATCCATCTCCTCCCACCGGTTCCTCAAACAACGCTTCGGAAACTTTCCTAAAACATCCTCTAAGTTGGCTAAAAGCGTTGGGTTTCACAATTAATATTGTGAAACTTCGTGAGTAAAGTTAAAAAGCTGTAATAACACCAAACGAAAGACAAATAACAGACAGAAAAGTCCGTAACCACTAGCACGCCACTACACTCCAGTGTACAGACAGACGACCAGCAGGTTTTGCTCTTGACGTCATCGCTGGGGGGGTTTCGGCGCTTAAAGGAGAAGTGCGACCGAGGAGGAAACTATTTACAGTCCATGGGAGGAAACGGCAGAGTTTATATAACACCAGCTTGTTTTATGAGCCACAAACTCACAAGATGCAAGGCACACCCAAGTAAAATGTCAGCAGTCGAAAAAACAAACTGTTTTGTCACTTTTAATGATTTTATTCAGTGTAAATAATTTGCTATAACCTTTCCAGTATTTGAAGTCAGGGACATTCTCCCAACGTTTCGTATCATAGACAGAAATAGACACACTAATCTCTGAACACCGACCTACAGGTTGTATGAAGGTCATAATTGTTGTTTTTCAACTGTTCCTAATTGCAATTTGATTAAGCAATTTATCGCCAAATGTTATACTGTTATAGCTGCAAACAGGTATAAATCTGTTATATTTAAAGGGTTTATACATTAACAGACTTCTTTTTAAAACTTATAAGAAGCTTTTTCCCCTTTAGGTTTATATTTTGTTACACTGAGCCTGTCAAAGTGTCTTAATTGCATGTTTAGCACATTAAAAGTGTAGTATTGATATAGTCTGCTGAAGAATTAGGATTGCAATCATTGCTATTTTTGTCGTAAATAAACTTTTCCAAAAGAAAAAAAAAACATCCCTTTTTACTCCCATAAGCATGATAAAGATTCCCCCCAAACGGGTATTTTGCAGATTTTGGTAAAAAGTTACAAAAGACAAATACTGTAAATAAATTAAAACAGATTCAGAAAAGATTTCAGCTCTTCAAATCCATGCAAATTCCCATGTATCCTAATAGATCATACATAATTTGCCTTTCCAAACATATCAGTTCAGCTGAATTTGTTATGCAAAAGCACGTGTCATGATGGTCTCCCCTGATATGTCATTTTTCTGAAAGTTAATGTAACCATTAGGAGGGTCTTAGACAGATCCTCCATAACTGTAAAACAATATTCAGAAAAGAATAGACTTTATTTTCATCATACAGCAAGGTGCAAATAATTGCTATAAAATCTTTATTAGTCTCACATACGGTTGGCACAAGCAGGGCTGTGACTCGGACTTTGGGAATACTCTGATCACTTCAGATGACAATTCCAGTTCTGTTTGGAAATCAATCATTTGTCTTTTGTCGATGATAAGAGTTCACTATTTGGTTTAAGGTTCATTTTTATTCAGTGCAGCCTGGATAGGGATGTCCTGGCTCTACTTAGTTTAGTCATTACTTGTGTTCATTGTTTGTAATGTTTACTGTGTGATTAACTGTACCCTGAGCACTGTGAGGCAACTTTGTTGGGATACTGGGCTATATAAATAAAATTGAATTGAATGGAATTGAATTTCCTAACATTCACAAAAGAAATAAACAAAAGACTAAATGCCTTTTTTTTTTCTTTTTTTTTTTTTTACAAAAAAAGTGTCCATAATATCTTGTTTTAGCTACAAATTAATCACATTAATAATGGAATACATACAATAAAACACCTGAAGTGTATTGTAGTCTTACCTAAATGTCAGCTTTAAACTTCATGTGGAAGTGGGACAAAAACTCTACTTTCACTGCAGCATCTCCTTTCACCACTAGATGACAGACCAACGTTAGTTTTTGTTAGACAGGCAGCTTCTCAGTGTGTGTGTCCCAGCACCATCTGAGACATGAGAAATAAAACTGACTCCAAAACATCAGCCTGATTGAGATGAAGGAGTTTTGAGCGGGGAGTGTGTTACAAACTCTTTCTTCTCTATAGCAACTTGTGGTAGTGATCATGATTCGGGAAAACTGGTGAGCATGAAGTTCATCTAATCCCATTTTATAGCCATAATAATTAAAAGTACTTGTGATTCAAATACTTTTTATGTGTAAGTATATTTATACTTATTTATATTTAGCTGCCTCATACACATCACTATCAATCTGTATGCAACTGTTCCTACGTAACAGAGCTAAATATCCCGTTTTAAAATGCTAATTATGAAAACAATACAACTCAACAAGAAGTGTTTCTCATCAATAGTGAAGATGTTTCATGTCACGTTCCAAACCTGCTGCACCACACACACTCTTGTGTAATTCTGTGTGTACATAGGATGGAGGGGCCAGGACCTAACTCGCACACCTCTGTCTACTCCCCGTGCTTCTCCTCACCCAGTCCTGCTTGTTCATGCAACTCTGCAAAGGTTTTTAAAGGTTACCCCACAACAAAGATTAGCACTGAGTTGGCAGTTTTTTGCAGGGTTATCCAAAGTCTTGCTACATTAATAGAAACTTTAAAAGCTGTAAGCTTCTCATAGATTACAGCTCTCTGAGTGACACTTCGATATAAGATGCAAAAATGGCCAAGAGTAATATTCCCACTGTGCAATTCCACACCAGCCACGCTCACCTTAATTTAATTTAGACGTTTTATCAAGCACATTCAAACAGGGAAGGATAAATAACTCCTGTTACTGGATGAAAGGTGCTCCCAAAATAAGTGGATCTTAATGTGTGAATTGGATCGGGTTTCACCTTGCTATGATGTTAGACAGTGCTACTGTTTGAATTCATGCTTTTTAACATTATGACATAAAATGAGAATTTTGGATGGTAAAATATTTGCTTTAACACCAATGAAGTAATGCATCTTACTCTCTTACTCACACACGTGAGCTCTATTAAAACAATTGCCAGCACATAGAAGTTCCTGTTCTTTAGCATAAGATGCTATTCACACTTATTCTCCACAGTTATGTAAGAGAAGGATATCACATGTCTTCATGGATTCCAGACATACACCCAGAGGAGGTCTTCTCCATCATCTATCCAAAGCTTCACGCACATGCTCACACATAATTCACACCCAGACAGCCGTGTCGAGTGTTTGAGATCCTTGCGTTTTTCGCAGCTTTGTAAAGATAAGTTGACACATGCAAAAGACTTACTGGTACTTTCATCCAGTTTCATCCACCCCAGGCACTTCCTTCAACGTGTTCATAACAGTGTTTTCCCAGGGGAAAGTATGATGTGACCATGGCACGTTAACCAAGATGCTGATAAGACACCAAATACAGATATGTTTTCCAAGAAGCAGGGTAAAGATGTGCAACAGCCCTATGTACAAATAAAAACAAGACAAAGACAGTATCCCAGATAAAAATCTTCTTTTCTTTCTCTTTTGTTGGAGTCTATTATTAATTTGGTGTCAATACTTTGCTTTAAAAAGGTGGTACGTTATCGGCACTTGCTAAAGTTTCTCATAACTGATGATGAGATCAGATTTTCTGGCATTGGATAAATATCATGCTTATGGGGGAGACAAAGACAACTCCAGTGAAAAAGAGACCTTCAAAAGAGATAATAGGGAAGGGCTCATCTTTCTGCAAAAGACTATGTCAGCAGATAGTCAAACCATTTCAATGAGTCATTCATTGATTTAAAAAAGGAAAGAAATAATCAGCGTGAAAATGTAAAGAATCTTTGTAATAAATGAAAAATACAAAAACATAACAAATAAAACTTAAACGAAATATTAGATCTGATGTATTTAATCAAAGTGGGACAGATCTTTCCATGTGGTCTGACCATTTCAACACTGACAATTAAGCAGATGATGTTCACGAAGCTCAGACCCCTCCACCCACAAATCCAAGCTGAGAGGGAAAGGGCCCATCTGCTGTTAGAACACAGGCGATGATACGGGGTGCTGCATTAGGGCACACATTATGGCTGATTTGTGCATTAATGCTGAATTATATTTACAGTTTTAGGAGTATCATAGTCAGATGTCTGGCTTTTTTCAGCCAGACTAACTGAGTGTTGCTCCACATCAATCCCACAGGGACATTCTTCTTCTGGAAACTACTCTATATAGTTATTATATGACCCAATCTCTGAGTTATGTGTTGGTGTCCAAAACTTCACCTTGGTTTAAGTTGATCAGGAATGCATGGACTGTGCACAAAAATGCACAATTTGTCTGTTTTTTCCTAAACGGCCTTCCAGGAGATGCTCTTATTTTTTTCACAGTCCTTCTTTTAACTCCTGGGAACATGAGATGCATCTCCCCGTTCTTCATTAGTGTGCATAAGTCAGAGCAAGTTTGGAGCAGTTATTTCAGGCTGGCCAGAACCCCTCTTTCTCAGAATAATCCTCTGCTGCAGGGCTGAAACCCTAGCCGTCTCTTGATTTAGTACCACAGTCAGCACTGGCTCTGATATGGGATTTTAACACCTGAACACTGGCAAGCCTCCTCCCCAACATGGGACCTGTTGAACTGGCTCACCCCACTGTTGCACACAAAAACACACCCACTCATATCTCATGATGCCCTCTTGTGATCCCTCCCTCTGTTCCTCTCATTATCAGGGAACCTTTTTTGTCTCACTTTGTATCTTCTGTATCTCTGACCCACTGTAAGACTTTTGTTTGTTTAATTTATGGATTCTAGAAAACACATAAGTTTTACGACTCTGTTTTAAATTGGTGCAAATGTTTTCTGCTCCAATGCAATGCAGTGATTTGTTGTTGGTTACTAAGCATTAGACAGTGTGTGCAAAAGCTGTTTGACTCTGCTCTGCAAAACAAACCCCCTAAAATAGAGGTGCCCAAATCTGGTCTTCAACATCTACCATCCTGCAACTTTTTAGATGCACCCCTTTTCTAACACACCCAAATCCATCCATCCATTGTTTGTACCACCTATTCCAAGGAAAGGTCACGGGTAGCAGGAGCCTATGTCGCAGGGCCAACACAGAAGGACAAACAACCAGTCACATTCACTCCTAAGGAAAATGTTAAATGACCAATCAACCTACAATGCATGTCTTTGGACAGTCTGAATCAAATGAATAGTCTGCATGTCATTAAGCTCTGCAGTGGAAATGAGCCATTTGTTAGATTTAGCTGTGTTGGACAAGAGTTGCCTCTCAAAAGATACAGGATAGTAGATTTTAAGGACCAAACTTGGAGTTCCAGAAGCATAACGCAACCTGGAGAAAAGGACGGAGCTTGGCGTGTGTGCCACAAGAGCTGGGTATAATAAATAAATACATGAAAAGAAGTCATAGTTCATTCATATTATTCTCTTGCAGAACACAAGCCTGCAACTGCACTCCATTTGAAAGCTTCTTTCTCACACACACACACACACACACACACACACACACACACACACACACACACACACCTGCAATCTGGCAGCAAACTAGAAAGGCATTTGTTGTTTTTGACAAAGAAGCTGCACAATACCATGCAGGACATGCCTGAACACACAAAGAAAACTATGTAAGGCTTGTCATCCATAAAGTGGTCGGCCTCTTCTATAGCCCAGCAGGAGGCATGTG
>JBAMIG010000003.1:21820674-21831450 GCA_037177335.1 Kiunga ballochi
CAGGATGTCTGGACACACAGACAATCTCAGCACAGGAAACAGGGCTTAACCAGCTCTGTGTGTGTGTGTGTGTGTGTCTACTTACCGTGTGTTTGGGCATTGGGGGCAACCCAGACAGGCCGTTTGCATCTGCTTCGTCTTTAAGGATGTGATCCGTCCTCATGTAGGAGTCGTACAGGCCGTCCCCATGGCGTGCTACAGGGGCGGTAGAACAACGTGTTAGCGTGGGTTCGATCAAAATGTGCTGAACAGAAACACCCAATGTTCCTGGGTGATGTCAGCTGGAGGAAATGTAATCCCGTCCACAGAGACAGACGATCCTGCTTCCTTAAACCAGGCAAACACGCATTGATTGGCTCATCAGTCAGCCTCCAAGTTCCAACAACTACCTGAACACGAAAACAAATGATTTATAACGGTTTGACAAATCCCATGAGCTAAGCTCAGCGTGGCAGCCCCAGCCCCGCTGTTCTCAGGGGACCCAGAGTGAATTCTGCCTGCCACAACATCCTAGCCCACATTTACTGTGAAAAGGCCATTATTACAGATACACCATTGTATCTATTGTGTCCCATACATTGTATCCAGGGCCGTGGTTCTGACCTGACCAGCTTAGATACGGCTTAGGGTCCCAGATCGCTAGCGCTGCAAGTGGTATTATTGGCCTAATGGGGGTAACAGATGCCTCAGTGACGACAGCATCTTTCCATCTGTCCATCTGTCCATTCAGGCCAAGTCATTTAAAGCACACACAAGGTGTGCTCTGAGTTTGAGCCAACACAGAAGGATGTATGGAGCTTATCATTCAATAGTGCCCGGTTTCACGCTCACCTCCGTGGCATCGAGCCAAACCCCTACAGAAACGTGAGACGATTCAAACAAGAGTAGATGGAAGAGAAGAGCGTTTGAGACCCGTAGGCTGAAATGACAAACCTCCATCAACCTGCTGTTTATTCAGCCGACATCCAACTCACACACACTCCCTGAGGCAATCTTATAATCTCTCTTAGTATGAAACCAAGCTGAATAACGTGTGAACATACGCCACTTAGAAAGCCATTGTTTTGGGCTAGCATATTAGCAAAAGCCTTCAGTTTTTGGCATGTTTGATGTTCTCTGACTAGTCCCAGAGAGTGCTGTAACCATGTGCAGGTGCGTCACAGCCCACGTCCCTCGTGCTAGCTCGTCAACAGACCGGCTCCTGGACAGATTAGATGCTTGGATACAGGCGCATTAAACCTGCACAGCACAGCAACCGACAGCATTAGGGCTCCATGCACAATATTGGGCAAGCACAGACCCCATGAGCCTCCCGAAAACCCCTAATCACCCAGCAGGGGCTCTGCAGTTGCTTTGGAGGATCTGACTCAGTTGCCCAATCAAAACCTGTACAAGGCAACTAAACAAAGATCATTAGAGCAAAATTATCTATATAACCAAACATGCAACCCCATGAGAGCTTCACACAATGTGAAACCCCCCTCATACATCCTTTCTACACGATGGAGTGTAGGGAACAATGTTCAAGCAAACAGACACACAACAGCTTGTGTTGTAAAAGTGGGAATGTGGTGGGGTAGCCACAGCTTTCTGCCTGCCTTCCCCCCTCTCCTCTAACTTTTTCTGGTATTCACAGAAGCTTAACCCTAACCCTTCACCATGAACCATATAAAACACCTGAGAATTTTAACTTTCAGCATCCTCATGGTGTTTTATCTGCTCCTGCACATCACAGGAAACATGACAGAAGTGCAACTACCTTTAAACATGTCCTGGAGCCACAATCAATGTCTAGATGTAGGGCAAGTATAAAACAATATGGATGGAGCAAACTCCAAACTAGTTATTATAGCAGCCAATAAATGCTTATGAGGAAGAGGTGTAAACAACTTCCCAGACTGACTCACAAAAACAAGCTGTGGGAATTATTAATGTCATTCCCATGTTGCTGTTGTTGTTATATATATATATATAAAATACATATAAAAGCAAAAGAAAACATGTTTACAAGCTTGCAAAATGCGTGGACACTGTCTGCTGTGCGTCCACAGAAAGACAAGACAAGGTGAGTGTAAGTAAAGCCAGGAAATTCATGTAGCAACTGCATTTAAATCCAAACAAAGAGAGATGGCACTCATTTAGTTACCTGTTGCTATTGGGCCCTCTGGTTTTCTGCTTATTATCATCATGTTTGCAATGTTTTGTTGATGCCAGCATCCAAACTGAAAAAAAAAAATCAATCCAGGATCTTTTAAAGAAGGAAAAAGTTCAAATAAAGCATTTAAAATTGTTTTAAGTGAGTTTTCAAGAAGGGACTAAAACACCTTCGAGTTGCTAAGCTTAACTCACTCGTTATTCCCTCTCGGAGCAAACTAGCTCTTCTTTTTTGGGTTTAACGGGGGTTCATCCTTGTTTTATTAAACCCAACAATCGTGAATTTAAACTCTCACTCGGTGTGGTGAACATTAGTCTTTGCAGCAGTCTGAAAAGCCTCAACAGACGGTGGGGGGTCGTTATCCTCGGCTAGCTAGTCAGCTAGCTCGCACAGCCGGAAAAACACTCGTCCGGACGGGAGCCGCTCCCTCTGCTGAAAGTAGTTTGAGTCCAAATGTTACAGATAGTTTGTCTGAGCCGCTTGCCCCTCGCCTTTCTCTGACAGTACAATGAGTCGATCCAGAGCACCATTCCCGTCCCGCTTAGCTGACTTGGTAGTTAGCAAACAGCGACGCAACCACTCGTCGAACAGCCAGAATTCGTTCTCCTTCGGGACAGCTTGGCTGCTTTGCACGTCTCCGGTGATGGCTAGCCAGAAAACAGGCTAGCTGTACACAAACCTCATGTTAGCATCAGAAACTAGCGCAGGATCCTCCTCGCAGGGAGCTTCACCTGAAGCGAGTGCAGTAAAGCTGCACCTTGTAAATCCTTCAGAGTGACGAGAGTATCTTATTCGACGGAGCTGTGTTGTTGCTGAGGGCGTCTTCAGTGAGCAGAGTCAGCAGCAGGCGGACAGAGGGAGGGAGCGGGGCGGAGCTTAGCGAGCAGCCAAACATGCAGAACAGCGCCCTCTATCGTTCATTCGGGGTTCTACACATTACCGCTGTAAAATACTGTTTTTCAAGCTGCTATTTAAAATGAAATAGTTGTAAAAATAAAGGATTCATTTATACACCCTAAGCAAATTATCCTAATGACATGATACACATTCATTACAACATTTGTTTTAATTGATTTTTCGCAAAACTATCAGCAATTCTGTCATACCAGCTTCAAAATTATGATTCTTTTTTTTAAACAACAGACTATGTTTTTAAAAACCTTACAGCTTCTGGGATTTTTGTAAGCTTTTGCACAATTGTTTAAACTTTTTATTAAGTTAAATAAAACATAAATAAAATATTTTATATTGATTAATATTCAGAATGCCAGTTGGAGCCTTCCTTGGGTCCACAAAGAGCTGTTGGTCTTCACTTTGTACACCCTATGAGGAGAACTGTGGATTGAAACCTGAGAGTGCATGGTGATCTATACAAGGCTAGAAATAGTGGGAGGCATTGCAGAGGACAGACGGAGTAAGACCGGGCCGGCATGAGAAGGGGAATAGGCTAAATTCAGAAAGTGATACATGCTGGGTAGAGGCTGTTGCTAATCTTAGCTCTTTCTCAGAGGTGAGAAGTAGGGTCTGTCTATATTTGCTGCCATAAATATGTATGCTGACACAGTTTTAGGTGGCCCCTCTGGCCTGCAGCCAGCCTTTAAGACCACTTTGGCCATGCTGAGTATTCTTAAATGGTGGCATATAGGGAGAGTAGGGTCACAATCTCTATAAACTGATGTACTACTTTGCACTTCCCTCTAAACAGAGTTCAAGGTGTGAGTGTGTGACCAAGCACAGATTTAATCACTGCTGGTGAATTTACGGCTACAGCAAGACATGGGACCAGGTGCAAACCTACCTATAGGTCCTTGTGGGGGGTTCTATTTGGATCTAAACCTTGTGACAGACACTGACACCTGTGAGTTTAATAGTCTGAAGGTATATTCTGAACGCCCTCTGAGCTCAAAGATCACCTTAAAACAGCCATATCAGGCAAAGCATTGCAAAACTAAATACAGCTGAAGAACTTAAATGCTTCAATCTATCAATCCTTAAAAATAAAGCCTCTGTCCCACTCTTTTCTGTCTCCCTGTCTCTGCATTTTTCTCACAAACAAGCATCTGCTGGCGCGCGTAGAGGTCTTGTTTTCAGCTTAAACAATGTGCTGCCACCTGCTGGTGACATGAAGTCACTGCAAGCTGGCTGCTAAAGAAAACATTGGATAATGTTATAACCAATTATTCTGCCCATATCACAGACATGATAAGTTTCATATAACTCCTTCATCTTATAGAAGCAAATAGGATAATATTTACCTGTATTACAAGCAACAAGATCTTTGTTTCACTGTAGAGGACTACAAAAAAACACAAATAAACAAGAATGTTTCAATAAAGGGATTACCATTTTTATTTTATTTTAATATTCTGTACAGATCTACTCATATGTATACACGCTTCTTCAAATAAAACAAAATAAGTTGAAAACAACAAGTCTCAACCTCCTCAGTGTGTGGTTGGTTCTGAAATAAATAACACACACATTCAGGTGAGCATGATGATGGAGGGCACACTTACATACAGCACCACCCAGGAAACACAGATTTGCACACACGGAAAAGCACCCAGACATGTACTCAGGCACCTGCGTGTGCTGAAACACATCGTACGTAGATACATGGGGCACATGAAACAAAAGGCACTGCCAGCAGGAACAGCTTGGTGGTGATAAAAAACACAGGTTTGCGTTTTCAGAGAAGTGCGTACTTGTGGACATCAGTATTTTGATTGGATACGTGTGGAGACCAAGTTGGCAAAAGGTTTTGGTTAAATGCTTCTACTTCATGATACACATGCACACTATTTTTCTCTTTTCTCCAGAACAAACCGCAACTAAACTCACACTGGAAATGCAACATTACAGTGTTTAGTACTGGATAAATGAGGTCCAGCAGGAGAGAAACGGTACACATACACTCATTATGTTGACTGCCCTGGATGATCACACACACTCTCACACCAACCATCAGGAATGATACAAAAAATATTCATATTTATAACAACAAAGTTAAACCTTGTCACTAGTTTTTTTCTTCTTCTCTTTTTCCAGTGTCTACATAATACATATGCGCTGCAAACACATCATTGGTACATCATAGCCATTATCATAAATTTGATATATTTTTGTTTATTTTAATTTACTTAGGAAGGTGGGAGGATAAAAAACATATGCATGCCAAGCCCCGGATTGTTTTTGGGAGGACCGCTCAGTGACCTGCATCAATATGTGCAAAACAAGCTGGTTTGATTATTACATACACCTCCATTCAATAAACCAACTTCCATATGTCTGTAATCCATTTTAAACCCTCGCAGTAGCTTTACGCCTCTCAGCTTTGGTGTAAAAGGTCCTCTCACATTCAAATATAACCCCAATACAGTAACAGAGTTTGTGAAATGTATCGGGAAAGGTATGAAAGCTGCCTCTCTCAGCTTTCCTTGCAGCTGGAGTTCATGCAAAGGCAGCTAGATTGAGATTTGAAGCAGGGAAAAGGAGAATGATGCCAGTTATCACCTGTGGTCATGTCAACACTGAGGATACTGGAGAAGAAAGGAAGAGAAAAAGTGCATGAATGAAGATCTCTCTGACAGCGTCATGATCTTTTCAGGCATTTTCACTTTGCATTAAGGTTGGCAAACGAGAACAAATAAGCGTGTTAGAATATATGCTGGTGCCTTCCGGCGGGGTCAGCTGGGATTGGCGACCCCCTTCAGGGAATAAGCGGTAGAAAATGGATGGATGGATTAATGGATGCCCTCCGGTGGGGTTTATCTTTGCGTAACACATGAGAAGACTCAAAGAAGGGACCCCTCATCTTTCTGCTTCTTACAAATCCACATATCCAGCAACTAAAAAAGAACATCTGATTGTAACTGATGCATCATTTCCAGGAATAATAGCAGGAAAAAAAAAAACACAACATGATTGTCCTTCCATCCCAGTAAGATTCAGAAAATAATCATGCCTCCTCTTTTAATCCTAACTCTATGTGCAGGGCAGATGAGCTGAGACACACTCATGCATAAGTAACACTTGCAGTAGCAGCAGCAGCTAAATTAGCAGAAAAAGGAACCTTTAAAACGCCACTGATTTATATCTGTCCCAAGTTGCAGTCCACTTCCTGTGTGTATCCTTGGCAATGAAACCACTACTGGTCCATATTTTCTCCTCAGGGAGCAGAGGAATATTAAGTAAAGGTGTGTGGGAGGGGGGAAGGTGGGGGGGGGGGGGGGGGGGGTGTAAGTCCTGAGAAAAGGATAAGCATCTGTGTGAGATTTGTCGGCATGTTTGATTATGTGTGGAGCCTAAAGTTCAGCCCGGGCCCCGCCCTCTGAAGAGACCACAAGGTCCTGAAGGAGGCTGGACAGTGTCCGAAGGGTCAGTCTCTCCCTGGGTTCAACACATAAGTGGGGTGTGTGTGTGTGTGTGTGTGTCAGGGGTCATGTTTTTGGAGGGCCTGCTGTAGTTTCTGTCGGTAAGTAGCGTATTTTTGCTGCACTGCTCGTATGCGTTCCGCCTCCTCTTTCTCCAGGATGGTGAGGAAGTTTTGAAGCTCAGGGACAGAGAAGGCGTGCCACTGTGGAGAAAAAAGAAAAAACAGGAGCATTTTATCAACTCGCCCAGATAGATCCTCATTATGTAGACATTTAGCATGTAAGCATGGAAAACACAGCTACTTCTGCGTTTCTGATGTGTTTTGATGCTCTCTCACCTCCACTTCTCCAGTCTCATTTTCTTTCAGTACAAAGGTGAGCTGCTCTGTGTCGGGTCCTGCGATCAGCCTCAGGAGAAGCGGACGTTCAGACAGAGGAAGCTTCTGGAACAAATCTGCACAGAGACAATATTGAGTCATCCGAATTGCATCTTGCACAGTTAGCTTGTAGCCCCTTGGTGCTCACCCTGCCCATCGCGGTGCGTCTGCCTGTACAACGCAAACTTGCGAGGATTGTCCAACACCATGAACTTTTTCAGCAAGCCTTGAATGACCTCTTGGGTGGTAGTTAGAGAGCTGATGTGGAGCTGCTTCATAGAGTCACATGGTAAATAGAAGGAGGTTCTTTTCTCGATACGCTCACAGTCTGTTTCGTCCTCTTCTGATGCCGCGCGACTGCGGCTTCCTGTCAGCCTGCAGACCCCCTCTGGACCCGGCTCTTCCACCGCAGGGACTGTTACTGGCCGACTGAGCCGCAGAAGGACTTTGATGAAACCTGTGTAAGAACCGTCTGCAGCCTGAACACAGCAGAGAGAGAGAGAAAGAGGGAAATACATCAAGCCAAGGAAGAGATGCCTGAATGAGTATTTGCACTAGAAAATGTCCATCAATGTAAGACTTAAATGTCTTCGCTCTGGCTGATGTGGCTGCACAGCTGGTTGGCTGAGCTTTGCTTTTCAGTATAATCCAAATCGGCACTTCAGTTCTCCCATACCTCTTTAATCAACATTTCCCATCCTATTGGTGCAAAACCACAGTGCAAAAGGGGAACGAAGTGCTGCATTGTTTCATAGCTGGAGGCAGTCCTTTCCTGGAGTTTAGTCATTGTGAAGTTGCTAGGCAACCAGCAGATTACCTCCATACTGTACCACGTGAGGTGTTTCCCTATTTTCAGCCTATGGTATGATCAGCTAACTGGCTGATCCTTTAAAAACTCACCAGGTTCATGCCATTTTCAGAGACCTGAGCGTTGTACTCCTCTATCCTGCTCCGCACTTCTTCCTCTGACAGGTCTTTAGTTCCTCGCCCTTCTTCCTCTTTTGTCTCGCTCTGCTGAAAAGTGAAATAAAAAACAGAACACATCAGCAATGAAGCGACACGAGAGCTTCATCTTAACCAGCAGATGGGGCCACCTGACCCTGTCCTTTCAAAACCCAATCATCCATTTGTCGCTGCTCAAGTTTCTGATGAGATGCCCGAATGAGAAAAGGACACTTTAATAAGCTGTACGAAGCAGCTGGTAGAAATTGGCGGCTGTCTCTTGGCTAAAATAAAGCTAAAAAGCTTCACACTAGAGGTTAAGTGTGGTCTCCATGCTCTTTATGTCCTCTATCTTTGCCTTTGCATCGAATTGGGATTCTCATTTGCACTAAACCTCCTCTTCTTCCTCATCACTGTTGCACATGGAGAGTGGAAATGTTGTGAATGGAGCTGATAACACAAGCAGCATCGCAGTGCAGGCATATTGACGGTATTGCTCCTCTCTCATTCATTTCTCTGACACAGAGACCGAGAGAGTGGGGAAAAAAAACCATGAAGGGAGGAAGGGGAGGAGGGGGAGGCAGCGAAAGAGGCAAGTAAGGGGTGAGGAATGATGAAAGAGCGGCTGCTGAGCCAGCCTTAGCAACACAGAGTTTGACTGGGTTATTTTTAGTACAGTGGGATGCATCCTCTTTATCTCACAATAGTTCCCCCACCTTCTTCTACACTTGGTTTGCATTTTTGGGGACAGAAAGGGATTTTGTGAGGAAGAGCAAATGTGGCAAGGGAATCTTTCAAAAGGGGAGTCCTCAGCATGTGTGATGAGGTCACTTTCTTACAGGACAGGAGCAGTGGGACTGGTTTCATGTACTGTATGTGAGCCAACCTTCCACTATAGGAGCAAAAGAGGCGATGACATCATCGCAAATTCAATGCAAGGCTGATAATATGTGTCCATGAGGGGGTAGGATCAGTAAAAGTATGGGTAACAATGACCCAAACGCGACACCATAAGAGCAGAGAAGTACACAAGAAGAAGGTGGAACAGTCTCAGGTAAACAAATTCACTTCCATTTAATCAAAGTCTGTGGGACCAATGTCCTGCGAGTGTTGTGTAACCCAGAGCCAGGAAAAGAATCTGACGGGTAGGAGTCAACCAGTTTGTCCAATTTGAAAGCAACAAAATGAAAAGAACCTCGCAGGAATTCCTGCGTTTGTATGAGAGTTTCTAAGCGTATCAGAGGCAGTGCCATGCCCTCCATTTCTGCATACCAGCGAGAGTTATTGGACAACAATAGAGGGGGACAATGGTGCAGTTTTTTCCTCTGACAACACACAAAGTTCTGGCTGAACCGGGTCATGGCGGAGCAAATGACCGAGAGGACGCAGAGGAGGGGGGAAATGTGAAACTAAACTCACAGCAATGACAGGAAAACATCATTTAGAGGGAAGAATCATTTACACAACTCCTTATGAAGGCACGTGTCTCATTGTGGGGTCACGCATCCATCTGCAAGCTGAAAAATATGCAAAAGCATCTTTAATCTTCTCTTATGTTCAATTTTTTGTACCATTTTTGTTGAAAGTTTCCTTTTTTCATGCATTTCATCCCCTAATCCGATCCTGATGAGGCAGATGATGCACATGTCTGCTCTAAAGATACATTTCACAAATTAAACTCTAGTTTCCGGCTGTGCAATTAATGCACAGGTGATGTTTGGTCTGGTGAAAACCACACTGCAAGTGTCAGACAGACACAAACCATGGTTTCCTGTTCATCAGTCACAACCCAACAGACATCAGGTTGCCTAAACCTGTTGGTTTTCATTGTTATGTAAGCATCACACACACACACACACACAAACACACATACCATTGAGATGCACACACAAACTCGGGGTGACACGAGTGAGTCTGATGAGATCAGACAACAGAGGTCACATGACTGCTTGAAATGTCACTGCAAAGCTCGGAGTCTTAAATGAAGCTTTAAACAACCAGAACACCTTGTTTTGTTATTTTTTAGTCTACGGTATGATGAAAAGGTGAAACAGATGTGTAAAACACACACAGACTGCTGTGTGTTCAGGCACCACCTTTAATGGGTCAGGGTTGCAGAGGAGATGCGCCATGGAGAACACGTATGCAGATTCTGTTTCACAGCTCAGAGACGGCTGTGTGTCATCGCTGTCAGTCCACACAAGCACGTACATATGTGTGAGCACACACTCACACACACTTGAAGGCATCTTTATATCGCTTCTGAGAACTTGCTTTAATATAAATTATGCAGATTCCCAGTAATCCAGCTGGTAGTATATGAATAATGGGCTCAAATGGGTCAAAATATCTTCAATCATCAAGAAAACTATTCTATTCAAGCATTTATATTTAGTCAACCTTCAACTGAAATCTAATCTATTTAGGAGTAAATGATTTTTTCTCATATGAATAATCTTAAAATGAGTTTTATTTATGCCACTGTTACAGCAAAGGCTTCCTAACTTTATTATTCTACCAACCTTTGCAAGAAGGAACAGCTACGTATAAAAAACAATGTTTTAAAAGAGCATCAGATCAATCAAATAGTGAATAAAGGCAATGAGAAAAATAAAATCAGTCTTTTTACCACGTTTATTCATCTGAAACTGTACGGCTCGTGTCCCAATGACCTGGTTTGTGTTCACACGGGGACGTTGCATCATAAAACACACATCACATATGATTATGTACAGGTCTCCTCAACATCCATTCAGCACCCACCCACTCGCTTCAGCAGCGAGCGACCGTAGAAACAACACATGCAAGCATAGAAGCATACAATAGCTGGCATTCATTTGCATTGGACCAGAGAGGAGTGGGGGGGGGGGGGGGGGGGGGGGGGGGGGGGGGGGGGGGGGGGGGGGGGGGGGGGGGGGGGGGGGGGGGG
>JBAMIG010000003.1:21831550-21851721 GCA_037177335.1 Kiunga ballochi
GCTTGTCTGAAGCAGACGGCTTGTTTGCGTGTACTTAACAGCTCCTCACAGCTGTGTTCTCTCCGAACGTAACTGGATAAGACCTCATCCATCAGAAAAATGCACCCCCCCCCCCCCCCCCCCCCCTCCTGTGCAACAGAGCAACACGGACGCATGCATGCATTAAAGCTAGCGGGCTAATCTGTAGCAAAAGGGTCAGCTCTGGAAATAATTAATAAAGAAAAGCAGATCTCTGTGTATTTCGGCACACGCACGGGAGAAGCTTTAAAAACAACGTGCACCTCTCTGTAAGACGGCACACGAGAACTTTGCATACCTCTTTTCCATATTCAAACACAGAGCAAAGTAGAGCACTTTACTCTGTAAAGGCGATGTCATGTCGAGCTCCTTTTAGAGCTTTCATTGAATTCCACTGCAGGATGTGAAGCCATATAAGATTTCACACACTTTCTTTTATGGCTGAATAGTGCCAGAATGATAAGCCTTGCATGAAGGCATCAAGCCAGACAAACTAACCCCAATACCCTTCTGTATCAGCATGCCACCCTAACTCTGCCTGCTGACAACACAGCTGGTCAATTATTCAGAGAATATACCTTCTCCAAGTCAGACACCAAAGAGGAGACGAGGACAGCAAGAGACGGCCTGTTCATTTACATTCATGCAAAAATCTTTTTGGGCATTTAATGCTTCTACTTAATTATATTCCTGTCATCTGGAACATATAAACCCACTGCAGAGGCCCAGTAGCATTGTCTATGTGGTGTTACTGGTCTCATAAGTTATGTGTGAAATAACTGAGCCGAGCAAAACTAAATCTCAGGAAACTAAAGAGTGCCAACAAAACCATGAGTTGCTATGGTAACTAAAAAAAAAAGTACCGGTAAGTAGTTGCTATCTTCTGCACACACGCACACGCCAACACACGCACGCTCTAATGCAAAAGCATGAGCTCTGTGTCGACAGAAACCTCTCCCACTCATTGTAGAGAGGAAGCCATTATGGGCTGCCGTTTAAGATCATTAACATCTCTGCAGAAAAGGAGCAAACAAATGATCTGTGCAGGTCGTGTTTAGGAGTCTGAGACGAAGACTTCAGTCTCCACACTGTCTTACAGCATCACTAAATAAACAGGCCTGAGGGATCAAACCAGTGGATCAGTGTTACACAACACAGATATATGACAGTAACCTCTTCCCACACACTCACACATTCACACACACCTAAAGGCCTGCTTCAACAGCACCACTTCCTCTACTGACTTCTGCTTAAAGTGTCTATTATTTCATATAAAGGTGATTTTTCTCTAGCAATACTAAAACAACTATAATCTTTTCAGCTGATTGAAACTTTTTTTCTCTAATGTTTACATCCAGACTGTACCTTCGCTGCATGCTTGGGCCTCCGGAAGAACGAGGTCTTGGCGGTGAAGAAAGTGAAGTCCTCGCTCTCATCATCCAGGCTGCAGTACCCGCTGCTCATGCTGTTACTGCTGGTCATGGAGGGGGTCAGTACCGTGCTGACAGTCATGGAGAGCTTCGGCCAGAACCGCTTCTGGCACCAGAGCAGCACCGCTTGAGGAAGTGATGGGTTGCCTTGAAATGCAGGGGCTGAAGTGACACTCAGCCACAACCAGAATCGTCACACATTTAACTGGACTTTTAGAAAAAGTCAGCGCTCCTCTGCTGTTGGATCCGGGGACTTCCACGCTCCATCTGCGAGGGCCAAGCAGGTGAACTCAGATCCGATTCGGCACTTCGGTTGCCACCGGAGAGGGGGACCAGGAAATATGAGAGCAGAGCACAGACGAGTCACTTCCTCCTGATGGGTGTGTGAGTGTGAGAAAATGCTCTGATGCTCGTGTCACAATCAGGCTGTATAGTTTAGCTCCTCGCAGCTAAACATATAGACCAGTGCTCGCTTACGCACACAGTTTGGGACTCCACGTACGCATGGAGTCAGTTTACAAGTCGGTTTTAAGTTTACTCTGCTCACCTGAGAGCACCTGCTATACCTGCGCACTCATAAAGGCATGCATGAAATCCCACATCCTGCTTGGGTCCTGCTGTGAGCTGCCACGAAAGGAAGAATGACAGTTCAGGTCATATCCTGGTTGCAGAAGCAGCTCAGTTATGCTGCATTTATTTGTATAAAGCATCCGTCTGAGGCTGACGTGAAGAGTAAGCAGCAGCAAAGGATATCTTGGCTACAGCAGCAACACGTTCTCCTCTACTGTCCGTTGCTTTGGCGATACCAGAAGACTGAATCCTCCCACTCACGCTCCTCTCTTTCCCACTCTCCTCTCCTCCCTGCCTGTGTTTTCACTCGTTTTCCTCCCTCAGTCTCTCGCAGCCTCGTTCAACCATCTGTGGTTGAGTGTGCTATCATGCTGCATGCACCCTCCCCCGTCTACCTTCTCTCTCTCTCTCTCTCCCCCTCTCTCTCTTCCTGCAAGTTACTGCACCCTGCAGAGCATGGCCACTTCCTCTCGCAGAAGACAAATGCAAAATAGAGAGAGAGAGAGAGAGTCATGGGTAAACAGAAAGAGTAGATAAGGGGGAGCTCTGAAGCCTCAAAGCTCTTGAGTTGCGTACGTCAAAGCAGCAGAGGCAGGAAGTGGCAGAAAGGCTTGGAAAGATGGCTGCCCTGCACATATTTGAGTGCAGCACGCAACGGTAATTTAGAAACCGGCACAGCCTCCATAAATGGTACTTTTATCTGGGATCAATCCACAATGAAAGCAAAACTGTCAGCAACAAAGCCAGTCAGGGTCAGGCAGAGCAATATCCATCTGCTACATTAGGAAAATAATGATTGATTGCCCCCACAGAAGATGTTACTATGACCTCTAACCTTACACTGACCGCAGGCTGTGGCCGTGACCCACCTTGTTAAAAACTAGCCCTGTAAGTCCCTGATATTGATTGCACACATGTTCATCTTTCTCTATAATACGGTTTTACTATCTGCTCAGACAGAGTACAGGCAACTTTTTTGTTGGGGTGGGGGTGGGGGGGGGGTTGTGCATCAACACTGTGTCACCCTTTTGTTGGATGTCTGTCAGGTTTAAGTCAGCAGAAGAGTGATTGCTTTCAGCTCTGCTCCTTGTCTCTTTCAGAGTAATCACTATGGGGGGAAGACAGCAAACAGGGACGGGATACACACACACACACACACGTGCACACACACATGCACAGACATGGACAGAGAGCGAAGATTCCTTATGGCTTCAGGTCGATAAACCCCGGTGAGAGTGCTGGATGTGAGCATGGCTGTGGCAGCATCTGTGCATGTCGAGCCGAAAGGGGATCAATTTTTGCTGAGGCAAACAATAAGTAACGACTAGGGGGGTGAAGACACACACACACACACACACACACACACACATACAACACAGTCACAGCTATAAAGCAAAGCAAACGGAGAAAAGGGGACCGCAGGAAATAAACTGTCATGTTTCCTCCAGTCTGCAGTATTGCTGTAGAGCCTTCTATGAACCACAGCGAGCAGAAAGCAGCTTTAGTCTCTAAGTTTTAACACCTCAAAGACAGATATGATCAACACTGCTCAATTCTGACGTAGCAGCTGTTTCAGTAACAAACATCTCCTCATGGATGTTTTTCACAATTATAGTATTTTACAATCAAAGTCAGTTTGTGTCAGAAAAATTCATCTGGTAAAAAAGTGAAGAGAAAGGAAACAGTACAAGCATCTGGATCTTCCTCATTAATCAATGAGCATTGGAAACTATATGGCAGCTTGGTTTGTGCTTGAACACACAAAGAGCTGCTGCATGAGTAGAACTGAATCCTCTTATTCTGAAAGCATAATGAATATGTGATTGTGACTGTATTTGCTTGTGGTCTCTGTGAGTGTAGTGATGGCATGCTAGCAGGGATCTAATTTAGTCTGATCTGTCTCGAGGCACGGAGAAGCTGCCAACATTTGGCTGCAGGCTCATGTGGTTATCCAGCTTTCTCTTGTATATGATACGTGTATCTGTGTGTGAATGTGTGAACAAGGCCCGGCTGGCTGTGGCTGGAAAACGGTTACAGTATGCTGACTCACACTTATGTACGACAACCGTGTTCACGGTGCAACCCTGTGGGTCGAACACAGAAAGGTGAAGCTGTGTTTCTGAAGTTGAACTTAAGGCTGAAAGATATTCTGCCATGACTGATGTCCCTGTAGAGAATAGCAATCAACCTAATCTGTTTGCCTCCGTTTGACCAGACACGAGGAAGCGAGGATGTTACGAGTCCATGACGCTGACTGAACAGAGACTGATAGAGGCTAGAGAGTAGGCATGAAGTAAGAGGAGAAGGATGCTGATGTGTGTTAATGTGACGTATATGCTGCCCTGTGAGCACTGTGAGACTTAAATAGATAGTGTGCTGTGATGGTGGTTATGTCAACGTGTAGGCCAGAGATGATGCACAGTGAGCTTTTCTATTATCCAGTCCTGAGTCATGGACACTTCAGCAGCTCGGGTACTCGTTCACTCACAAAAGCATGCAAAAAGAAAAGTGTTTGTTATTCTGTCGCTTTAAAAAGCAGGACAGGGCCCGTGTCGTTGACCACACCCTTTTCTTGACTTTTACTTCCTCTAAATGAGTGTTATTTATACTCACTTTGCGTAGAGGAGCTGTGGAGGAGCAGTGGCTTCTGGGAGATGGGGTTTCTTCTGGCTCTCTGTCCCTCTGGTTGCAGTCAAGCTGGACACGACTCTCACACTCCAGGTGACAGGTGTAGCTGCAGTCTGATGTGGACAAAAGTCACCAATAAGTGGTGCAATAATTTAATCAATGCCTAATATGTTTTCTTAGGAAATAGTGAGTAATAATGATTATTAACCCGTAACAAAGGAAGTTAGGAATAAAAAAGGGGACCAGAAGTGATTTTCTATTTCAGACAACAGAGAAATGTCTCCATCTAGTGGCAACATGAAGACTCACACTAATAATGCATGTCAATTATGGGGTATCACAAAAGCATAACTCACACTATAGTGATTTAGACTAGACACAAAGAGAAAATACAAAATATAAATATGAGAATAAGCAGCAAAAATGAGTACATGTTTTAATCAAGGCCCTTCAGTAACACACCAAACAACTATTTCAGCTAAAGTATCTTCCAGTACAATGTTCTTATGTAATGAACTTATACTAATAAACGAATAAAGATCTCAGTTGTTAAACACAGTAGCAATGCTCTGACTCCGTGTAAAGATTCAAAGCCGGTTAAAAGTAGCTGTCAGTTCTCATTGGCTGGTGAGCCAGAAATAAATACTACTTCCCTTCAAAACTTCCCAAAATGACCCTCTTGCATATATGTGAGCTGCAGCCCTTTTGTGCCCAGCAGACTTTGTTGTGGTCACGGGCATTCCCACTCGGATACACAGTCTCAAAACGTAACACGAAGCCTGCTAAAGCGAGGAGATGTCTTCAAAATGCAAAAACAAAGTAAAAAACAAACTGGTTTGATTACATCTCTGCTGAGTAAAAAGCTTTTTTCCTAACCACTGATAGTCTGCCAAGTAAGGAACACCACTGTGTCCCCTAAGTCCAGCATCAGCCCTGTCACCATAGTAACAAGCTACTTCATGACCACTAATGAAGCAGAGAAGCTACGCTTATGTATAATCGTAATAAAAAAAAACTTGTTTTGGTAATGAAATACGCTTCAATAAAGCTTTATTTAAATAATAGTGAGTAAAGGGGAAAGGTCGGACTATATGAAAGGAAAAGGACAGATCATATAAAGAATATTGTGCTCACTGGAGGACAGAACAGCAGGCAGAGACAGGGTGAGAAGGAAAGGCGGCGCTGCCTCGCTGACAGGAGGGATGAGGAAAGGGAAGAGTTCAGATAAGGGATAAGGCCTCATGATGGTTTAGAGGTCATTTCAAAGACACAGAAAGAAAGGAAGCACACATGGGAAAGGAAAACAGAAACTCCTTTCCTGTCCTGAGATTTCCTTCATTTACTCCCTCCATCCTTAAAGTGCACTTCACACTGGCTTTGCCTCTTTGTCTGGTTTATGTCTCTCAGAGGGTTCATTCCTACAGCTTTAGGCTTCAAGCCACTGATGTGAGAGATCAGGCTGCTGCAGGGAACACTCAGCATCTTCCAAGCGTGGAAACCTTTATGAAGTCCTCACCTACGTAATACAGCACAGTCAGCAAATATTCCCACACGGATAGGATGTCTGTCTGTTTCAGCATTTTGAAGCCAATATTCACACAAGTGTTGATGTGAGAGAGCAGATTCTGCTCGTAGTGACCACACACAACTCAAGCTTTTCATTCTGACTAAAGATCTGTGTGTGTGCTGATGAGTAGGTTACTTCCTGCAGACGCAGACCATGCATCAGTGTTAATGAGTAGTGAGCATGGTGATCCAGAGAGCCGGGGGTGTGTGTGTTTGCACAGGCTTGCTGACACAAGCAGCATTCAGAAAGAAAATAGAACGAAAGAGAAAGTATATTAGGTCAGTGATTTGCATAACTTCTTCTTTTTTTTGGTGACAGTGGTTAGCTGCAAATTCAGACCTCCTCTTCTACAGTTTGGTGGAACCTGAGGGGCTTTCCTTCATCACTTCACTGGAAAGTACACTTTTACCAGGCTGTTAAATAAAGAAGTTCCTTACATTTACACACTCTGAGGATGATTTCCCCCCTGTTGGAGTTTTTAAGTTTGAGTTCAGAACCCCTACTCACTAACAGGTATCCAAAACCTTTGTTACACCTCATATTTACACCGATGCAGGGAAACGATCCCTAACAGGATATGGTTTCAATAGCTACATTACCCACACTTTTACACTTAAAACAATGACAATAAAAGTCAATTTTCTAGCTATATCAAGTTAATCCAGTTTCTTTTTGTGGCTCTGCGCTGAGAGCTGATGGGAAACGACTGGTTGTGCGAGTCGGGCCGGTGAAAATGGCATGTCCCAACGTATTGGGAATTTTAAGAAGAAAGGGGCTTCCCAGGTTTCTGCTTTTACAGGAAATATGTCAATAACAAAAAAAAAAGTATCAAAAGAGAGCACGCTCAGGCGTATCAAGCCAGACTCTTCCCTTTATTCCATTTCTTATAAATGCAGACACTTTAATGGACAGGACACCAAGAGACAGGTAAACAACCATTAACCTCCTCCTGCATAGAAACTTCATGTCTACAGCCTAAATGTCTCTGCATGGAGGAGAACTGGTGCTGTATATCATGACTGGAACCCAGTCTTTGTTGCTTCTCCATAGCAGGAAGTGTCTAAACAATCTGACTTTTCTGTCGAGCTGCTTTTTAAATGACGCTGCGTAGATTCAAAAGGATGACGTAACGGGAGAGAGAAGGAGAAAGTCACTGCCTTGGGAAAAAGCATCAGTGCAGTGGTGGAGAAAGGGGTGTGGAGGGGGGTGGCTGTGCTCGGACATGCAGTGTGCAAAGATCTATTTGTGGGGGTTGAGTTAACTTCCACCGCTGTGGAATCGATAGCATCAGCTGAATGAGGGAACATGGCAAAGGTGGCGCTCTCTGCTCCCCAAACAGGATACTGTTTGTCATTTTTATTGCTGGATCTAAACCAGTTCTAATGCTTCTTTTACTGTAACCTGATACGTTTCTGTGTGGGATGAAGAACTGGTCCATGATGGGAATTGCCAGATAGGGCATGTGGGTGGTTGTTTTTTTCTCTAAGACAGCGGGGGCGTGTGACAGACAGCAGAGGGTAAAGACACAGATTAGCAACGTCTCTCAGGTCACAGAGGATGTCTGCATGGCAGCAGATAGAGACTGGGTGGGGGGGGTTATTTACTTCTTGTCTGGTTGAGGATGGAGGGGGTATGGAGTTAGCATATTAACACAGTCTCTAATGAACCTAAAACGAGCTCTGTGGGTCTAAAACAGAGTTAAAGCAGCTTAGGGGGTCTTTGGGGGTCTTTAGCCAGTCTGATCCCATCACAGCTGATTTGCAGCAATTATTCATGTTCTGAGTGGATTATTTACAAAAACACACCACGCCACTTACTCCAGTTTTATACGGCTAAGCACACCAGAAATAAAATCATTACACTGCTATATATTCTTACATTTTGTGTGTCCCCCCCCCTCACACACAAACACACACACACACACACAGAGTTGGGATTATCACATCATCCACTGATCCAGACATGGCATTTAATCCTGCAGATATATTAAGTCTGACCTTCTTCCTCTGTAATAGCACATATAATCATTTTCATATGAAAAGCATGACATCACTCGTCTTACTCATCAGAATCTGTCTTCCTGTCTTCCAGCGTCTCCATCTATACAGCTACAGATGCTCCCGAAATGAAGACAGCAAAAAGACAACAACTGTGCTCAGATTCCTTTTTAAATAGACGCAGCAAATAGATACAGCCGGGTGCTCGGATGCACATCATTGCAGAACATTTTGAGGTTGATTAGAACAAAGGAAAAAACAAAAAAAGGTCTTTGAATGTCCAAGAGATTATTATTGTTATTCAACACAGAATTAGAAATAAATATATTTAAAATGTGGTTTAACTCCTATAAATATCATGTCTGAATGAAAAATCTAAGCACAGAAAAAGTAATCAGTCTAATCCTCTGTGAAAAGAGTCTGATGGAGGCCTGATTCTGATTCACTCATACTGCAAACATAGACTAAACAAATAAATCCGTCTCAGGTTAAAGAGCCTTTATGTGTGATGGTGCATTTTGCTCCCACAATAAAAACATTCAAGCATGTTGTGTCAGCTTTTACACCTCCATCACACCTGTGCAAACTTCATCAGGCCACGACATGTGGATCAAAGTGATGAATGAAATCAAGAAAAAGAAGAAACGGAGCTGTTTTTGTGCCACACTGAGTTCCTTTTAAATGCTCTCAGCAGAAGCTCGTCTCGCCACCTGAAATGCCCTTGAATTGGTCCCTTCTTATGTGCATGAATTCACTCCATAACTTTTTGTCACTGGGAGCAAACTAGCATCATCACCATCAGCGCATCGTTTATTTTAAGCAGAATCTTTTGGGATATTTGTCCCTGCATGTGGTAATTTAATAGCTAGATCGTCTCTAAGCCCAACGCTGATGAGATCATTGGGATTACTTTCTCCTGCTTAAAGCCTCTGACTTCCTGCACATGCTGAGAAGTAAAAGCGTTGAAACGATACCGCTGTGGGAAGATAGTTTCTCTTCACTCAATATGCAGCCACACTGAAATATTGTCCAGGATTGATGACAGTAACTGTCAAAATGATCCCTTATAGAAATCGAAACCACCTGAACACACACAACCTGTTAACAGTAACGTGTTATTCTTCAGAACACCACTCTTTGTATCACTGTCAGCTACAGTGTTGTCTTTGTAGATGCCGCTGCATCATCTAAGGAGAAGAACCTGGCAGCTGCTGTCATTCACAGTTTCTTTGTCAGAAGTTAAATATAGTTCGGAGCTCAAGAAATCCAGTTAGAGACACTATTCTTAAAAGGATTAATTAGGTTTCCGTGCAGGGAACACCATCTAAAATTAGCCATTATCAGGCTGCAGCAGCCTCCACCGATGAGGCTGCTGCGTGACGTCACTCAGGTGGACCGAAGCTGTTTTTGATGAAGTGCTCTTTAAGTCATGTTTGGTCGGGTTCTTATCATGTTTACACAGGAGGAATCATACACCTAAACTCAGCTGTCAGTCTCTCGTTAGGAGCAAATCAATAAATCTGAAGCATCCAGCCATTTTGCCTGTTTTCACCCCAGCCGCACTTTGTGCTAATGTTACATTATGTATTCATCCCCCCCTGAGAAAAAGCCTTAGCCAGCTCTTTATTTGGAGAAAACATGGGAAAAATCGATGCCATGCAGACTCACTCTTAGCTCACATTTCTGCTACAAATAAGAAAGTCGATATCTTAATTCACTTGTGCAGGATTTTCTGATCGGATTGCAAATTCTTTTTTTTTTCTTTTTTTATCTTTGTGAAAGACAACTTATGAATCTGGCTAGTCCTGCTTCATCTGACCTGTTTGCTGGATTATCCTCCAATGCTCAATCGATCTGCAGCCTCTCCATTAACCTGCACAATCTTACACACTTTCAACACAATGTGCTCCGAAACAGAGGACAGAGAGACAAAGACTAACGGGTTTTGAGGGCATTGCGGTTCAAACTGATGCACACAATACAGATATTTTGGCCTACTGCCGGCCTTTGGGGCCAGCCCAGCTCAACCTGTCGACTCATCATCTTTCTGTTAATCCCCAGAGCACGGATCCCTCTGTCCACCTCCCACTATGTACAATCACAAGCTCAACTTGCGGCGTTTACATCCTAATTTCCTACTTGTGCACATTCCCCATACCTGAGTTGTTGAGCAGAGATCCGTTGGAGTATGATCGGCGGAGGATTCGCAAGCTGTCGCTCCAGGAGCGAGACTTGGGCAGCCTCTTCAGCAGCCGGCCCAGTCGCCGTGACACCTGGCCGAAACAAGCGCTGCCGACCTCCCCCTCCGAATCACCTCTGACCTCCTCCAGACACAGCGACACCTGGCCAAGAAACGTCCTGCCCATCCCATCAATCGCCCCGGACCCTGTTCCCCTCCCTGCCCCCCCCTTCGCCTCCTCCTGCCCTGGGTGGAGAGGTGCTATCTGTGCCATGGATGGAGCATGGTGGCACCATCCGGCGGGCACCATGTAGCTGTCGCTGGACCTCCTGTCCTGATGCCGATCGCCTCTGTCTCTCTGTGGGCTGCCCCACCGCCAGCCCCCCCACTGCCCCCCTCTGCCATCCCAACGCAGCCACTCTGCCACCGGTGCCACGCGCCGAATAAACAGCCCCCTCTCCACACGCTCTGCCACCCCTCTACCTGTTCTCCTCACACACTCTCAAATTCTCCCACCTTCCTACTTTCTTCTCACTTTTTCTCCTCCGGTCTGCACCTAAGCTGCCCCCCACACCTCAGCATGGAGACATGAGCCCCAAATCCGTGCCGAGCGACTTGTTTCTCTCTGGTCCTGCTGTTTCTCTGCTATCGCTGCTCTCTCATCCTCTCTCTGTCTACTGCAGCACCCACACACCCTGCAGTATCAACCATCCAGCTTAAAGAGACATACACCCCCAAATGCGATCAAAGTCTCGGCTTCTCTGGTTCTACTTTTTTCTTTTTTTTTTTTCTAGCAATAGGATGCTTCCTCTTCTTCTCTACCCCAGTAGTTGACTTTCACTAAAGGCATCATTTCCCCCAGAAGCAAACACATCGTAAAGAACCGCAGATATGGCTCCTAACGATGCCTCCTTTCTCCTCCTTTTCTGCCTCCTTGCTGTGAAACTCCACAGCTTGGTTGAGGGGAAGTGAGTCAGCCATTCTCCATTACCCCTCAACAGTGACATCTCATCAGTGTGAAGTGCATGCATCATCTTGAGATTGTGTCTGGGTGTGTGTGGGTTGGGATGACGCGCAGTACGACGGTTATGAATATGCAGCGTGAAACGGAGATGGAGGGCTACTGGGAGTTCTTCTCCTGCCCTACTTCCAAAAAGGAAGAATTTGGGGGGAACGGGATGTGCTCACCAGTTTGGCTCGCGGGCGTGTGACATAATCACAAGCAATGCCGTCTGAATTGATGATGTGATTCTCTTTTAGCATATTGGTGTGAAGTAACCTGGCCTTTTTTGTTTTCCTCCTTCCTGAAATCTCCAGAGAAGCCTCTTCTATGCTCGCGTGCCCTTAAGAGTGTCTTTCTGCTGTGACCACCTCTGGCTCTGCAGTTCTCTGGTCAGTATCCACCAAGGGCAACCTAAATATAGCCTGGCTGAAAGTCCCTGTTGCTCTGAGATGCACAGCAGGGAGCTAAAACATGCAGGTTTTGGTGAAAATCTACATGTTGTTCATCTCTATAAAGCTTCATTGTGGTAAAAGACTATATAATATGTTATATAAATCATTTTATTTAAACTCTGAATGAATTTTACTGTAGTTTCTTTGCATTTCTGGCTGCACGGTAGCAGGAATAGACAACATTTAACACAAGTCTCCTTGCTTTTTTCTTCTATCACTGTGGATGCTATTTTTGCTAGGACAAATGTGAAGTGACAGAGATGTTTATAAAGAGAAGGCCGACACAGTGTACAGCCAGGAGAGGAGGTAGGATCAGAAGGTGAAAGAGTTTAAGTAAGTTAGACTTGTGTTCCCTTAAGAGACAATAGGAATGCTGTGGTGCGTAGAGAAAAGAAGGTAACCTGTCGCACAGAAATGTGGGTTTTCATCTGAAGATAAACTCTGCACAGACGCTTCGGAGTTCCAGTAGTTTAGACAATCTGATCAACAAACCAGAGGATTATAAAGTCATGTATGCATGAAGACATTAAACAAACTCTGCAAAACTTCTTCTCCAGTGTGAGAAATTTAATGAATCCATTCAGCGTCATGAAAAGGAAGCGGCTCGTCATTTAATAGTGAGCAACGTTTATGACTCAACCATTTGGTTTATTACCTGTTCAGAAACAAATGGAGGATTTTAGAAACATTACATGATAAAATAAACACTCACCAACCATTTTATTTGGTTAGTTTGTTCAACTGCTTACTAGTAAAAATGTCACTGAGTGGTGAAGACGTGTTCAAGACAATTTGCTTTGATTCAAAGTGAGCATCAGAATAAAAAAGGAATTTAGTGAGTTTTAATTATTAGTAATTAGAAACAGATTATTTACAGGGAAGTTTGAACGCAATCTACTCCAGAGTTTATAAAGAACAGGCAGAAAAAGGGAAAACATCCAGTGAGCTGCAGCTGCCTGGACCAAAATGTCTTGTTGATGTCAGAGGTCAGAATGGGCTGACTGGTGGGAGATAGCAGAAAGGCAGAAATAGCCACTGGTTCCAAACAACATCTCTGAATGCAAACTATAGCAGAAACTTCCAAAAGATGAGTTAAAGCAGCAGAAAACTTTCCAGGTGCCACTACTATCACATGAGAAATGAGGCTGCATTTCACATAAACGCATCAAAACTGGACAACAGAAGACGGACACGTCTCATCTGATGAGTTTCAATCATCCATCCATCATCATCTACCGCTTATTCCCTGAATGGTTTTACAGGGGGGGGGGCTTGAGCCGATGCCAGCTGACTTCGGGCGAGATGCGAGGTACACCCTGGACAGGTCGCCCGTCCAACACAGACCAACATAACTTCACCGTAAATCAATGTCCCCCACGGTCACCGGATCTCTGTCCATGTTTAAGATTTGATGGGACAGGAGATTCTGCAGCAGCTGTGGGATTCTACTGTATATCATGCATAATTAAGGCAATTCTGAAGGCAAAATAGAGTCCAACCCAGTACCAGCAAGCCCAGTAGTTGCATAGCAACCATGCAAAACTGCACCAACAGTTCATTTAAAGACATATTAACAAATCCTTGCAGTGTCTTGTTTAAGGCACTGACACTTTAAATACATTAAATCTTCATCTGCTTCCATGGTAAAGCCAGGAGTTAATGCTGTTCACGTGAGATTAAAATGGCAACTATTTAACAGGAGCATGTGTCTCATTGTTTAGCAGAGATTGAGGAGACAAAGCCACCAAATCCCGTCACTTAGCGCAACGGTGTCGCAACAGCACGGGTCCCTGGAAGCATTTAATTAAATATTAATCTGACATCTGACTCTGTCTGTCTGTAATCTCAATAGCACCACTCCTCCTGAGATAATGTATAATCCTGGACAGGAGACACTCAGAGCTGGGATTAAGGAGACTGCCAATCTTCTTGTTGACTCCCTTCCTTCCTACCATTTCTTTTAACTTCTGTTTTAAAACAGAGCCCCAAAAACAGTGGAGGATTACACATCTGCTGCACTGTACTGTGCAGTCTTTTATTCTGGCTTACATGAAAATAAAATCCACCTCTTGTGCTTAAATGATAATGTTTATGATTTATTCTAAGAATAAAAACAATATGCTGGGATTTAACATCTGTGCTGTAAATTAAAAAAGCTTATAGATATAAAAACTTTGTCTTTAGAGAGGATCTTATTATCTTATGCTCCGTTACAGCCAGGTATCACATTTAGCTTAAACAGTTGTGAGTCTGTGTGCATGTAGAGTGGAAAGGCTGCACCATATAGAAGGCTGTAGTACTCCCAAGACGAGTAATAAATACAAAATATGAGAAGAGGGGAGGGGGGGCACAAACACAGATGAAAGCAAACAGTGAAGTCAGAGGGCTGTGCAACAACACAGCAGCAGACGATGAGGCTGGGAGTTGAGGTTAGGACTGACAGATTCCTCTGCAGGGCAAGGCCACAACCGTCCCAGGAGACGCTGTTTCTATCGGCTTCATATGTAAGAAAGCCAACGCAGATTGAGTCAGAGTGATAAATCAGAGAAACGCACACGGAGCAAAGCAAAGAAACAAAGACAGAGCGATGGTTGTTTACGCTTGCAAGTCCTCCTCCTCTCATTCCCTGTCATTTTGCTGGGTGTATAGCTGAAAGATGGCTGCGCGTTCCCGTCTCCTCTTTCTGTTTCGGCCATTTTTAGTCGCATTTATTATCCTCCAGAAATACCTTTAAATGAGTAACTTTGCATTGGCCGGTGACCCTCGTGACTGCACCACACTCACCTCTCATGCTTTGTTGGGGGAGAAAAGAAGGAGTGCTGCTGGCAGACATGCACAACGAATTGCTTTGATCCATAAAAAGATGATAGAGGGAAGGAGAAAAGAAGGAAAAGAAAAGAAAAGGAAAGGAAAGGGAAGCACTGTGAACTTCTAGCTAGAAAGTAACTGTGAGCATGCCTCTCTGGGTGTGTGTGTGTGTGTGTGAACGGTTGCTCCACTAATCTCTGCTCTCGCTCCACTGAGCTCTTGCTGATGGCACACTAAATCAGACATCTCTGCAGTGCTGGACAAACTTGTGCTCCATCTTCTCTGTTCCTCGCCATGCAGGCGGGATCCTGGCAAACTGCACTTAGAGCTTTATTGCTCCTCTCTCCTATCGCCCTACGTCCTCCTCGGCTACTCCTCATCCTCACCCCCTTTGCTCTCGCTTTTTGCTTCTTTATCTCTTCGCTTGTTTTATCCCACGCAGCCCTGCAGCCGCAGCCTCCCCATCACAGTGTTGCTGACACAATGCCAACTCAGCAGCCGCAGGCACTCAAAAACACACATGTTCACACACACACACACACTGCATTAACACTCTCTGCACAGAGAAGCTAACAAAGGTTCTTCAGATTGACCTGAGTGTTTCCTGCAACACGTCCCTGTGTGTGTTAAGTGTCAACATGGCTGGGTTAAACAAGTACACATGCTGCCAGGTCAAACTGGATTGGCTGAAACTTTCTTTGTCTTGGAACAATGTGGGGTTGTTCGCAACACCAAGTTATAAGACACCTCTGTAACTCAGACATTTAAGCGAAAGAAAGCAGATATTTTCACTTAATGGGTTTTTGAGGATTGAATACACTCAATAATTAGCATTCAAACCCTTTTATCAATCAGTGAATTCACAATAAATGAAAAAAGAAAAGTGCCTTCTTAAGCTATAACTACAAATTCCGCTCTATCTAATTTCTTAAGCTCTATATTTTCTTGCTGATTTCACGTTTCCTGCCCGTTCCACCTCTGTGAATCCCTCTATCTTCCTTTAGACTGGAACTCTGGGAGGCAAAGCTGGGAGAACTAGATAATGGGCTTTCTGTGGAAGGGTTTTGTCAGTGTCTGGAGGGAATGATTGAAAATGTGCTCTTCCATGGCATGCTGGCTCACTCACAGGCGCACAGGCTTAATGTGGAACTGGTTTGCCTCCTTTGGGTGCCCTTCACCAGTAACACAGTTACAACAACTCTAGAAGAGACATTGAATGCCTTGTTTACACCGGTTTAGTGTCATTTAAGATGAACTGGAGGGCTGCATGTATGATGTTTACCTACTTTGACACTTGAGGACCTGCGTGCTGATCTGTCGGCTGCACGCGTCACACCAGTCCTGCTTCATGGGCCTGGTTTCAAAACGGTGTCCTTCGCCCCTCTCAGTCCTCACGCGGGGGTCCATCTCCTTGGTGAAGATGGACCAGGCCTCTCTGCGGTGCGGTTCGGTGCGAGCCAGCTTCACCACCCCGGTCCTGCCCTGCGTAAGCCGCTCCAGCGGCAGCCCGCCGCGCTCTCCAGGGAGTGAAGCCGCGGGGGAGATGCTCGGATGGACGCTGTCTCCATTCCGAGAGTTCCGTTTTTGCGTGTCACGGTGCCGGTACGACCTCTTATGCTTGTTCACAGCCGGTCCGCTTGTGTCGACCCGGGACTCCTTCAGCGAGCCTCCCCTCCGACTGTTCTGGGTTGAGTCACAGCTGAGGATGCAGCCGGTTGGACTTTCTCCCGTGACCCCGTCGCTGCTCTCCTTTCCGTCTCGGTTCGGACTTCGTGGCGCATCGAGGGATACCGGGACTCCGCATCCTTCACAGGGCATCATCATCATCATCATCCCTTCCGTTCCTCCGGCGGGTCCGCGCGCTCGGGGATGACTTGGCGACTCTTCAGCTGTGATGAACCCGCACTCCCCGCCGCTTCTCACCGGGCTTCTCACGGGCATCTTCTCGTTCCAGGTAGACTTCATCGGCAGGGTGCTTTTATTCTTGCTGCTGGACAATTTGAGGAGCAGGATTTGCTGTTCCGAGTCCAGTCTGTGCGGACCGGGCTGCCGCCCCACTATGGTCACAGACGCCATTATCCCTCTCTAATGCCTGCGTGTTTGGAAGTTGGTGGTGGAAAGGCTGTAAGTGTTTTCACTCCGTGCCCGGAATGTCAACCCAGCTCCTGCCTGAGAAAAATGTGTAGTAGCCTAGTGACGCAAGAGATCAACAGAGCGCGCTCTCTTCCGAGCGACGGGAGCGCGCTAATCCTCTGCCTTCACACTGTTTTGTATTTATAATCTACAACTCCTCACGAGACAACAGGAAAGTTAGTGATGACTGAATCTTCAATTTGATCTCAACCAGGAATTTACTGTAACTATAGTAATAAACATGAAAACACGTGTTTACCACAGAAAGTATGAAAAGAAACCTGTTCTGTCTGGATTCAAATAAAAAGCAAACATGAAATGATTTAGACTTAAAACTTTTTTAATATGCCAATAAATAAATAACACATGACAAGGTGTGCTAGCAGAACACAGCAAAGTTAACCAGAATAGTTAAACAAGTTTGTTTTTAGTGTTTTTTTAATGTGGTCTAGAAAATGATCAAACTTTCCAAAAGCGCGTCACGAGTTGCAAAAAAACCCACAGAGGTAGTCGAGTTTTATTCCCCTTCATGAAGCAAGAAAGTCCACAAATACCCACACAGCACTCCTACACTGAGGAGGAAGCTTTTGGTTTCATGGCTGCCTTCAGTTTGCTTTATTATTTTTATTAAATGGACCTTTTAGTGTTTTACAGGGTTTAGTCACCACCCGGTATAAGATGTTTGTCACTTCAGTTTAACATTAATGTACAAAATCTCTTTATGTTTGTATAGTGGTTAATCCACCAACATTTATTTAAGGTTTTTAGGGTCTTTGGCTTGGCCAGTCAGTGAAGTTAAAGACTGATCAGACCAAAGTCTCATCCAAAGCAAGTCTCTGGGAACATCTGGAAACTGTGGAACTCAATAACAAAGAAGACCTTCCAGAAAAACAACAAAAAAGCAAGCTGCAAGCTCAGCTAAAGAGGCTATACAAAATATTTGGTTACTATTTGTCAGTAAGGGCATTTTTGTTATTCCAATTGGTTATTTTCTTAATAAATAATAATGAAATTATTAATTTGAAACAAGTTTTTATTATGATATTATTTATGTTTCCTTGTTTCATGATCTGATACATTTGTGAAGCACTGTATATTCATTGTACTTTACTGGTTGTCTACAATGAGGAAAGGCTGAACGTTTACCAGTTCTCGTCACTAAATAAATGAGAAATTAAGATAAAATTTGATAAAGTAGTAAATGTGTAGAAGCACAGGCACACATTGTTGCATTTATCAATCACAAATAAAGCTTAGGATTTCCCCTCAGGGTTAATCACCCTGGTTAATGTCACTTTGAAACATTATGTAATGATGTCACTGAGGTGCCTTCCACTTAAAAACATTAGAACATACAACTCAATGTGTTTAAATATAAAATGTAATTATTTAAAAAGGCAGAATCATTGCTAAACACTTACCCAGTTCCAAAACGTCTGAAATACTCCATAAAGTGTAAATAAAACAAAGAGTGAATCTCATAAAACATCTTTTATTCCCAACAAAATATAAACAACAGACCGAACAACAGCCTGGAAATGCCGGAAATGAGGAGAGCAGGGGAGGAATGTTGCCCCGGTCTGATGCAGGATCCTCGCTGCAGTCCTGCTGCTCTGCTGGGATTTTGCAGTAATGATGGAGCCTTCACAGCAGATATAGACTCCACACATCATTAGCACAAATACAACCCCATTCCAACAAAGATGCATGATTTTTTTCCCCTATTGTTTAATCAAATAAGGGATTTCCAGTTCTGGGCACACTGATGAAAACATGAACAGAAAACAGAAACCAATCCAAACCGGAACCTGCTTTACTAGAAAATAAGATTTGCACCAACATAACTTACATCACCTACTACCCGACTCAAGACCTTTGACCTTACAATGTGCCCAGACAGGAAGTATTTCACTATCACTGTGTCACATCACAGTATACCCAAACAATAAAATACCTCCATAATAAAATGTTCAAAACTTATCAAATTTAAATTATTCAGTGTAAAAATTGTATAGTCTGTGAATTTATTCAGATACATTTTAGCTGAACACTGGTCTGATTGTGCCTTTAGATGCCATCTGTCTGATCGATCTGTCAGGATGTATAATCGTACCTGGGCTTGAACATGGTTGGTATAGCTTAGAGAATCTGAAATGTGAGGAAATTTGCTGCACACATGACACCAAACAGGAACCTTGTAATGATCATGAGTAATAATGAGGATCTTGTATGAAGCACATAAAAAAAAAATGATACTATTACAGATTTACATGCAGTCAAACATGGATTCCTCTACAGGACCAACAGGAAGCACAATTAAAAGGAGAGCAACTGACTGAGCATTTAAACATGCTTCATTCTGTATAGCAGCCTATTAAAAATACAATAACACTAAAGGCATTGATGAGATTTGTATTGAACTGCTGTATTAAACCAACAGACATTCAAATATAATGGCTAAAAATCCATCTGTAGCCTATCCCACATGCTAACGTGCATCACATCGTGCAATTCACATTCACATTGTATTGATCGTCTGCTTCCTCTTTGCATAATAAATTAGAAACCTTTCTTGAAAGAAGAAGGTTCATTGCATTTCTCATCAGCGTCAGTTTGAATTTGCGTGGATTTGTGAGGTAAGATCCAAAGGTGGTGTGTTTTTGTCACAGAGTGCTGGGTCTGGCTGGACTCTGAGCCAGGTCTGTTGCAGAGTTCACTGCCCCCAGACTGCAGGAGCAGAGACACACAGTTAACATTGTGCTGCAGAAGCATGGGCACAAACCAGATTTATTGGCAGGGTGTTGTGTGCTCGACTAACCTCTCAATAATGCTGTTGTTACACTGCAGTTCTTTTACTAAAAGCTCCATTTCCTCCCTCAAGTGGTGCATCCTACAGCAAAGCAAAATGTCATGCAACTGTTAAAATGTTATACACACAACATGTATACTACTAATAATAATACACTGTATTCACATTCATTTGTCACTTTTTGTTTTTGTTTTTTAACTCTAATGGAGGTAATCTGCCTCAGCATAGCTTCCTCCTTTGGTCAGCTTATTATCCTAGAACAGTAACTGATTACAGGGTTTAACTGTTAATAGCCCAGGTCCTGTGCTTGCCTCTGAGCTTGCCTGACTTCCTGCAGGTATTTGGCCGTTGCAGATTTCCTCTTTGTGTTTACTATTTAGCCAGTTTCTGTAGCCGGGGATCAGACCGCTAGGGCTCCTGCCCCAGATCACCGCCAGGCTCACATTTCTGCACCCGACCTCTATGGCCCCTCCTGCAGCTGGTGAGACCACGGGAGGGGTCAAGCGGCCGAAATGAGTTTTCTCCGCAGGGTGGCCGGCGTCTCCCTTAGAGATAGGGTGAGAAGCTCGGCCATCCG
>JBAMIG010000003.1:21853147-21871560 GCA_037177335.1 Kiunga ballochi
ACTGAAGCTCAAACCAGAAAAGGTGCCTCCAGGCTTTTTTTCATTTTCATTCTGTGTTATTTAGATTATATTATTATTGTGATATCAGACTGTGCAGCACTTTGGAGACGTTTTGGTTGTTTTTAGTGTGCTTTATAAATAAAGTGGATTGAATTGTTGCATAGGTCTATTTCATGTCATCTTGTATTCATTTGTAATCATCTCTTCTATGCTTTTTCTCCTTTTTGCATTTACTGCATTGCATTTCCTGTTTAGCTGCAGAGGGACTGCAAATGCAAACTAGTTTTTAGCCAACTGTGTTGCAATCATAGGACTGCACATCGTCCCAGTCAAACAACAACGTTTAAAAATCAAACTTGAGCGCATGTTTTGACCTGCTCCATGTCCTTGCTGCACCCAGAAGCTCCTTATATCTCTGCATGCATTCCTCCCTGAAGAGAGATTTCATTCGCTTAATGTGGGATGACAGGTGGATTCTGGGAAGGAAGGGTGACAAACAGATTGCAGTACATGCTGGAACACCTGCTGCATGGACAAAATCAACCCATAAATAAAAAATTGTCAACTCACTTCTCAAATTTGTGGATCTGCTCATCATTATATGCCAACTCTGTGATTAGAAACAGGAAAAGAATTAAGGTTAAAGTTACACAGTAAAAGTACGTACAGATACATTCCTATGGAAAATCTAGAATAATCATTTAGCCTAACATGCATGTCTTTGGATAGTGGGAGGAAGCTGGAGAACCCGGACAGAACCCATGATAACTTCACATAGAAAGATCACTGGTTGGACCAGCAACCTTCCTGCTGTGAGGCTGCTGTGCTAACCACCGTGCAGCCCAACTAAACATGACAATAATAAATAACACACACAAGCACGTTAAGCTTTTTCATTGTAAAAAAAGTAAAGTACATCTGCAACATTAAGGTAAACTAACAAACGCTGCATAAGAGAGATCGATTTAAGAGGCTGATTGCTCAGTAAGGCAAGTTTACTTACTGCCAGTCACTCTGTCTTTTTTATATTGATGATGAATTGCCATTATCTTCCGCAGCAGCATTTCCATCTTCTGACAGCTGTGTATGTGTGGTGGAGAGGACGGGGGGGTCAAACGTGTAAAATAACCATAAACATTGAAGACCCGTCACCCCAGCGTACCTTTTGTCGCTGGCCAGAGTCTCGGAGAGTTTGGCGTGCTCTATCTGCATGTGATCCAGCCGGTTCTGAAACTCCTGGATTCCCGCGGTGTAAACGGGGAGGTTCTCGTGGAGCTGGAAGGACAGCAGTCACACATGAGGAATCGCATGTTTATCTGCAGCATGGAGTAATGATGCACACTGCTGCATTCAGGGTTAGTTCATATTCACTTTAGCCCATTTAAATGAAAAATAAACATTTGTTATGTTACAATGTCCTCTTTAAAGTCATTTCTGCTGCTTTTAAAACAGTTTGGCTTGGTTTTAACCGGAAAGATGTCTGACTGGTTGCTCTTGACGGCACTCACCTGCTGAAACTTTTTGCTGTGAACAACTGAGCCTTGGATTTCAGAAGAGTAAGGTGCTCTGGGAAGCATTGTGCAGACACACATACATGCAAAGTAAAAGAGGAAAAAAGGCATGAAGATTATACCTCAGAATGGTCAGACTGGATAATTCCTACTGAAGGAGCAAATCCAGGTCAATGAAAAATGCAGATCATTATGCAAGTTTACACACTCTGCAATTACACACTTCCAATAAGCAGCTTTTATAAAAAAAAGTCTAATAAACTTACAGTTTATGAATTCTGACTTGTGCATTGAAGCAGGATAGCAGTCTGATAGTGATCGTTGTAATATTGTGCATAGCTTCCCTACAATCACTGCGCAGCTTCATCCTGAGAAACAATAAGTGCATAAAAAAGGAAAAGACACGAGGAATTGTTAGAAAATTCCCTCCGTAATGTGAGAAATATCTCTATTTCAGTATGAGCTTGTCTCACATGTAGCTGTAGTATCCGTGCAGCAGCAGCTCCCTGTGACTGTGAAGCAGCTGTGCAATCCGCAGATACTGGTGGACCACTCCCACTACTACCTACAGATTATAGATATTCATTACAGGCGTTTATGATACCTCCAATTCACAAAAAATGAGCCAAACCTTCTGAACTGGAGGAAGAGAAAAGCAGAAAAGAGAATATACCTTGGAGAAATTGTAGTCGGCCACAACGTCAAACTTGGCTGGAATGGTGGGAAAATCAGCTAAGAAGAAAAAAAAAGAGAATAAAAACATAATCAGCATAAATGGTTTAACAGTTCTGCTCCATTTCAATCTGGCTGCCAACCTTCATCGTGAATTTATTCCAGGAGTGAGGAACTGTGGTCTTTGAGGGACTGGAAACCTGCTGGTTTTCCATGTATCCCTGTTCCAGCACAGCCAATTCAAATGAAATGGATCCAACAGCTTTTTAAGATCTGCACAGCGATTCATTCATTTAAATTCAGTGTGTTGGAACAGGGAGGCACAGAAACCTTTCAGGACGATGGCCAAAGTTCCCCACTCTTAATCTGGACTGTTAATAAATATCAAATACTAGAAATAGTTTCATACACCCCTGGAAAAAAATCAGGTGTGTGTTTTTCTTACGTTCTTTAAAGGGCAGGCTGCTGTTGGGTTCAGGTATGTGGCTGAGCAGAGCGATTAGAGGCTGAGAGAATGAAGTACTTGGAAGGTTGACCACCTTCATGCTGCCCTCTAGGGGCAGTTCATGACCAAGGTACATCAGGTGGCTTTGCGGGAGCCTAATCCCAGTCTGAGATGCCGCCTCCTCAAAGAAAACCGAAACTCTGAAATAAATAGGTTTTCTGTCATATCTGCGTATAAACAGTACGGTCAAATATGGAGTAACCAGATGAAAATGTGCATGTGCAGACGTACGTGTTGTAGTGATGCATGTACACGCAGTGAGCCATGCACTGTTGCAGGGAAAAGAGGTGGACTGGCTGCCGCTGCAGGAGATCTGTGGTGGCTTTGAAGAACTGGTCGAAGCCCCAACACCTGTCCTGGTGAGCCTCCATTATACCTGCGAGGACAGGAACCAGCAGCACTCTTAGACCCCTGCAAGCAGAAAGACAGGGCCACAAACAGCAGAAGGGACAGAAAGACCAGAAGCAAATGGACAAAAAGGAACATTTAGGATCATTTAGCGCTCAAACAAAAATGGCAGTGATGCACAATCCTATGAATTTTATTAGATGTCACACTGAGAAAGTTGGCAGCTCTGAGGTAGGTGGTAACTCCACACTATTGGGCCGCTTTCCATCTGCTGAACGCCTGCTATTGCTCCTATTGGTTTCTCAGTGGTTATCCTGTACCTGCACAGCAAAACAGATGAGTTTTAGACTGAACAGGAAAAATGTGTGTGTATGTGTGTGTGTAAAGCAGTAGCTTACATCGTGAGCTTGTTTTTGCGAGGTCCTTCATACGGTGTGAAGGGAAGACTCCCAGTAGCAGCGTGGTATAAAGTCACACCGATACTCCACAGATCAACGCTCACACCGTAGGATTTCTGATGCGGCTTACGCAGCACAGCACGTTCATACATGTCTGGATGCTACGCACAAACACACACACACACACACACACACACATTCCCGCAGTTGGAGGAGAATACATTCCTTTATTTGGTTAGTAGGAAGCCACTGAGACCTCAATCATTTTCTGAAACTAAAGTTTTTCTTGCTTGAACCTGCTGTGAAAACTGTTTTTTTTTTTTTTTATATCACATGGTTCATTCAGAGAAGAACAACAAAAAAAAGATTATTTTTCATTAAACATGATGGTAGCAGGCATTACTGTAAAGCTTTTAAAGGGGGATGTGTCATAAACACTGTAAAGAATAAAAAGGATGTATCTATGCATCTATATCAAACTGTCTTAATGCTGGCAGGAACATGCAAAGGTAGGCACACCTGGACAGGTCGCCGGTGCATCGCAGTAAATGCAGTGATTAGAGAAACCAGCTGGATAGTTTCCTGTTTCCTTCATCATCTTTTGGGGATGACAGAAGGTCATCTTGTGTGGTTGCAATAATATTTTCTGAAATGTTCATAAAACATATTATAACATGACCATGTTCTTAACCCTCATGATCATGATCAAATAAATGAATTGAACTGGAGTGAAGCATTAACGCTATTTGATTTTAGAAACGTCTTTATCTTCAGAAGGATAAATCTCTCTGTTCATGCTTATTTTCATGTTATTTACTATTTATATTAAATCATCAAAACTCTGGGTTTCTTCCAACTGCAAAGATCATCATCATCTATTATTTAACTTCCTGGATGTTTTTTTTATCCTGACACAAACATTAAATACATTTAATAATTGTAACCTTTTTTATTTTAATTTTATGTAACCTGTTTAATTTCAGGCGTAATTTTAACTCTCAGGCTGCACAAACACAACATATCCTATTCAAATTAGTTTCAAATAAGGTTATACTACCAGATACTCTTCCGTTCCATAAATAGACACAAACTTCTCATCATCATCCAGCTCTCTCGCTGCTCCGAAGTCGGTCAGCTTGTAAACTGATTTGCCGTCCTCTCCAACCTGGCGCATGATGTTCCCTGGCTTAATGTCCCGATGCACCACCCCATATTCTCGCAGGTGATTCATACCCTGCACTGCAGAGAGTAAAAGGCCATAGCAAATGATGCACAGGAACGTATGCAAACTATAGAACAATATCACATTACAGTGTATACTGACCTATACACTGCAGTACAGTCAGGAACTCCATTTCAGGCAGGCCAAAAGCATTTTCTGGCTCCTCCAGCAGGTTGAGCAGACTCCCTCCTGAACAATACTCCATCACTAGAACTTTCTGCTTGGAGGGTAGCTGTGAGGAAAGAGGCAAGGGGGTAAACTACACTTATTTTCCACAACTCCTAGGATTTATCAGTAAATTTGCATCCTTGAGCCACGTCTGTGTATTCGCTTACCTCCTCCACAGCAAAAAGTCTGACAATATTGCTGTGGTTGAGCTTCCTGAGCATCTCAAACTCTCTCATTTGGACATCATGGGGGCGGTTGTAGCTCAAAATGTTAAACACCTTCACAGCTACCAGTTCCCCAGTCCTCTGTAGAACAAAAACACACACGCCACATCTGATTAATGTGTCACAGCATCATAAAAGAGCGTCAGCAGCAGCCCACATCCCTGCAAACCACGGGCTCCTTTAATCAAAGCAGACACATCTGAGACAAAGGAGTAGGTAGAAACCTTTAAAAAATGACGGCAGAGGATGTGTGAGGAGGTTTTTCTGATTGTTAGCTGGGATGAGAGGCTACCTTGTTGCGTGCTCTGTAGACACTGGCAGTAGCACCTTGACCCAGGACGTCCTGTAAGGACCACAGGTAGCTGCTTGTACTGGCTGTCAAAGCTGTCATGCTGGAAAGAAGCAGGAGGATGAAGCATCAAATTTCTGAATAATTCACCTGAATGACATTCTAAAATATCATTTTTCACAAAAACACAACCAACACTTTGAAATTAAATAAATACACATGAGTGACAGCACTGGGCTAACCTCTTGTTATTAGTTAACTAACTGGTTAACTAAAATTATAAACAGAAAAAGTTAGAAAATAATTGGTTAGCTACGTAGGTGAACTTACTGTAAGTTAGATATAAAAGTTAGAAAGTTATTAAATGATTAAACAAGTTTGTTTGCAGTGATGTTAGCTTACCTGCAGCCGGTTAGTTAGCAGCGATGTTTATTAAAGGCTTCTGTCGTTGAGTATCACTTACAGCGGATGTGTTCACGGCTGATTAAAGTTGTATGGAAATAAAAACATGCCTAAGCCCCATGCCTAAATAAATGGCTGCTTTCAGAAAAGACAAAACGTAGAACAGAACTGCTGTCTATTTTACCCTCAGATTTTCGAAGTTTGTTTGGGGAGCCAAAACATTTTACTAGCTTCCTGAAACAGCAGTCTGTGTTGTACCAGCCGCATGAATGGGCGGAGTTATTTTTTTCCCCTTTTTTTACGGAAATACTTTGTAACTTCCGACTTTTCTCCTGACCATAAACTCATCACGGGGAATGTACTTTCTGAATGAATTCATATCCACACACATGGATAATATACTTGATATTATTAGTTAATTCTCCTATTTTAGACTTTCAACCCAGCCCAGAGGCAGGACAGTGAAGCTTTTTCCACTGTCTCCTGCTCACAACACTCACAAGAAGAGAAATTCTGGTGCTATTTCACTTATTCTTTCTGCAAAGACATTTTAAGGGTGTTCATCAGTACAGGGTCATCATTGTCACATTTTGCATTTATAATTCAGGACAGAACTTCTGCCAGTCCAGTCCAGTAGCAGCTCTCTATTCTTCCTTAAACAGAACATAGTTTTCCACTGTTTTCCTGAAACATGAGTGGATGTCTGTGAATGAAATGTCTTGGAGATGATCTTACACCAACATTTCCTGCATAAATTCTACCACCACAAAAGTGTAAATGAGCATCATCACCAAAGCATAGCTTCCAGATTCAGCACTTTTAAAAGCCTGAAGGGTCCTTTATAACTTCTGTTTTTTTCCTAACATAATCTTCAAATCTTTAAAACTGTCCGACCTTATCACAAAACATCTTTTATACACCCTCTCTGGACAAGGTTTGCATACCATTATGTCATTGGACATTTTAGTTTTACATGAATGCATCTTTGTATTGCTGTGTTTTATAGGTGTTTTTCACTTATTAATAATTATACATTGATAATTGTTTCCATGCAGAGACTCTTTTTGTAATGTGTCTTGTCCAGCATCTGAACAGGCAGAATGATGGTCTGGATGCATGCAGTAAATCTGAAGCATCAGACTTGTGCCTTGTAGGCATATACATTCCTCCAGATTACTTGAATGGGTCAATGATATACAGTTTAGAAGAACAATGTAAATACCATCAAATCTTTCTTTTAAGGAACATTACTCCTAATCATTCATTTACATCTCAAGTTATTACTGCATGTCTTCCAAGTCGCCTGCTGTTAGTTTGTACCACTCCTCCAGCAGTCCTTCATTTAAAGGCTCAAACTCCAACTTAGTTTCTTCTTTCCTTATGAATTACTGCAAACTGGAACCATGTGCTTCATGTGACAGTTTAATGGCTAACCCGCTGTAAATGTGTCCAGACAAGAACGTATTACTGATGTATATGCAGATTAGCACTAGGAGCTTGTAGTATTGTACATTTTCTGTGGTTTTTACTTTTACAGCGAGACGCTCAGATGGATTTTTCTCAGCCTCATTTCCAGTAAACTGTTTTATCTCCTGACCTACATACTGTGTATCAACGTGTTAAACTTCCTTCCATATGCTTCAGTTGTTTTTCTCCTGATAAGACAGGTGAAAAATACATAAAGGCAAAACAAAAAACCTAAAACTTTGTGCGTCATGGATTAAAATAAAGTCTGCAAAGAAATGCAGTACATGCATATATATATTTAAAGTGTTTATGACGTGTTTTACTGCAGCTGAAGTCTGGTTTGAGGCTTTAATTCTGTCAGCACACTTAAAGGAAAGAGTTTCAGCCATTGGTGAATTAAGCCTTTGACTCACCTTGCCTCCATCTTTGCAACGTGCAACATGGTTGTATCAAATACAAAAAGGTGACTGCACTTTATTAAGCAACACAAGAGAAGAAATTTAGGACACAAGTCTTTATAGCAAGCCATGTTTATTAAAAAACATCTACTACAAGAACTACACAGAATTATATAAGGCCTATTTGATTCAACTACTATTGCTATTACTGTACAATACTGTACCAAAAAAGTGTACCTCTGTAATGTACAACATTGTATATACAAAGTACATCTGAACACAGGATTCTCCAGTAATACAGAGACAACTATAAATAGATTTGACATTACAGTCTTTTTTTTTTTGTAAGTTCTGCTTTTTGCAGATCGACACAAAAATGCATATTTAACAATATTCAACTCCAACACATCATCCCCACATGGTTAGTCCACATGCAAGCCAAGTTGTTCAAGTGCACAATGATTGACTTGACATAATAAAAGGATCCTGGCTCCTTTTGATACCACAGCCGGGACACACACACACACACTCACACACGTTTCGGCATCACAAACGTACACGAGCACACACGGTCTCCCTCCAGTTGTCACGATGAGGTAAGAGCAACACAAATTCACCAGGTTTGCACAAAAAGAGATAAAAAATAACTTTACAATTCATTACAGGGATGCAGTGTGTGCTGTATATGTTTAAAGAGAGGTGGAAATGTGATCAGACATCACTGCAAAGTCATCTCATTGTTTTCAGGAAGGCTAAAATAAAAGCTGTTCTTCGTTTACTTTGACTAGGATGTTTCTTCTATTAGTGTTTGCAAAAATTCCTCACATGTTTTTTAATTTATTACTAAATATGATGTAGGAAATGGCAACTATTATTCCTCAACACCAGTCTTCTCAAACAGCTGATCTGTTACTGGTGTTACCACGGCAACAAAAGACGACAACATTTCCTGCGGGTGTTTAATTGTGTAACGTGTAGAGTTTTCCCCCCGTCTCTTGTCCACCTTTCGTTCGGCACTACATCTGCTGGAAACTTGGTGCTTCTGTGTCTCCAGGCAGTCGCGACGCGATGCACGTGCTCAAAAATGCAAAAGGGATCAATACAAATGCAACAGATTCTGGGAATGTCACTGAAAAATACACCAGAATCTAAACAAAAGTTTGCTAAAGAACACAGATGATGAGGTGGTTGGTTGTGCTTTAATCGACACACAGGAGGAATCCTCAGCTGCATGCTTCCAGTCATCATGATTACCAAATATACATAGACAGTATTAGAATAATCAAACCCTTTTTTTTTTACTATTAATTATAAAGCAAATAGTTTAAAAGGAGCAAAGTGTATCTGTGTTTTGAAGTTGTTTTATAGCTGGAACTACAGACAAGCTGATGCAATTAGCCATCTTGCTATTGCGGCTGCTGTGCGTGGCCCCAGCATGCAAGGGAAACCTGAAAGGCGTTTAGCTGCCATAAAAACACCACAACAGACATATTCGGAGAAAATGTGCATGTATGTGTACAGTCCACTATGACAAAATGCTGGATTTTAGTGGTCCCCTAAACACACAGCAGAGCCTCAGAAAAGAAGCAGCATAATGCTACAAGCTATGAGCGTTCCCTGTTTATATTGCTCTATGTGGAATAAGAAATACTGTTGGGTTGTTACGCTCCTGCTCTGCCACAAGCACTACACAGCCATAAAAAATAAGTCACAAACATAAACACTGGGGAAAGAAAACAAGCTCTTGATCACATGACCTGCACTGACATTTTGCCCAGTTTGCTTCTTTTTATCATCACAGAAATCCACCTGTAAACCCCAGCCCACAGCTTCTGAAGCAGCAAATCAGTGTTTTATTCCTACAAAGCAAGATCGCAGCTGTTCACAGTCTATTACCAGAAATCAAACGCTCCTGTCCATTCTGCTGGTTGTTGGGTCAACACAAAGTAAAGAAAACCCACCCTGTCATGTCTGCTATACATAAACCAAGCAGTGCTTATTGATCCTCACAATGATCTGTGTAAATAAACCAAGTAACACTCTTGCAAACCCACTCACACACAATGTCATCCATCACAAAGTATTAATTGTAAGTTCGATGTGCCACACTTCTGTGCCCACCCAGAGTCCTGGTCCCTTCTTAATGATGTTAAAAATCCATTTACCTTTAAACTCTTTATGATGGCAAAAAGAACTGTTTTCACTTGTCCTGTGATGCCTGTAGTAACACAGGGCTGCCAGGAGAGGGCAGATTTTTGACACTAGATAGAGAAGAATGGCATCTAAAGAACCTGTCCGGACACCGAGGTGTGAATGCTACATGTGAGTAGTGGGTTAGGAATCCTATGTGGCACAAAGTAAGTGCATTTTGGCACGTTTTTGAAGAGCTGTTTGAACGTCAGAGTTCATTAGAATAAACTTCACAGTTCATCCGGGATGCAAATTAAGCTGGGCAAGATTTGTCATTGGACTGTGGGGGAGGTGGGGGAGGTGGTGTGTGAGCCAGCGAGTGGGTGTGTCCTGCAGGTGGAGGTGGGGGAGGTGGGACAGTAGAGGTTGGGGAGCCCATTGCTGGGCTGCCACTCCCGCCTCCGCTCTTTGGGAACACAACTGGCTTGGGTCTTGTCGCTGGGGGACGCGGCTCTCTGAAGGAAGGTACGGATGAGGAGAGGGAAGATGAAGATAAGGAAGGGGATGTTGCAGAGGGCAGCGGGCTCCGGGGCTGGCTCCTGGCAGGACGGAAAGAGGAGGGCACATCACTAGCTGAGGAGGCGCTGCGCTGAAGTGGATGGATGTGGGATGAGCTCCCCTCGTTGTCCCGCATCAGCCGGGAGTGGAGCGGACTGGAAGGCTCCGAAGCCCCTCCACCGCCACCCATGCTTTTCAGCTGCTCCAGCGTGTCCAGGACCACATCCGGGGTGTGTGTGTGTTTGGAAGCGGTCTGTCTTTCCAACTTATTCAACTCACTCAGAGCGGAGTCCTGCATGTCCTGCAACATGCACGAGGTAAGTACAAACACACACGGACGCATGAGCACATGCTGTAATGGGAGCACCTGAAATACCTGGGAGGTGTGCTCCACTTGGTCGATAACCTCCGGGTCCAGAGGTCTGTGGTTGCTGAAGCTCTTGGAGCGTCCGGCTGGAGCCGTTTTTCGTAACTGTGGACTCTCCACCTAAATGTTATAAATACCTCAGTTTTACCGTTTTCCAAATCTAACATTAAGACGTTGCATGAAAACAGGAAAAAAAGCTATTTTTGCACCACCTTTGTCTTCAGCGAGGAGTGGCGGGTGACTGAGTTGAGGATGCTGTGAGCGCTGACCGGCCGTTTGTCTCCCGTGTCTTTTATCAAACCCCCAACAGGAAGAGAAGCAGTTCTCACCCCTCCTCCTCCACCACTGGCTCCTGGACTCGAACTGTCACTCTCTGAGCGGAACGGTCTCCGGATGTTTCCGGGCTCGGGTCGTTTCCTCAGCCTGAATGAAACAAAGCGATCCATTTTTACCGTCAATCACCGTGCTGGCACGGAAATCTACAGATCAATGATTAAGACTGGAGATTAAAGTTAAAGCTGAAGTGCAAAGATTGGATATGACCCACTTGTTGAGGTTGGCCAGATAGATATCGGCCACATGAGCTCCAGTAGGAGAGGCGGCGCTGCCTCTAGTGGACACGCGCTCCTCCAGCAGGTCCCTGCTGTCAACATCAGGCTTTGGACTTCCTCGTCCCACATCAGTCCTAAAACAAAATTACAATATACTTTATTTTAGACTTTTCTATAGTACTTTTAAATTTAGCATCAATTTGTCTGTTTTTTTATTCTGGAAGTCTATCTGAGGTCGCCTCAGGTGGAAACCTGTGTGAAGGGCATCACGCTATTATTCCCATTTAAATACACATTAATGAATAAATAAAAAGGATCCATATCCCAAACAGTGATGTATTTTTAAGATTACTTTTGCATTACTTTACTTTATGAGTAAATATTGTTGTTCAAACCTGTAAAACAGGAAACACACACTCCTACATGGAGCACAGAACGTGGTTAGAAGTTTATTTATTGATACCAGGAATATTATTCCCAGTTTTCTATTCTTAAATTTATGCCAAAGTTTCAACTGAAGAACTGCAACTTGAAGGATAATCAGATTTTTATAAAATCCTATTTTAACATCTATAAGGAGGTCTTTTACTTCCCCCTTCTGTCACAGAGTTGTTGTTAAACATGGATAATATGTAGGAACCAGCCTCACATTTATGTGTAAATCTTTTATAAATAATATAATTGGTATATAATAATATTGAAAATGCCTGAAAATATTCCAAAATAATCCCATGACTTCAAACAAACCACTAATTGCTCAGGTTAAGCCGCGAAGGGAACCGGTTAGCATGCAGATCAGCTTCCTTAGCAACGGGGGTTTCCACATCGGTTTCCATGCAACAGACTTCTCATCTAAAGTTTGACATCTTTCCTGTTTAGGTTTCTGACAGAGCCCTTCTGTCTTGTAAGTGAAATAATAAACAAATGAAACCATGTTTTCCCTCTAAAACAGGATATTTATTATATAAAAACATCTTACGTGTCTTGAACAACAATGTACTGGTGCGGCACCAGTCCTTCCACACCGTTGTGTCTTCCCTGCCACCAGTCGTCAGAGACGCGGCGGTACAGAAGCAGAGAGGCGCCCTTTTTGAACGACAGCTCCCGACTGGTCCGGCCGGTGTAGTCGAACCGAGCGATGGCTTCAACTGGTTCCGACTCTGAAACAGCCAATGAGCCTGACGTTCAGAGACCGGCAAACGAAGACGGGCCGCGACAGAAGCGAGGTGTGGACGGCAAATCCGAGACAAAAAGAGAGGCGGTCAGATTAGTGCATCGCAGATTAGTGCTGCTGCATTTGCTTATTGCACAAAAACAACTGAGCAATAATAAAGCAGCGACATTTAAAGGGTTACTGAGAACAGGATGTGAGCGGAAAGCCACCAGAGCTGGTGAGAGGCAGCATGACACTTCATGATCTGGGGACAGAGGACACTTTTTTACGCACCATCTTCACTGTTGTGGCTGACGGGGACAGCGTCCGGCTCCACCTCTTCCACAGGGGGGGGCTCACAGAGTGGACTGTCACTGCAGTCAGACACAGAGGCCATTTAGAGGATGTGAAAGTCTCAGACTGGGTCAAATGTTCATGACTAACAGCCTGAGCTCATGATACGATTCTCTTTCCCTTTCACAGTAAAGTTTAGGAAAAGAAAAAAAACGATCCTAAATCTGAGACAGAAATTTTAAATCAGATTTCTTTTGTTTTTATACGGAAACACTCGATTCTCATAGATTATTTCATTGGTTTATCTGCACATGAAGGCAGATTTTAATATTCAGATGTATAAAGTGATTTAATTTTTCAGTAAAGATTAGATGGAATTCAGAGCAAACACTGTGACAAACAGGCTTTAACAACCTGAGCAGTTTTAGCATTAAATACATGCATGAAACAAACATTTTTAACGCAAAATGTTGACCATGCTGTGAAAAATCATCAGGGCAAGAAGTATTCATTAACAACAAAAAGAATACATCTTTAAACCGTCTCATTTCATGGCTGTCATGTAATCTTAAAGCAGAGAACCAAGATTATGGTTTGTTTTTATTTTCAAAGAACCTTCGTTTTCTTAAACAAGCTTTTGCTGCGTTTTTTCCGCATGTTATTTAGTTTCATATGGGCTAAGTATCAATTGTGTGCCGTTCCTGAAATGACAGGTTGCAGATTCCCAGAGTCCATGAAAAAAGGAAAACTCCTTGTTTTAACAAAGCCAAGCCTCTGCATGCTTCCACATTTTCTACAGCACAAAATTAAAGCTGCAGCTTCGCTCTAAGCAGCTGCACTGAGTGGCAGGAATCATAATAACTAGTGCCATGACTTGCCACTACAATAAAGTTGAAAGTTAGCCATTATGTGCACTGGGGTGTGTGCATGCAGAGTTCTTAAAGGGGCTGATGTGGTCAGGCGGTGCTTTAATCTCCTGTGTGACTGAAAGTAAGCCGAAACACGTGGCTCTCTGGCCCCAAGTGGGGCAAATAACATTGTTCCCTGACTGTCCCTAAAACGTGGCCTTCCTATAATTATTGCCTCTTTATCTCTGAACCTCCTGAACTATGGAAAAAGACCATCTCTCTTGCACTTTTTGCTCTAAATGACATTTTTCCGTCTCTCACCAGAAATCATCCCCTGCTCCGGGGATGGTGTATATGGGGCCCTGCAAGTCCTGCAGCCCTGGAAAGATGGCGTCATGGTGGATGATGATGGTTTTAATGAGTTCGTTGACGTGAGCCTGGCAGGAGACCTGGTCGTGGCCGTCGGGGACAGACATCAGGGTGGGGCCGAAACAGATGGCAAGGTTGTAGGGGTCCATCATGTTTTCCTCGCTGTACTGAGACAGGCTGAGAGGGAGACAAAGCAGAGTCTTTTATAGGACATCATCTTATCCCTCTCACTTTAAAGACACAAAGACGTTCAGACAAAGCATCAAGACATGTCAGTTACCGCCTGAATCATCCTGGTTATTGTGAGAAAGTTGCCGATGTATGGAGTTTGAGTAGCTGCAGTAGTTCCAACAGTAAACACCACCCAGGCGTGTGATAATGGAGAGACCCTGATGGTGTGTGTGTGTGTGTGTGTGTTTTCAGGGAGCAGCAGAAGCACTGGGCTGACTGTAAGTCCCTCGAGTGAATGTGGGAGCTCTACTGTCTCCACATGAGCTGTCTAGGACCACTTAGTTTACCCCGAAGTCTCAAATGTCGCCTCTCCCCCTCCACACCCCTTTCCAGGAGGGTTTTGTCTCAGTTTCAAAGATGGCTTAGGCAACATGGCCTCTGCAGCACATGTGTGTGTGTGTGTGTGTGTGTGTGCGCATGAGTCTGAATATTAACATGCATGCAAGCAAAATCTTTGTGTTATTTGCACTGCTGCAGTGCTACTTTGTTTTGTTCACTTTGCTTTTAGGTTTTGTCCCTGATGCAAAGTTACTGAGAGACTGTTTGCAATATCTGACTATAAAAACAAACATGGAGGAGGAAATTAAATCATTTCTCCTTTCAGAAAGCTTCCAGTTCCTCAAGGATTTCAGTCAAATGCTATTTGACCTTTGATTGCACACTTGACTTCATACAAAGGTTAAAGGATGTTTAGAAGGTCAAATCTAGTGTTTGTGAAAGAACTGAGTTCATACAGAATGACAGGATTTTTGGCAGCTATAATATGAAATAATAAATCTAAGGGCTTTTTCACAAAGATGGATTTAAAGGCTTTATCTTCGTGCATACATTCTGTCTACCCTTGGTAACCCGATACTTACTGGTTGAGGAAGGCAAACAGGTATCTCATGATGATGAGGGTTTTACTAGGCAGGGATTGCAGAACTTTCTTAATGTGGACTGCCCGCTCCTGGAGGCTCTCCATCGCTGGAAAACAACACATCTGTGAAGCCATAGATATTCCTCAGACAATCCAGCAGAGACAGACACGAGGACTTACAGACACAGGATATAAGGTCATGGAAGACTTCCTTAGGAAAAAGAGCATGCTCCAGTCCTCTGAAGTAGAGCTTCAGTACACCAGCAATAGAGTCCATGTCATGGTCATTCTGGTCCCCTGCCAACGGGTCCTCGCCTATAGGTGGATGGAAGGAAGAAGGATGGAGGGAGAAAAGAGACTGTAAAGCATCAGATACACTAACAAAAAATGTTTTCTGCTGCATCAGTTGTACCTCTCTCAAAAGCATTTTTGATATCGTTGACCTCCACCTGAGAGCCCGACACTCTGAAGATGCCCTCATGTTGCAGTCCTGTACATAAACAGACATCCAGGTCTTTAAACACCATCGTCTGGGTGTTTTCAAGTTTACAAACCAAAGGTTTAGTCAAATTTCCTGTTCAAAACAACCCACAACCAAATATCACCTAACATAGAGACCCCAACCAATCCGTGCACTGAAAAAAAGCTGATGTTAAACCAATCACTGTGCAGGAGAATTTCCTCACCGTAGCGACGGATGAAGCGGATGCAGCTCTCAACCATCAGAGGAATGGCTTCACCAGAGTCCTGAAATGTTGGGGCGATAAAAAGCTCCCGTTAGTTAAAAGCATTCAAATCAAATGGGGGACATGGAGGGAGCAACGGGGCACATCTCCTTCCTCATACATGCCTGCACATGCATCGATGCACTCATTTAGAAAAAATGCTATCAGGCATGGGTAGAGATGGTGGGTGCAGTACCCTGTTGTTGCTAGGAGACAACACCTCTCTTTTCCTCTGTTTTTACAAATATCCTGGGCGATGAAGATTTTGAAGACATATATGTTCATCAATTCATACCAATAAAATCATGCTTTTAGAGACTAAATGCAGGATTTGAAATTGAGCTAAATCTACTGATTTCTCTGCAGAGTGAAAGCTCATGGTAAATCCACAAGGGGGAGCTACAAACATGAAATTACCTAATGATGAATGAGTTTTTTTTGTCATTAAGATTCTACTGCAGAAAAATAAAACCTAAAAAAACCCCAGATTCAGATTCAGAGTTATCACATGTTTTAGGCATCTAGATGCAAAAACACATTATGGGGGTTGAGTGTATTTTGAGAAAACATGTGGTGCGAGTAAAAACCAAAGCTGCAGCGGTTTTTGACTGAGAAGCTAGAAGCTGCACACACACACACACACCCCAACCCAAACACTCCGCTAATTACCTGCTTCCGTACTGTTGAATTTCTCCTTCCACTACACAGAGAGAAAAAAGGGAAAGAAACAACAGCACTCTGTCATTATGTCTCCAGAGAAAGTCTATTTATATTCACCGCTCTGGTAACGCTGTATTTGTACACACAGACACATATCCACATGTGTAGAGTATCTATAAACATAGAGGGGGGGGAAATAATTCTCCCGGCCACCAAGGAATCAACCTTTCACACTGTGATGGTATATGCAAGCGTATGAATGTATGTGAGCATATTTCCTTCCCTCACCACACCTACCTGGCAATGCAACAGTCAGTTTTCTGACCTAAAGGAGGGAGAGACAGGAAGAAGAGGAGGAGCGAGAGGGGGAAGAGGTTTACGACAGAAGAGAGACACAGGGATAGGCTGTTAGAGCGGGATCAGGACGGCTTCAGATAAAACACGGAAACAAACTTTCCACTTAAGCTATTCGCAAAACAAACAAGGTTTTCCTGCAAGGTTGTGGAAACATCGACACGTCTAACCAACAGGAACACACAATCCATGCACATGTTTAAGAGTACAGCTGCGTGCACATATGCTCGGTGTCACTGTGACCTACCACTTGACTCGCACACAGCTTGTGATTATTAGATAAACTAAACTCATTCTGCTTCACTGGAAGTACTCTGCACTACTCATCTGTCTGCTTTGCTCCCTGGTTTTGCTCCAGGCAAGGAGGAGGGAGGGGAGGGGGTCCTACCACACTCACACTGATGGAAACGAACTCCGTATCCAGAAGATATGAAGGATACTCACTCTCTCCCAGGGCCTTCTCAATGAGATCGTGCTCAGCCTCCAGCTTGGTGATCAGGCTCCTGCCTTCCAGAAACTCCTTCAGCTTCTACAAAATATCCAGGCACACGGGTCGAAGGTCAGAGTTGAACATTTTAGAGGTTTGATCCAACTATTATTCCTGAAATATTCTAGCTTGTGCAGACCGTGAAGTAAAACTGCTCCGTCTCCTGCTGATTGGCTCTTCGCTTAGCCAGGCTCGGTTTGCTCAGATAGGACTCGCTAAACGTGGACTTGACTGACTCCATGCTGTTGCTATGATGGAAGCACTCAGAGACGTCATAGTCCTCCACTGTCACCATGTCCTGAATGGTGGACAGGGTGGCCTCCATTGTTTTCTTCACCTGATGAAAAGAGATGAGGAGGAAAGAAGATGTAATAAAAAGGTAAAAGATGAAATAAATGCTTAACCAAAGCAGAAAAATGAACACCTCGTCGTTCTCAATCTTCAGAGTAGAGAGGCGAGACTGCAGCGTCTGACACCTCTGGAGCAGCTCAACTTCCAGTGGCTGCTGTGCACACATCACTCCCATCTGCAATGCAAATCCCAGCATTCAACTCTCTTTAGCAGTTCAGACTATTTTTGGACACAAACATTAAAAGTCCGAAGCTTACCATGTCTCCCATGTGGGACTGAAAGTCAAAGCGAGCTGGTGGGCAGAAGACATTGTTGTAGGTCTCCATCAGTTTCTGTTTGTCCCCATTGGGCTCCAGACTCTCTGCCGCTCCCTCCAGCGTCTCCAGGCCGGTGTGTTTGGACGTTTCTACATTCTGCTCTGCGGATAAGTAGGTCCTCAGGGCGCGGTGCAGACTGGCATGGTAGCCCAGGTCGCAGCACTGCCACACAGACGGTTTGACAGGAACAGTTAGGATTAGCAATGAGCAAATTAGCAAATTAGCTCATAGCTTTCACAGCAGGGAGAGAAGATCAATAACAAAAGTCTGGTTGAAACCGAGCAGGATCCAAATTCCAGATGGGATTCAGTCCAGATGACTTGTTTATTTTCTACCAATGTGCTCATCCACCAGCTGGAAAGCGTTCATGTAACCTTTGGTATAATCTGATGCCATATTTACCCTCAAAATACAGGTACATCTCAGGAAATTAGAATATATTAGAATATTGAATTATATTAGAATTAGAATACCAGACAGAGAGCATTTTAAGGCTCGGGATACCTTTGCAGGTGTTTTGAGTTAATTAGTTGATCAGGGTCTGACACTATGGCT
>JBAMIG010000003.1:21900764-21923789 GCA_037177335.1 Kiunga ballochi
TCCTGGACCCTGGTGACCACCAGACAGCAGGAGATTACACTGTAATCATTTTTACTTGTTCCATGGTAAAAAATAGTAAATATATGGAAAAAATTAATAGTCAAAAATAATAGATTTAGTTAAAGGGTCAAAGTTTTCAGATTTCAAATGTGAGATGTCTCTGCCCAGTTACTCTCAATTCAGGCATTAAGGGGTTAACACCTGCACATGAAGCACTCTGAAATGTTTAGACACGGGAAAAGCTGCAGAGTATATCATTTTCATCTTCCTGGTTAGTTTGGTAAAAAAATACTGCAGTGTTTAATAGACATAGGTTTCCAGTCAGAGGAACAGAATAAAAAGACTTAAATTTAATATTTTTTTTAATATGCAGACATTTATATTTTTTAACAATGTTTTTAAGCTTTACAACAAGCAGGTCTGAGAATCTACCAATGCAACTACAAAGTGTACAGTCAGCACATTTGTGCAAAGTTACTTTATATCCTTATTAGATAATTTAATTATTACCACCATTACTGTTCATTATGATGATAATATGTATACGATACGCAGCATCAGTGTGATGCTGCCTTTTAATCTTATATTACTGCATACTCACACACTGCTTCTCATTTCTCAGACACCTTCATATCTCAACATTTTATATTACATGTCAGTTTTTAGATTGTTGGTCATTTAGCTACTGTTGTAACTGGAATTTACTGTACGTTGAGACTAAAAAGGACTTTCTGCACATAAAAAAGGGGGATAATTAGCACATCTTGCATTTACTCCTTTACCCCAATTCCAGTAACTTTGTCTGCTTCAAACCAAATACGACAAAAACAACACAACTATGGTAACAGAGGATAATCCGTTCAGTCTGTTTGTGTTTACATACAAACACACTATTAGTCCAAAACAGATCCCAGTGATGATACAGAGAAAAACAACGAGGAAACACACCACTGGATCCAAACCAGTCGAGGCAGATGCCAGTTTCTACCGGAGGTTTATCCTTCCTGTTAAAAAGGGAGTTGTTCTTTCCACCGTCGCCTCGTGCACGCTCAGGGTGGGGGACACTGGAATCCAGTGGATCAAAGTCAAGACTCCATGCAATCTGTTGGTTTCCTTATCTAGACTATTGATTATGAACTGGTTTGAGATGATGCTGTTGTAAAGTGTCACAGCACAAATAAAGCTGAATTAATGGAAAAAACTCAAAATCAAAAACAAAGTGCTTTCACAAAATGAATGGACACAATTACAAGCAAAGTAACTCCATGGAAGAACAATATTGATCGTTTTCATTAGTTCTTTCCATTAAACTCAAATTATGCAATGATCCAACATGTTAGACTGAAATAAACATGGGTCCTGCGTGAACTCCACAATCTGTTCCATTAAAACACACTTTACCGTATGGTGCTCTTTAAAACACTGCTATTCAATAATGTCTGCCATTTTTCAACAGGACACCTAAATAAATGGGAGCAGAATAATCCCTAAGGATTTATAACCATGCTGGAATCTGCCGTTCCAGACTGGGAAACTCTCCGCCACATTCCTCAGAGGGAACACCACCAGCACATGACAAGAGTCCCACTCACACTCAGTCACTTAGCCTGCTGCCTCCCACCGCAACCTTTTTACACACAGACAATGCCCGTGTGTATGTGCATGTGTGTCACGGGCAGCAACCTTTAACACGCCATGCTGCCCTCACACTGAAAGAAATCCCAGAGAAATGGAGAGAGAGACGAGATTGTGTGGAAACGGATGAGGGGAAAAAAAAGAGTGATGGGGTCACAAGAACATGCTCGTGTCAAATAGCTATGCCACAAATGTGATGAAGTGATTGATGGGAGGGGATCTTTGTGCTAGAGCACATCCCCCCACTCGATACGCGATTCCTCTCTTTGTTAAACTCTCCATTAGCTCCACACGAGGGACGTGTCTTTGCTCATCGGAAAGAGGAACTTCTTGGTTTCAACTTTCATCCCAGCACAGGTCCAGGCAGAAGCCGACTTCCTTCTTCCTTCCTTTAGACATAAAGCAGCATACAGTGTACCAGCACTTTCAAACCCCTGTCCCGCATGGGCCATTGAATAACAGGAATGAGTATGTATGCGTGTGTGTGTGTGTGTGTGTGTACAGGGGCTGGGATGTTCACATTTCCACCCGGTTTAAAGCACATGGACTGAGTCGGAATGTGTAGGGGGAGGAGGACCGTGGAGGAAGGGTCAGGGGATGGGCGACGGCAGTAATCTGAGAGGGGTATCCCACAGTGCAGGCAGGCACATGGTCTTTACACAGTACCGAGGGCTCAGTGCACAAGGAGAGGGAACTGACAGGAAAGCTTTCCCGATCGATCACAGGCCTGAACAGAGGGAAACAATCACCTCTGGTAGGACTTCATCTACGAACAAAACATCACTGAATATCATAACTACATATGACATTGCTCTGTAGAAAAAACATCCTCATGTCCAGAATCCCTGTAGAGCATAAAGCCTTTTTTAAACTATCACAGTGCACATCTTTATAAAGACAATTGTGGGAATGATCAATGAATTCTGATTGATCGGGATTCATTTAACACTTTCTTCTGCCATCTGGCACACTTTGGACTCTAATGATCATTTCATACCAGCGTGGTTGTCTTATATAGGACAGGGTCACAGAATATGATGGGATATTTGTTCCTCCTTCAGAGCAAACAAAGTGCGATCTGAAAACCAGAAGGTTGTGGTGACTTTACCAGCAGGTGGGAGAAAACTGCTGTGAATAAAACCTTTGCAGTTGCTTCTGCTTTAGGAAAGATGGGGACAAACCTGCTATTTCTCTTTAAAAAACACCAGGAAAATGTATTTTAGCACTTAAAAATAGCATTTATTAAAAAGGTCACACCTTTCATGCATTAAAATGTTTATCACACAAGCATTCCCACAAAGATGATCGGAAATTTCAGATTCCCTGAATGTGCATGCCACACTGACTTCAACTTCTGTCCTTAAGGGCTGCTGTCCTGCAGGTTTTTTATGCTTCTTCGCTTAAAACACACCCAATTCCAATTAATGGGTCATTAACGGGCTTGTGCAGAAGTTGGTCTTTCGAGGAGAACTTTTTCATCTGAATCAGGTGTGTTGAAGCAGGGATACATCTAAATCCTGGAGGACCAGAAATCCCTGCGACTCCAACACAAGGCCGACTAACGGAACATTTGCCGCCACTAAACGAGGATTTATTAAACAGCTTTCGTACAACTGCATCATCAATATCGTAGCTTTGAAGATATATATAGTGAGAAAGGCCACCATCGTTGGGCGAGTGAGTTCATAAACAGCAACAACACAGCAAAGATCAATTCCATGTCCTCCGTTTGTACACAAGTTCAGCACATGTCGCACAGCCTGAGGACTTTAACATGCCGAATGAAGAGCATATATACACACTTGCTCTTCCCACTATTACACCCCCCACCCCCCCGGCCATGCTCAAGGAGAAACACATGTCAGTAAATCAGGGAACACGTTTCTGCTGTGAGGTAAATATCAGAGCTGAGGTATGAGCAAATGCCTCCAGTTTGAGCACAAAACGCACAGCAGGTAAGCCACATGTTGAGTTCATCCCCACCAGGTATGGCACCTTGCAGCGAATGCATACAGCTGTTTAAAAGCTAATTATATCCGTGCAAATGAGTGCACACTTTCCAACATGGAATGCTCCAAGGCCACGGAAAAGTGTTTCCGATGCAAATCCTTTGAACCTGCGCATCACGTGGTACATACAATTCTCACTCGGATATTTTTTACTTTTTGAACGTCACAAAAAATCATATCAGCCTCACTTTTAATCCCAGTTCTGTTTCTATACCAGTTTTCATTAACACGTTCCAAGCCAACACACAACTACGCTCAAAGTGAACGTACAACACGTATGTAATGAAGTTTAATCCAACGCAGACCTCAGAAATAAAATGTGTTTGCAGTTGATCACAAATACCACAAACTAATCCAGCAGCATTCCTGGGACTGAAGATGTTTGTGTTCAGATTTGCTGCAGATCCTAACTAAATATCTGCAGCAGTGCACACAGATAAGCAGTTTATGTTAAAAGGAGTGTCTAAGGTTCCCTGTGATGCCGTTGTATGTGCCTCCGTGTGTGTCATTTAGCATCAGGAGTATGTTTGTCGTTAGCAAACAGGCATTCAAAATCAAGGAACAAAACGGCAGTAAATCCATGACTCAGCAAATCCCAACTTTCCCAACGGAGGATCAGCGTGCCTAGAAGAGTGTCTAAAAGGCTTCGCATCAATAAACGCTGTAGACTCTGCTCATATCGCTGTATGATAACAATACAGCATGTCTGCCTTTCCTGTTGGCGTGCATTCAGTGGTTTTTCCTTGTCTGCACAGCAACGCCTCCTCCAATCAGTTGTTCCAAACTGACAACATTTGAGGTGATGTTTGATCTCCACATCCACTTCCTGAACCTGTATTACTGGCTGGCTCTGACAACGTAACAACCGGTTGCAGTAAGATGGAATAACCCAAACACCTGTTGCACATAAAAGTGGTTGGAGGTGTAGAATAGAATAGAATAGAATAGAATAGAATAGGTGTGTTAAGGTCGTGCATCAGATGCCAGTGTCAGGTGATAAGTTCTTTTGGTATAAAAGGTGTAAGGAGAGGCTGGCACTTTCTGATTTTGTGATCAGAGTGCAAGGGAGTGGCATTGTTCCCCCACTTTTAGCTTTGTATCACCTTATCAGGCCAGCATCACTCTACCTTCTGCTACAGGTACGTAAATCCAGGTGACAGCAACTGAGGAGGACCAGTCTCCTCAGTGGCACATCCCACATCCTGGATTTCATCACTGACCTGCCCATTTAAAGCCAAACTCCAGACCTGTTTATTCTAAAATGCCTTTTCCAATCATTCATTTTAATGTGTTTGCACCTTTAGCAATTTGCTTTTTCATGTATTTTTATGATAGGAAGCACATTGGTCGCCATGTTGTTGGATGTTGCTTTAGAAATAAGCTTTGACTGAACGTGGACATGGGACGCACGTGTGACGACCGTGGGAACGAAAACTGCAGCATTTCCACATAAATGGAGATTCAAAGTAAAGGTAGCACTCAGCACTTTATATCATCCTTGATAATCCAGCAAGAAATACTGGAGGGAGATGAAAAGTCTCGACTGATACTGGGAGGGGAAAAAAAAAAACTAAAATAGAACTGGTACCCGCACGTAGAAACAAGGAGGAAGAACACGGTGTTCTCGCTCTCGTTTGTATAAAGGAGAAAGCAGGAGTGTGTGTCTAAGTGATGCAGATTTAGCTCAGGAGAGCTGATGAATGGCTTCATTAAAACGGCATTAAGAGAGGTGTGAACCCAAATAGACTCCCAGTGTGACGTGACCACTGGGTTTCATACCAGCAAAACCTGTCACATCTCAGAATCGCCACATCCCATCTACCCATTTACCGAGCTTACACAGCAATCCTGGGCCTTAAATGTCCATCATGTCATAAAGAGGAGCCATATTTTCAGTAGTAAGTCTGATTTCTCTCTCCTTAGATAGCATTTAGCCTCAGAGGGAGACCACAGAGAAACAAAGCTGTGAAACAATGGATACAAAGATGTGAATGAGAGCAAATTAAAAAAAAGGAATCTAATGTAAAAGAGAGAGGGAAAAAAAAAACCTATCAAATAAAACAAATACTGCGGGTTGAAAATGAAAGCAGAGGGGTGTGTGGTGCTAACCTGATTAGCCCGAATTTACAGCGGAGGCAAATCTACATGATTCTCTCTCATTTCCCTCCGCTCCTCACAAACCCAGAAAAAATGGGGGCAATTTAGTTACCCTAGCAACCAACTGTGCCTGCATGCTGAGAGAAGCTGCTGATGAAGGGGGAAGGAGATGGGAAGAGACGGAGACAAGACATACAAATTCTCCACGTTTGCAAACTGAAGTCACATGATGTCGAGTCCAACTTGGGTTTCTTCACACCTTTTTTTTCTTAAACCTCTAAATATACCGAGGCCTCCTCCAGCACGTTTCCCCAGATCCCACCTCCTTTCTCCTCTCCTTGGGTAAGAAGGCTGTTCAAACACAACCTGTTTCCTCTGGCACCTCTTGAGAGCATTATCCAACCTTTCTGCTGTTGGGTTTTCTCTCCTTACCGTCTGCTTCTTTCATATTTATTTACAGCTGTTCCATCGATTGTTTCAGAGGATATGACCAGGCTTTGTCTCAGTCCTGCTTGGCTTTGCGTTTTAAAAAGATGTTATTTCCACACACACATAGATTCTACATGCAAGCATGAGATACATCACATTCTCATCAATAACTGATTTGTGTAATATGAGAGAAAGAGGATTATTTGTAATCCCCTTTTAGAGAAAATTCAGGACGTTTGTAAGAGGTAGAACGATGCTTCTCTGATATTTCATTGTAAACTGATAGAAGAAAATTAATTTGTAGTTGTTTATGTGGGTTCAGCTGATGAACACAGTTAAACCACCACCTTTCAGTGTCTGGCCCACTTATAATGCTGTTAACAACATCTGCACTGGAACCAGAACCTGTGGAGGAATGTCGTGTCCAGTGAGGAGCGCAGACTGCCTGTGGCAGGAGGGATCATGGGGTCAAAATGTGGCAGAGAAGCAGAGAAAAGGGAACACCAACCTGGTCCTTGATGTTCTGAATGTTTCCCCAAATGCAACAAACCTGATTAAAACAAAATGGATCGCCAGCAGCTTGTTAAGTTCTGCACAAATCTGATAGCTATTCATTTCAGCTACACAGCTTACAGTTCTGAGAGGAAGAGGTGCAATAGAGGAGCAGCATATTCTTCACAGGAACAAAGGTTGTTGTTATTGCAGGTTATATGATGATAGCCTGTCACAGTCCTATAGGTCAGCAGTCTGGCATCAAACTCTGAGATGACAACACTCGTTCCCACAGAGCAGGATTTATCTGATACTAATGTCCAGAGTTTTGGATGGAACGGTCCGCCTGCAGTCCTTCTGACCACTTATGGGATCAGCTTTGGAGTGCAGTTCATACCAGAGTGACCAGCATAACCACACTGGCTGACTTTCAACAAAAGAATGGGATGACATCCCAAAGCAGTGTGTGTGCGTGTGTGACCAACATGGTGACCAGGAAGGAGAGAAGCTGCAAGTTGTGACTGTGTGCAATTCTCCTGCACGCAACTGACACTATTTTTTTTTTATGTTTTGCATTTTGCCAACATGTTTTGTGACCTCCCATCATCCATTCAGATATTTAACATTAAAGAGTGAACAGTAAAATAAACTGGATGTGGTTGTGAAAGGTGCAACACATAATCAGCTCTTCTGCCTGTCACACAAATGTTTCTTGCAAATATGGTGTCATAAAAAAATGGATGGAGTATATAGCAGTATGAGATTCATGACCAAGAAATGTACCCAAAATTTTTAAATTATGCATGATTTATTAAATATATGGGGGGAAATATACAAATATATACACAATGAAATACAAATAAAGATAATATTTTAAGAATATGGAACACAGCACCAGAAAACAGAGACATGCAGAAACATCTCCAGCACAATGCTCTTCATCTTCATCACCCCACTAAAACCAACTGTCTACGTGGAATGTGACAGTTGACATTATGCAAAAAAACCACGCCAGGTAAAAACAAAGTCTGCCAGGCTGCAAGGGTGTGTGTTTGTGTGTGTGTGGAGTTTGAGTGCTAGTGCAAGTGGCAACTCATTAACTGTTTGCACAAAGCGGGCTCCCATGGGTGCACCTAAACACACTTATTCTACATCAAAGTCTGAGTACCTGAAAGAAAAAATGGAGTGGAGATTTCAACCAATCCTGACTAAGTACAGTGCAGCAGCTTGTGGGCGGCGGCCAGAGGGTAAGGCTAACCCAACCAGAGCAGACGAAACATCTGTTGTCCAATCACAGCATCTGCAACATCTGGCACCCATGCACAGCAGTCATCCAGAAGATGAACTCTGACCTCACCCACTTGGCTCATCTTCAACCTCCCCTCTCACTTTTTATTTCTTTTACCCTCACAGAAATTAGCAGTTAGCTCTTCCATCTGATAGCAGTCATTCCTCTGTTATCTCTTAGCAGTCAACTGTATCCTGAACGTAGGAGGACGAGCAGAGATGCATGAGACATAGCATTTAAAGTGCAATAACACAGCGGCCGAGACTTGAAAAGCCAGTTCTGTGTCTGTGTTTGTGGAGAATAACTCAGCACTACAGCACACACAGAGCCGCGTGTTTTCTCTCAGGTGCCGCAGCACATCGGGATATTGAACGGTGACGAATAAGCAAAACAGAGCAAAGGAGCAGAAAATCAATGAGCGTTTTCAGCCACGTTGTGTGTGATGCTGACACAGCACAAAGCCACCGGCCGCATGAGCGTGCACACAAAACACAGTACGGTGACACACCTGGTTTGGCACGCATTGTCCCATTGTGACAAAAAAAGAGACTAAAATGTGTCTCTATAAACAATAAAAAGGAATAATAATATAAATCATCTCTCTCTCTCTCTCTCTGTGTGTGTAAGAAAATTTTACACACACAGCTTGTGTGAATGTGTGTTATACAGGAAGCAGTTTATTCCTTTGAGCAAACACAAAGCTATAGACCTAAACAGGAAGCGTCACACACTCCTGTATGATCCATGTGTGTTCCAGTTTCACACAAACATCCTTCCTGAGTGATTATTTTGAGCTCTGTCAGCGTTTTCATTCAGCACACCCAGCACAGCTCTAGTATCCGAACCCGGCTGCCTAACTGCACCAACAGTCACACACACTTTTACAAAACCTTAAAAGCACCACAGTGAGTTGTGCGATTGGCTTGTGGTTGAAAATTACACCACTGCAATAACCTAACCCGTTTCTTTCTTGATAAGCTCTCACAGCTGATACCAAGTGTGGGTTTTAGCAACAAGGTTGTGTACAGTTTCACTTCCGTGTTATTTTGCTGCCATTTATTGTGCCACAGTTAATAACTTGGAATATTAAGCCATTTTTTAACTACTTGTGCTCAAAAAAGGACATTAAAAATAAGATAACTCAAAAGCCTATGCACATGCAATTGAAAATAATGCCCAAAGCTTTGCAGAAAGCAGACACGGATCCACAATCCTGCACAGTGTCACCACTTAACTTTCCTCATTGTGCATGAGGGAAAGCAATCATTTAACCTAAATCATATGCTTCTCTAGCTGCCTTGTAAACACCAAGCTTAGTAATGTACACGTAGGCAGCCACAGTTTCACTTTACCACCAAAAGGCCCTCATTTCTCATCAGGGATACAGATCAACATCGTGTCTCAACAGCTGAATGAGACAGGAAAATCCTAAAGTCTGCAGCCTTTATGGAGCTGGCCATTCACAGGCTCTGCATTTACAAAAGCCTCCTAATCAATACACACCTTCAGAGGCAACCAAGGCACTCCTTTCTGAATAGATGCTGAAGTGCTGGGCCACAGAGAACCAGAAAAAGATTCAACACTTTCTGATTTTCCACCAAAATGTTTCCCATGGCTCTGGTTAAAAGCACTGAAATTATGTGGGAAGTTTGCTGAGTGGAAAGAAAGTGGTGGCCATCAGACCAGAGAGCTTTTAGAAAGACTTTAAATTGTGTTTTAATCTTTAGCATTTGTCCAAATGCACATCTGATGACTAGAACCATCCGTTCAGCGAGCTTAAGATACAATATCCAAGGAATTAAGGAAGTCCTGAGATAAGCTCAAACCTGATAGGAGTTTTTTTCCACTGATCTGTATCAGGATCAATATCTACATCTAAGTGTCTTACTAGTGTCTGCTGTCAGTCACTAGTAAGGCTGCTCTAAGAAGTTGCAGCAGGACCATTCCCACATGTCTGGAGAGGCTTTAAAGTGAAAAACAAGTCAATGAGCCACTTATAGTTTGCTATTTGAGTATTTCACATGGTGTATGGGACATCGCTTCATTCACTACTAATTCAATTAAAGTTCAGCTAAATTCTGCAAGTTTATGCAGGTAACTCAGCCCCACAGGGCAGCACACATAAGAAGAACTCAGAAGAAAGGCCATTTTAATACAGTGATTATAAGCATGAGTGTATTCATCACCCTGGAATGCACCTCTGTGCTCTGCATAAACACATTGCTACTGTAAGCAGTTCCATCCACTACTGGCCATCACACAAACATTAACTGCTTGACTTTCCCAGCTGATTTAAAAAACTTCAATGTACTTATGACATGTAGTGTGTAACAGTGTGCCGTCGATAGACAGATACTCAATCTGACAGATTCATATTAGGGAAAAAAAAAAAGAAAATTCACATTTAATACCCTTCCTTAGAATATCTTATCTAGAATATTTATCCTGCTTTTAAATTCTTCCTTTTAACATGTAAATCATAAATTTATTATCTGTATAATGTAGAACCTGAATGCTTTGGTCTGAATTCCAGCTTATTCTCGCTCCACACACACCTTATAACCCTGTTCTGAGGTACGTCTTCAGGTCGACTGGTTTTGGTGCCGTCTCCTTAAATGTGAATGAGACATATTAAGCCCCGCCCCCTTTCGGTTACAGGAAGTACTACTCTACCCTGTTCCACCATGTTTGTAGCTTGATAGCAGCAATATGCTAATCTCCCGGCAGAGAAGCATTTTAGTAGTAAGTTTACTATCAATGTGAACGTATCAGATTCACTAAACTGATTACACGACCTTATTTGGCAGACCCACAGGAAATACTGTGATGTAATAGATTAAACAATTAAAAAAACGTTTTTTTAATTGAAAAAGATGATCAAAAAGAGGATTGTGCAGCATCAGGAGGGAATAGGTTTACATTTTCTACATTCCTAAACACTTAGAAGGGCACAAAAACATGTGCTAAAAGGGCAAAAAAAGTGGATTTGGCATGTGTCCCCTTTAAAAAAAATCCCACTTTAACAACATGGATCAAAGTGCTGCAGAGCAGAAAAAAAGAAAATGGAGAACTAAAGATAAATCCGGCCATAAAGGATCACAAAACATTAAATAAAAACCAAATATAAGTAAAAAGGATCAATGAGCACCCTCCTCCCAAATATAGGGACATATACAGTCCTTGCATAAAGCAGAATATCAGTGTTTATGTGCAAACAACCAGACTGAGAAAAGATGTGGGTACTTAAACATGAGCATACTGCTCCTCCTCGCAGATGAGACGACCGTTTCCACCAAAATCACAATATTTTGTAGTTTATTTTCCTTCATTTAACCCCCAGCTGAGAATCAAGTCAGATCACAGAAGCATCAGGCAACATAACTGCTCATATTAGCTTAAATAAAATAAACCACAATGGGTTTGCTTAAGCATTACCCTTATGTTTAGATAGAACAGTACATTACTAACAACGCATTAGCATGTACAGTCAGTGCAAGTTGTTTTTTAAGCGGTACAATGATACCACAACAGGGTAGTTAGATGCATTAGGAGACAATAACAGGGTTGCAGAGACGAGTTGCATCTAACTGATAAATTATAATAAGACTTTTAAAGGCTTTAAACAGATCCAGCAGATGCTTTATTTGCACCATGAGGCCTATCTGTGTGAATATGTGCATGTTTGTGCATCTCCTTGTCCTGCTGCAAAGTTCTACGACTGTTATTCATGGAGGATTTACATTTATTTCCCCATGATGCTGCAGTGTGTGGCTGCAGCATGCAAAGTCTATTCTTGCCATCTAATTATAGCAAAGGCATGCAGGTATATTTACAAGTCCTCCTCAGTAAATTTGTAAAAAGACAGGATTGCTGTTTCACACCATCTATAATCAAACCTCAAACAGGAGCAGACAAGATTAGGAGAAACTGTGTCTCCTGCTGGGAATGTCACACCAGACACAAATCATCAGGAGGAACCTCTATATGGAATAAACACACCTTAAAACAACAAAGTGGATATACAAGTTTACACCTTCATTTATTCCAGCAATGAATCCAAAAAGAAGAAGATTGTGGGAAATGTGCGGTCAAAGTGTGGAAAGAAGAGGCAGCAGCGTGATTTGGCTGTTTACTGGGGAGCAGTGGAGTAACTGACAGAAGAAATCAATGCAGAGGGTTGATGGACAAACATTAAGTCCACAGTCTGACAAACATGGCAGGCAGATCTCACAATGCAGCACCGATAAAGAGCGCTCACATAAGCTGCCAGGCATAAATGGCAGCGTAACGGGATAGATTGCCGACAACATTAATGCCACTGTGGTGAAAACCATAGGAGTTATAATAGAGTCGTGTAAACAAGCAGAGGAGCTTAATGTGAGCTGGGATGAAAGGAAAATGGCTCTAGTTGCCTTGGTTTACCAGAAACGGACAGATTCTCCATCAAACCAAACCCCTATCCTACAAATATTCAGTTAAAGAAAATACATGGGCAAATTAGGGGAACATTTCAAATTCTAATGCTTCCCTGAGGTTTAATAAATACAGACGTCAGAGACATGCCACTTTGAAAACAGCAAAGTGGGTCCAGATATTTTTTGAGTTCGTTTTATTTTGGTGGCTCTAAACTGCATTAACCACATTAGTTTCCTCCCTAATCTGTGTGTGAACATCGGGAATTCCTGTTTGACACTTTGCAAGTATTTCCCTTTAAAGTAAAGTCACAGTTAGCTGCAGATTCAGCTCAGATGCACTTTCATGTGGAAAAAGATAAATAAAAAAGCTTTGAAATGAAAGTGTGTGTGTGTGTGTGTGTGTGTGTGTGTGTGTGTGTGTGGGGGGTGATGGGGGCAGTGGCTCCGCTTATCAGGTGATCCGGCACTGCAGTAATAGATCAAACATGCAGTTCAGCTGGAGGATAATGCTCACAACCCTCTCCCCATTTCTGCTCTCTGCTTTCACCCCCTCTTCTCCCGCTAAATCACCAGACAGATCTGATAAGCACTCAGGTCACTCCTACCAATAATGAATGCACTATAGGCTACCTGCCTGGAGACAGAAAAATCCACTCACACCAATCCGCCAGCTAAACAGTTCACATCTAAACGCGCCTATCTACCCCCTACAATCTGCTCCCCCACTCAGATTGGTCTCCTTTGCCCTTGCGGGCCCCCCATAAAGTCAGATCAATGAGCGAGCCTTTATACAAATTGATCATTTAATTGCAATCTGCGTTTCACACTTGAGCGCGCGGCAACTCAAAACGAGCAGCACAGAGACAGGAGACAGAGAAGGAAAGAAAACGCCCTGCCTTCCTTCATGTCGAAACCCCAGCCTCCTGGATAATCTACACAACATCACCTTCACCTACGCTTTAAAAAGAAAAAAAAAAAGACTGCTGAGGCCACATCTGGACAACACCGCTTATTTTTGCGCGTTTTTCCTCCTCCTGCCTTTGTTAGCCATTTATGCTGCCTAAGGGTTCACGCGCTCGAAGACATCACCGTGTCTTTAACCATGATTTTAATTAAATATAAATGACTTGTCAAGTCCGCATTAATGGCAATTAACCTTCACAAATGGTTTGTGAAATACAAAGGCAACCATAAGCCTTACGCATGAGAGGTGAGGCTGCAGGAAAGGAGGAAGAATGCAATCACCTACATCTAGGAAAGCGCAGTGAGGAAGCGCAGATTTAACCTTATATTACGCGTCCTTCAACATGTGAAAGCCGTGGAAAAAGTTTTACCTTTAACTTGAGTTTCATATTCGGCCACGATCTCCTTGTCCTTTCGGAATTTCGCTGGAGACGTCATGGCTAAGTTTGGGGATCCAACCACTCGTCCTCACTGCGAAGTCAATTTTCTCTCAGCTGTTCAACAAATCAGTCGTGGATGAAAAGAAGTGCCACACTGGAACCACTGGGAAGGGAAAATGAGAGGCCAGAAGAGAGGCTGCGGCTCCTCAGCTTGCCCGTGGGTCTGTATTGTCTCCCTGGCTCTGCTCACTCAGGGCGCATTGTGACTTTGGCGCTGCTGCTGCTGCTGTATCCGCCTCGCCGACTCCTCATAACCGGTTATGGAGCAAACAACTTCACGTGAAAGGAGAATCATTCCCTTCTTAAGAAAAAAACACAACCTGTGAGTCAGCCCTCCCCCCAAAAAAGTTATTTTGTGCTTGAGAAAGAATGAGAGAGAGAAAAAAAGCAACCATCCACGAGATTTCTCTCTCTTTGCTGCCCGTCCGCCTGTCTAAACTAAACTGCTCCCTCCTTTCCCCTCCTGAAGTGAGAGAGGAAACCAAGTGGTGATGGAGTCAGCCCCCAGTGCCAGTAAGGCATGGATGCATATAGCTAGTGTGCATTTGGCTACACAACCTGCAAACACCAAGTGTAGCCTACGTCAAATAAACGGAGTATTGTCTGACAACGTGATTTAATTTAGAAATAAAATCACAATAAATAGGCTACATTAACAAAGGAAAAAGATAGTAGTTACGATGTGCAAGATATTTATAGATAAGCCTATGTAATTGCGGTAGTAATTAAAACAGATTTCATACTGGTGCAACTTTAATAGGCTATTTAATAGTGTAACAGATGACATGCTAAAATTAGGCTATTTGTGCTTAGACTTGATTATTTTCAATCAACAAAAGTTAAACTTACTGCTAGTTCATTTGTTTTTAATTAACCAAAAAAAAACCTGAGCTGGTACTTGTTAACAGTATTAGTTAATTGTTTTTTTATGTTTATATAAATGAAAGGAAGATGCATTAGAGGGACATAGCTAAACTATTATAGTTTAAAAGATTGGTGATTTCCCGTTTTATACCTAAAATGTGAACAAATAAAATATAACATTTTAATACGCTTCAATCTTCTAAATTCAAACTTTAACACCTTGAGAAACTACTTTCTACAACAATTGGCGGAAATGGATTGAAATGACGTCCAAATAGACCAATCGTTCATTTTGTTGAAGGCGCTTGACTCAAATTTCTAACCAATCAAATACCGAATACGTAGCAAAGTGTCCAATGGCTTTCTTTATTCAAGAGTAGTTTGTCCAATCACAATCAGATGTTGGGTCTTTTAAAGATAGTGTCAGGAAGTGCCGTTTAATACCAGGAAGTTGTAAACAAAGCTGGCAGGCAGCTATTTAGATAGCTGTTATCCGCATATGTATGGATGCTCAGTAAAGCGAGCTAGTTATTAATCGATGTCGTTTATTCCACAGTGATATATCTCACCGGTTTTCATAGAGATCTTTCATCGCGGATTTTTGGGGTGTCTGCTCCCACAAGCTAACCATAAGTACCTTCTGTTTTACCGCTAGGAGAAAGCTAGCGTTTGCGCAAGGACGTTAGCGCTGTTGCTTGTAAAGTTAACTTAAATTGATAATAATTTAATAGAGCGCAACCTTACTATCGGTTTAATAGTTTTAAGCTTCATTTGCTGCCCGTGGGCAGAAAAACCAAGAGTTCGTCCCTTTGAGCTAAACCGAAATGTCTACATCCAACGCAAATTTTAAAAACAAGTGCGTTACTCAGGTGAATTGCATATTTTGTGAGAGTCTTCTCTGCACGAGGGGTATGAAGGCAGTGCTGCTTGCAGACACCGAAGTTGAGCTGTTTTCGACTGATATACCTCCAAATAGGTAGGTGCTAACTGTGTTAGCGGCGCTGCTAGCCTTTGTTTATGTCTGTTGTTTTCATTGTGAACAGAAAACTAAAACAACTAAACTTGTAACTTTGTGGGAAAAGAAATGCATACTACGTTTTTATCAAATGTAGACTTTTTTTTTTAAGTTACATCCGTTTATGTTCCATTTTTTCCCTATGTCTTTGAACGCACCCTCCTTAAGAACTGTTGACTTTGTGGCCAGCTGCTACTCTACTGAGAGCTGCAAATGCAAACTGAGAGACATCGCATGTCTGAAATGGTAGGTAAACCTTTGTACCTTGCAGGATTTACTTAAGGAAGGTCATCAGAGTAAACTGTTAGTAAAATGGGAAGCTTCTATAAGCAACATTTTACTTGTTGGAAACAGATTAAGACTATGGAAAGCTGTTAAACTCATTTAAGAATGAGGGGGCAAGTATATTATTCAACCTGAAAATTCAAGAAACTTTTTTTTAAAATGTTTTTTCTACTCTAAATGACTCAGCTAATTGTTTCAGTGGCTCTATCTTTTGGGATTTATTTCCGTTTATTTCAGTAGAATCTTGGCCCACATTGGGGATTTTAGAGGCTCTTTTGTATTTCCTGGCTTTTATTGTTGTTGTACACAGGGTAAACACCACTAGTTGACTTAGCACTTTTTCACAGTGCCACCCCTGAAATGCTGACTCGTGTTTCTTCTTTATTCTCTCCCTCTCCTACAATCTAGCGGCAATGTTGTGGGTTATCATGTGGTAGCCCCCTGTAAACCCTGCTTGCTCTCCTGTAACAACGGCCATTTCTGGATGTTCAATAGTGATGCTGTATCTACTCTGAATAGACTTGATGCAACAGGTCAGTGTCAGTCACTTATTCACATTATTTATATATATATATATATATATATATATGTGTAGTGCAGTTCTTGATTTCTTTTTTTTTTTTTTTTAGTTTTTTATCCTCAAATTTGTCTTCAAACATGTCCACAGGTCTGAATCTGCTCCTGTGGGGAGATCTTCCTGAACTAGATGACAGTGAAAATGAAGAATCAGAAAGCCCATCAGAGGAAGAGTGCATTAGGTAGAGCGGGAAACAATCCGTGTAAAAGCACCTGGAGGCTGGTGGAGCTAAAAAGTGTACAAACCATGCTGGGATGTGATTGAAAAGGACAGCATTGAAGGGTAATTTAGCACTGCAACACATAAGACGGATACGCTGTTTCTCTCCTCTGGGTGGGCCTAAACACCGGAGGATACTGCACTTCTGACCAAATCTCTTAACTGCAACCTCACACCAGGTGTTTTACCTTTGACAGATGATGCAGAACACCTGCTGTGACATCATTAATGGGGCGTGGCCATGAGCCAGACATGCTCCAAGTTGTTGGTTGTTGTAGTTGAGTGTTGAATTACCCTTTATCTTGTGACCACACCTCTTCCCCCCCCCTCCTCACTGGTTCCTGTTAAAGCACAGACACACACACACACAAACCCTTCACTCTTTCCAGTGAATTTCCATGGGTTATTGTAAAACGTGGAACTTGACGGAAGATGGCAGACAGACTCTAGTTCGGTTTGCTGTCTTGAGCGTATATTTTCAATCCGCCTCATAAAAACTGATGCTGTGATTTGAGTCAGTGAAACTTACCTGTGAATGCTGTGCTTGATTATGTTTAATCTATTTTTTTTCTTTAGAGAAGAAGGCCTCAGTATGCCATTTTTTGTTGACGGCAGTTACTGTATAATCTATACATTGAATATGCTGTAAAAAGAAAAATTCCAGTCATCCATTATGTCTTAAAGGCTTATAATCTTGCTGTGTGATGAATGAAACCTTGAATGCATTTTATATCTCATTAGAGAAATGGCACAATTACAGAATGATGTAAAAATATCTTGCTTTTTAAGGAGAATATTTAAGGTACTTTACAACCTTGACCTAATGTCGGTGCTAAGTGTTGATGCTAACGCAGCGTTTGTTAGACTTCTAATGGTTTCTCTCCCAGCAGGCAGACCATAGCAGTTTCTCCTACTAACATACTAATCTAGGAAATGGATTTTGCTTTTGCATTAGACTGAAGAAGCCTCAGAGTTTTAGGATTAATCCGTATGCAGATATGATGATTATTTTTTTTAAAGGGAAGAAAAGATCCCTGGATGATTTATATAGGAAACCAAAATCAGATAAAATGGAGGCAAATTTAGTCAAACCTTTAAGCTTTTCAGTCACGGTTATGAAGCTTAAAAATGAAAACATGAATGTCTGTGTCTATGCTGTGTTTCTGTTGCTCCACTGTTCTATGTAGCAGCATTTCTGTAGCATGGGAAGAAAAGAAAACCCCAAAGAGTATTTATTTTATAGGCTGAACTAAAAGGATAGATAATTCTTGAATTGGTCGTCACTTTATAGAATCACATGAACTACCTTTTTAAAACGATCCGTTTTGATGTCTAAGCAGACGGTAAAGCCCGAAATGTTTTACTGATCATGTCTGCTGACAGCGTTAAACTCTGCTGTGTGGCACTAACCAGGTAAGACACAACAGATGCAAATCTGTACTGTACTATTTCCTGCTGTGCTCCGTTAATACGACCGCCCTGTAAAGAAACAGTCTTTCTGTGAGTGAATGAAATGTTTAAAAAGCTACTATCGAATGTCAAAGTTGTTGCCATGACAGCAGAGGATGCAAGAAGCCGCTTTTTGCTTTGTTTCCATGTTTATGCTGCAGCAGTTATGGAAAACTATTAACAAAGGAGGAAGCCTCTTATTGATTTTCTAACTGACAGTGTGCTTCCTTTGCACACCAAACAGTCTGTTTGGTTTGGAAATATTCCACCAACAATGTATTTAATACATTCAACAAGCAAATTGTAGAAACCACTTTTTTTTTTTTCTTTTTTTTTTTAACAACCTGGTTTATAAATGCCTTAGTTTGTACTGTACTGTAGTACCTGTGGTTTTGTTAATATATTTAATTTGTTTTTCTTGTGTAGTGCTTTGTTTTGGTACTTTTTTTTTTTTTTAAGATTTGATGTGTATAATTTTACCTCACAAAGGTATCATGTGTTATCTTCCTCTGGCTAGGACAAATGATAAATGATAATCAGAACTATTTAAGTGGATGTTTCTGATGTGTAAACTTTAACAAGCCCTGCTGAAAATGTATATTTTGGAATTGCACTGAAACTGCATAGTTTTAAAATGATTTGTTATTTTGTATGCCTGTTAAATTAATAAACTTTTTTTTTTCAGAATAACTTAAAGCTCTGAAATGTTTTTTTTGTCTAATTTGCATCCTAGAGATGAGTTCTTCAGGAAGTTTTGACCTTTGTATCTTCCCAATTTTATAATCTTTCATCACATTGACGAGTCTAGTAAAACTCCTGGGATAAACAGAACTGTTTCCTGTTCTGTGGGAAAATATCAGCCCAAAACACAGTAGATTATTTATACATGGTGCAGCCCAATCAAATAAATAGGAAGTAGCTCTGTTCTTGCAGATTCATAATAAATGTGACAAAGGCAGTTTTTTTCTTTAATGCACAAATCAGCTGTTTATCTCAAACTTCAAGCTTAATCTTTTAGCTGCTACTTGCAAAGGAAAATAAACTAATCCTAACACATGGGGGGGGGAGGTGCAGAGGAGTTTGTTGTCCCTACTGGTATGCAACAGATGCAACTCGGATATAAAGTAGCACAAAAAAAAAACATTGAAGGTAAAACTCAGGATGTAAATTATATTTTTATTCAAATCTGAGTGGGGAAAAAAAGAACTCGAAGTGCTATAATAAAACTGTAAAGGCATAGTGCAGGTAGTGGCCATATTCCATGTCCCTGTCTCTTACCTTTAGGACTTATCTTTGCATTTTGCCAGAGATGTCTGCACTCAGGTAGTGCAGCTCATCCAGGATGGAACATCAATGAACGCCATGACAAGATGATTCACCATGTCTCTCAGTCATAAGAGCAGATTTTACTGGGAGACATGAATGAAGCCATTGGAGGACAACAACCCCGCAGCAGGACCACTATCTGCTACTTTGTGTGAGGACGGTCAGGAGGAACACTGCTAGAACCCAACAAAAGATCCCCCCCCCAGCAGGCCACTAATGTGTCCGTTTCTGTATTCAAACTGAGACAAAACTAACAAGAAAGGCATTGATGCGATCGGTCACCACCACTGGAACATCATGTCCCATGCAGACTGTCCTGGATGATGCCGAGTTTGAAAGGACATCATCATCTCACTGGGATCAGCCCAGATGTTGTAAGGAGAACATACAGGCACATGGAGGCCACATAGTCTACTGAAACTCTGAAGTGTCCTGAATTCACACGGTAAGAACATCAGCTTTGCAGATGTGCTGAGTAGGATCACAGAGGAAGAGCATGGTGTACGAAAAGATGGTGGATAAATGACCCCAAAATGTCTCTCTGTGTTCAGTTCTGCATTATGCAGAGTTATCTACACGATGTTCCGTTTGCAAACACGTGCAGCATTAAAGCTTGTCCTTCTTTTGGACTGATCCATCTGCAGGCTTGGAAGTTGTTCTTGAAACGTTCTCTGCTGCTGTTGGAACACGACAGAGGCAACTAAGAGAGTAAATAAAATAAGGAATGAGTTTTATTTTGCTTATGCTGTCTATTGCATCTCATTTCAAATTGTGAAATGATGCCCGCACCAGCATTAGTTCAATATTTATTCTATTTTTTGGGGTTTTCAGCACATCCATCAGCTTAATTTATGTTTAAATCAAAGAAATTGGTGATTTGAAGATTCGAATATGACTTTTACTCTTTGGACTGTGTCCAGGGAAGAGACAGCTGCCCTTGGTTTGTCAATAAAAGCAGGTAAAGATGGCTGGTTCTGTGCAGCCTTCAGTAAATGTGCAGGATGTTGTTTATTAAGACAATGGGCAAAGTGCGTCCTGCTCTTTCCAATAAAGGGGAACAGCAAGACGTTTTTGACTCTGTCTCTTCAACAGGAGACCGAAATATCTCTGTAGATAAATAAAGTTAGTTTTTTAAATGAATCATAACAAGTGCTGTGTCTTCACCTGCATCTGTAGCATCTACATTGTTCCACATGTCCCCTAAGGCCGCTGTATAACCATCATAGCTGCTTTTCCTGCAGGTGCATAACTGTTATGATGAAACGATGAACGGATAAGTAAAATAGAACTTACTTACTTTTATCACTTAAACAAAATAATCATTTTTGATGAGATTAAATGTATTTCTTTAAAAAACTTCCCATGTCAAAATAAAACTAACAAAAACACAGGCCTCTTTATGTTCCACGTGACTGGATTAGTCCCAGTTTATACACCTGAGTTTGTCCTGGTCCAAGTGGAATGTTCTGCAGCGAATAAGATGAAATTCAGATGAAATAGAATTAATAGGATGATGAGGGTGACATCCATCAAACACCACATTGTCCCACACTGCAGAAATATTACTTTGATGTGTGGAGCTTGTAGCTGCACCTCATTGGTCCACTACACCTGCCACACTTTTAGATGAGTGCAACGCTTCCCATCAGGCTCTGCACTGTTTAGATAAGTACACACTGATTTGAGTCAGGTGCAGTAAAGGTGAGTAAGGCACACATGCTTTAGACTTCATGTAGAGCACTGTGGCGCTCTCTGCTGGATCAGAACAGAAATAACACGTGTTATAAATCTGCTGGGTATTATGTGTCAAAATACAAAGGTCAAAGGTTACTTACATATTGTTTATTTACTGCATACTGATAAACAGAAAATAATGCTGTAAATGATCATAATCATCTTTACTCTCAATACATTGTCCCCACATTAATAAATCTAAAGATAATTTTTAATACACAGAGGTATTTAAAGTTTATACTGTTTATTAAATGTGTCTTTATGAATGTGATCATATTAATACAAACAATGTATCAAATGTACTTTTGGTGCCATATGTTGTCGGTCTGTGCTACAGAAATCACTATCTGTGAGGGAAAAATGATAATCTCTAATAATTTGTGATTGGTAGGATATTTATTCATGTCAGCATCTGGTTTTCTTATAATTCCTGACTCTGGAAATCCCACTTAGACGTATGCAGGACTGTCAGGCATGAAAATGATTTTTCTGTGTTTAGAAAGAGAAGCGATAATTGCATATACAGAGTTTCTGAGCTTTCTGACAAAATAAGGAAAAATTACGTAGCAAAAAAAAAAAAAAAAAGTTGCGTCTTCATTTTCTCTTTTATTTTTAATCCAGTCATTATGTTACTAAAATGTTGATAATAATACATTTTTATTGACTCAATAAATAAAGATGGTGGAAACTGAAAGAGGAATGGAATAGTTAGGATGACACAACATCAGAGATGTCAAAAGATCCCAAAGAAAAACAGAGAAATTTCATCATATCAGCAATAAATGAAACTCTGAAAGTTTTAATGTATTTTTATTCCCCACGAAAACAAATGCATTTTTGCAATGCATGGCAATTTTTAAAAATAATTTAAAACAAAACATTGAATAAACAAAGCCAAGCAAATAAAAAGTAACACTGAATAAACACACAGATATACATGCTCTGTCAGAGGTGTCAGTTTGAACTCACTACCTCATCTCAAAGTTTACTTTCTATTATTTTCTTAAGATTTCTTCTCATTTTTTGGCTTTTTTTTTGTTTTTTAATTATTAATTAATCAAAACATTTCATTGAGTTTGATATACATACACTATAATAAAACTCCATTTTATCAAAACTAAAATAAATAATGGTCTTTATTAAATGGCGTCATTGTTTTTGTGAAAAACATTAAACAACAAATTTGTGATGGTTTACATGGACATGGAAAAACATATTCTGTTATGTCTTAATATTCTTTTAAAGTAATGAAATATTATTGGTTCATATTCCATCAGTGAGCAAAGATTTTTTCATACTGGCAGCAAATAAAAGTAAAGTAAATCCCCTTTCAGATCATGTGATAAACATACATCCCCTAAATGTGCAACTAATTTTATGTCCATAAATGTGATCCTCCCGTTGCTAAACATAAATCTGAAAACAGGTTGGTTTCTTCAAAATGCTTCACAAAACTCAGAAAATCACACCCAAACTGTAATTATGTCTCATTTGTTCAACAAAATAAAAGCACTGCAAACAAAACTTTGCACCAAGTGGAGCACACTTCTTTTTTTTTTTTAATTTATTTGGTTATTATTTATTCATTTATTTCTTTTACCAAAAATAATTATCTATATTACTTACATTGTTCAGGTTGTCCACATGCATAGAAATAATTGCACGCACACACACACACACACACACACACACACACACACACACACACACACACACACACACATATAAACACACATCTACACACATATCTATGCACATCTACACACATATAAACACACATCTACAGAT
>JBAMIG010000003.1:21924294-21937991 GCA_037177335.1 Kiunga ballochi
TGTACAGCTCCCTGTAACACACACACACACACACACACACACACACACACACACACACACACACACACACACACACATATATACTTATTCACATGTTTATTTGTTTATTTTCACCAAACAAATCCGTGCAGCATAACACAACAGAGTGCATAAAAGTACAGAATATTAATGTTGCTGCACAGCTGGGTCTGGCCACATCAACTTGGTACATTATAGGAAATATGTAACCTTGTCAAACATTGAGGGAAGAAGCATCTCATCATCAGTTATGTCACAATCCTCTTCCACAGCCTGCAGAAGCCTAAAGGACTGCAGGCCGAATCCCTTCCATCACCATAGAACTCTTCTACAGAGATGGTGAGGATGGTGGGATCACTGCATGGATGCTTCCCAATAAAACCCCAAGTGTTTGGTCAGGGGGCATGTGTTATGACTGACTCGCTCATGTCACATCTTTTGAATGGCAGGACTTTAAAATGGCAAATTTATATCAGATTGTCTTTTCATGTACAGAACTGTGTTCGAATTGAAAATTGTGAGTAAAGCAGACAATGTGTTTAGATTTCAGAAGCATGACAAATGATTTAGCTCTATTTGACAGTTTAAACAAGGAAGGATTCATCGTACTTCAGTTTTCAGAGTGTTTGGTGAGAAATATATGACACAAAGAGAGATACAGGAACATGTGAGCTTAAAGAAATAAAATGCAGTCTAGAGACAGTCAGAGGATGCAGACTTCCCTCAAATCATTGCAAATGTATTTTTCTTTGCAACCGATTGAAACCATTACTTATGATGAAGAAGTTTTAACGGCAAAATGATCCCCATAAAAAGTTCTTTAAAACAGTTTTGGATTAAAGAAGTGGTTGAGATCACTTCCACCAAATATATACATAAAAAGAACAAGTTTGTCCTTTGGCCACTAGATGTCGCTGCTGCACCGCAAATGGAAACTGCTTCCTCACAGCGAGACCAGGGTGATGGTTGCAGCCTTCACAAGCAAAGACACAGAATGCAACAATTATGGATCATTTAACTTTGTATTAAAACATCACTATCTCTATTGTCTGCACTTGCTTTAATTTATTTCTCTAACTCCAAAGACCAATTTTACCCCAAATTTGTTTTTTGCTTTGCATACAATTCACAAATGATTCCATTGAAAAGGCAGCGGGCTCTGAATGCTAATGATTGTGTGATCTGCACTGAAATAGTTTGTTCAACATAAAAATCCCCATCTCCGTCTATTTAACAGAGACACTTACCACTTTTTAAAACTGAACCATAATTTGTTTTTTACATTAAACAAATATATTCCAACGTAGAACGACCCAACAAAATGTCATCGTCGTGCTTACTATAGATGAGGAGGTCGCCTTCAGATTAGCGGTCACCTTGAGCCTTAGCAAGAGGGCAGAATATTTAAAAAGAAATATAAGATGGATCATAAAAGCTCTGCAGTCTGTCATGCTCATCTCCTGATAATAGACCTAAAGGCTACAATAAGGCTTGATTATGCATATTAATAACACCTCAAAATTCTCCTTTCAATGGGTGAAAAGGGCAAATGGCAATAAATGCTTGAATTTATTCACTTTAGGAATAATTCCTGTAATCAGTAAAGAAAACTTTCATGAGACTGGTAGGCCAGACTGCTTGAATTCCTAAATAATTGAACTAAATCAATTTTATATGTAACATGATCACTTACCCATGAAAAACAACTACTCCTGTAGGACCAGCTGAAGCCATGAGCTGGAGAACATTCGTTTTATAATTAAAGGATAAGAAAAACAATTGCTTTTCCATGCTTAGTCTGGGGAAAAGAAACTGCAGGTGGCATACACAACAGTGCAGGTTTTCCACAGCTGGCTTGCCTACTGGCCCAGCGTTATACTCTGAGGCTAACTGATCAGGGATTTTGCAGAAGAGCTTCAGATAACACAAAAGAAAACTTCAAACACTTTTCTTATTGTGCTTTATTCTTCTGGGCAAGCTGATTACAGTTAAGGATAAAAGTTGTTCCTATACAGTAAACTAATGTGGAGAATCAGAGAGCACTAATTAAGTCATGGGGGATCTGAGGCGGTCGGCTTGGTTGTGTTCCCCAACACCCAGACCATGGGGGTTTAGTGGAAACTTTACAGCCCAACAGCAGCCAGCATCAAAGGGCTTTATTGTCAGCTGAATGTCCGGTAGAGGCATGAACCACCACATCTTCAGAGCCACCTGGGAGAAAGAAGCAGAAACTGTGCAGCCTCTCCGCTTGTTTTTTGTGTTGCCTTCTCTCCATCTCGCTGCTCCAGGCAGTGACCCCCCTCTTCTCTTTTTATAGGAAACATAAAGCACTACAACTAACCAAAACTTACATTTATAACCTAATGCATGATAATCTGATTTAAATGTTCTTTTCATTTTATTCATTGTAATGAAAATTTGGCTGTTTAGATAAATCCTCCATGAGCGTGTGACCCTGACTTTGAGGTCAAAGCAGCCTTATACAAGTGATTTTTGCATTTATAAGCAATGGGTTGGATTTTACACTGTGAAGTGGAAACTCTCGGAAACTGCCAATGATTTTAGTATCCTTGTTTTAGCTTGGTTTGCTTGTGATTTCACATTTCTGACATACTTCTTTTGTCTTTTTTTTGTTTCCCACACAATCTTTTTTTAAGCTTCACAGCTTGTATGTATTCGATTAACCAGAAACTCAAAGAAAAATGTACCTTTACACCTCAGGGAACATGGGTTTTTATATGACCTCTGATTTTTAAATATTCTCATTTTTATGTTTAATTAAGTTTCATTTTCATGCCTTCGTTTTACATCCTGAAACTTATTATGAATGATGAAATATGGAAGATGTAACCAAAATGTTGTGTTATTGTGTGTTTAATTATAGCAATCTATTTAGATTTGTTTAGTTGTGCTGTAGTCTACACACACACACACACACACACACACACACACACACACCCTAACATGTTTTCTGATAATTGTGCCTGTCTTGCTGCCCGTAGCCATTTGCAAATAACAAGTTAGTAGTCCAAGAGTTAAAACGGTGTTCATTCAGTCCGCTGTGTGTGTGTTTTTGTGTTTGTGTGTCGGGGGAGGGGTAGAGAGTGTCTGGTTGAAAACCTTTAATCCGGGTGCTGTCAGGCCCAAACCCGGCTTGACGTCCCATTGATGTGGAACAGAACAAAACACAGGGCCCCTTCCTAAGCTCCCACTGGCTTCCACACACAAACATACGCACACACACACACACACACACACACACTGGCCCCCCTCTAAAGCCCCCAGCTTGGGCCTCCACTCACAAACCGAGAAGGGCATTCCTTAGCCTAAGCAGATGCGTGTGTGTACGCAAACTCATTCAAACACACACGCACACATGCACACATGCACACACGCACACACGCACACACGCACACATGCATAGATAAACACACAATCTGAGCTAAAAGAACACAATATTAACACTTTGAGCGTTGTGGTGATGTTTGCAGGTAGCTTGAACCCTATTTTCAGATGTAAATATGTGTGTGTGTGTGTGTGTGTGTGTGTGTGAGACAGGGGCTGGGTGGATTACTGTTTATCAGATTTTATATTATCTAACCCTTATATTTATTACGATGACCGCAGTGTGCACACACAGACATACTACATGTATGTGAGATGCTGGGACAGTTAACAGAACCCAGATGCTTCTGAACTTCTTGGCAGTGATGAACATGTGTATCTGTGGTGACAACAAACAGTTATTATTGTCCTGCTGTTTGGACGGCTCCCATCTTGGATCATCTCTGTTAACAATTAGCTAAAAATGAAAGGAACAGACAGAAGGGGACAGATGGAGGCAGATGAATGAATGAGTGGATGCAAAAAGTGACTCATATTAGAAGAAACCCATCACAGGTAATGCTTTGGAATTACAGAGGACTTAAATATGTACTTAGCTGTTTTTCCTCTAAGTGGCCAGAAGGTGGGGATGCGTACAGCAGGCAATCATGAAGCATCCTGCTACAACTTTGGCCCAGTGTTGGCCTCAAGGTTCAGCCATTATGGATCATCAGTTCACTTTCAGTCCAGACCAGAGGTGGTCTTGAAGGGTCAGATTTTTCCTAATTATGTGGACATAAGTTAATCTCACTCCTACTGTACATGAAAGAAAAATTCCCATCTGTTATGCAAACCCACACACACACTATGTGGTGAGTTGGTCCCATCCCTCACCTCCTCCTGGACTAAACCTGCCTTTGGTTTCAGCTGTTAAAATGACTCCCCTCTCTGCTAAAACTCTGCCGCTTCCATTGTGGAATGTCAAAACTCCAAGTGAGACGTTTTGTTTGGGCCGAGCTGCAGCCCAGAGAGGCAAGATCGGCCCCAACCAAAATGTTTTTATTGACGGGTGAAAGCAGTCGGGCCGACAGCACCGATTGGCTGTAATTGGTCGGCAAGTCAGTGGTGTCTTTGAAATACCCTATGTAAAGTAGCAGCCTTTAAGAGCACAGACCCACACGCATGCACACACACACACACACACACATGCCCACCCCTGTTTTTCCCCTCCAGTCGCCTTAAGAGAAGCCAGATGGGCCACGGGGAAGCAATCACCTCTCTATTTGTCTTGGTACTGATCAGGTTAGTGAAGTGTTCTCAGGCCTGGCCAGGAATTGACACACCGCTGCTTCTTGTCCTTGCTGCTCTCTGCTCAGCACTGCGCTGCGTGATTCAAGCCAACTGGCCAGGTCAAACCACTGGTGAGGAGTCAAAACAGCAGCATTGTGGGAAATATTCTGTCACCAGCAAAGGACCAATGCAGGTTATTGAACATGTGGGATGAGACTGGTTGCAGCTGAACAACACATTTCCACATACTGCAGCACAAAGAGTTGAGTAGCTGACTGTTAATATATAAATATGAAGGTCAGCAAAGAAGCTGGTAGCTAACATCTTTCATCTGTTGATATGGACACCACCAGTTAGCACTGGGTCAGTGGATGGGAGGTGTTTAGGCAGCAGCATGTGTGGAGAACATTCCATCCAGTGAATACACAGATGGTTTGATTTAGAGCAATGAAATGAGCACCAGACACAGAGCAGTGACAGTGAATGAAAGCCTCCATGATGCACATACATACACACACATTCATACATGTACCGCTGACTGCCCGGGTTAATGGAGTGACGGAATCCAGAAGGAATTTAGTCAAGGGCTCAGGGAGTGAACTATTAGGTAGCCTCTCAATCGCCCTGAAGAAAGTCCAAGATCTTTACGTTTTTTGTGTTTTTTTTTAGTGCATCTGCTGCTTCTTAACAAGGGCACTCTGTATACAAGGATGAAAGAGCTTAGCACGGAGAATTTGAAGTAGAGACGGCGAAATTGAAAAGAGAAAGGCATAGAAAGAAGAACATGGCATGGCAAGTCACACTGAGGCTGGAAAAAAGCATCAGACTCTCTGCAGTGAAATCTGATCCTGCCAAGACCTGAACACCTTCTGATTGGCTGGCCCTCTGGTGAACCCTGACCCTTGACTTTGTCTGGAGCTTGTGACCTTGAATGAAGTCCACGCAGAATGTTGCATCTCTTCTCAGACTCTCCACCTTTCTGTCTTCCCCTCTGGTTTTTCCTCTCTGGCCATTCATCTCCACAGAGAGCGGGTTGGCGGGGAGGAGACGGAGAGCAGAAATGTCAGCGAGACATTAAACAGAGTACGTCTGTGTGTGCTCTCAAAGTCCAACCAGTCTGATTTCCCTCTCCTCTATCCCTTCCCTCCTCCTCCTCTTCCTCCCCCTCACAGCTCCTACATATACGTGTCTCCACAGAGCAATAAATTCATCCTCTTCTCGCCAAATCTCCAAATCTCTTTGTCTTTGTTGCTTCATCAACACCCTTATCACTTCTTCTGCTGATCCATTCGGCCTCCCTTTGCCCTCTTGTGGTTCAGGTGTCAGAGTCGGCACAGCCAGCAATTCAAACACTTCTTTTTCATTACTGGTCTGCAAAATGCTATGACTTTAAAAAGAAACCAAAGCATACAGTAGAAATTTGCATGTTATTCCTGCAGCTTTGAAAAAATTAAGTATATGAATGTGCATGAATATAGCTTTAAACAATCAAACCAAGTCAAACTTTGGTTTTAATGTCAAAACAATGCACAATTAGCAGTGACTGAAAGCAACTTCATTTCAGCTTGTTGCATAAGATTCCATTGAGAATCACTTTAAAGGAATAGTGCATGCATTTTCCCTGCTTGTGTGAAGGGATAGATGATGAGACTTGCTTGACACAACTTAACACAAACTCCTGGAGCGCAAAAAGCTTTTGGCTGCAGCTGGTTTTGTTCCATCAAGTTGTACTATAATAAAAATAATCTGTGGTCTTATCTAATATCCATAATGTTTTCTTTTCTTTCTGACGCTCTCATAATTCATGATAAAAATCCTCTGATCTGCTGTTTTCTGTCAGTGACATGACATGATGAGAGTGTGTTCGACATATTTTGTTTTCATAAGTGACAGGATTCTACGTGCTGTGTTCATGATAGATTTGAGGTTTGGTTTGTTTGCTCAACGCCACCCAATGCAGCCTCCAACAAAGAAAATATCGGAATTAAAGTTGGATAAAGATTTAGGCCGGAACCATTCTGGCATGTTTCTGCAGTTTATCTTATGTGACGGAATAACAAGCCTCTGCAAACATCTGAGACACTACTGTCCTAAACATCTGCCTTCCTTATAATCAGACTGCCAGCATTTATAATAGATATAATATAGTATATATATTATTAGCGTTTTATGTCACTCAAAAAACATAAGAATGTTTCTTGTTTTGTATTTTTTTACTTGTTTGAATAAAGTTATTTAACCTATTTAACACTGTGCTGGGAATGTGCTAAACATCACCCTGAAAACGATTATTACAAATACAGTCATCTCCGGTTGCTTTGCTTTTTAGACCAATTAAAGGACGAGTCATGCTTCCTTATTGGTATGATTAAGAAGTTCCAGTTGCTCAATTGTATAAAAATCAAAGAAACCACCGAGGTGTCGGGTTCAGGACGGGACAGTTTGCTGTGGTTTGCATTAACCTGGTAGGCAGGATATGAACAGGATGATGTTGCATCATCAGCTACATAATAGAATTGCATTATAGTGACACGGCACCTTCACTGAAACCTTATACAGAACGGGACACAGAAACAAAGAGGAACGATGGATGGCCAGCTGTTGGATGGCTTTAGAGATTTCATCTTTCAAAGTTTAACATCTATGTTTTTATTTAAAAAGATATCTCATTTACAAAAGAATTGATTTAATTAAAACATTTTAAATAACAAACAAACAAAGAAAACATCTACATTTTGTATCTAAATTAAATTTTCTCTAGATTCACAGATCCACAGTGTAAAGACTGCAAAGGCTCATGGGAAATTCCTGTTCAGCATGAATTTAAGCTGTTTCACTTCGTGTACTACGTTTACATTCAGACAATGTTGTTGGGATGTTCATGTCTATTTGAATGTTAAGGTTGGCACCATGTGTGTAAAAACGTTTTGTTCTTGTGGGTCTGCGACCGGTCCAGGGCGTCGCCCGGTGATTGGCTCCACACCTGCAACCCTGAAATGGATAAAGCGGTGTGTAAAATAGACAGATGAATGAACTTGAATGAATGGCTTTTTACCAGTTTAAACAAGTTTTAAATTTGGTTACCTATCTTTTTCCTCTGTAGTGTGTCATTCTGATAATATGACGGGCCTTTTCCAGGGAAGTATCAAGCTTTTAGATCAAAAGTAGAATCTATAACCACACAGTCCTTTTCATACGGGACATTATTTATTTTCTGCATCTACAGAGAGTTTACCATGAGCATAAAAATGTTTGTTTGGAACTTTATCTTGCCAGAATCTCCTTACCTGGGCATTTAAATAGCTGACATTTGTCTTTTTGTTATAAAGATTTGCCAGATCATCATAGTTTATGAGACTAATGTCATTTATTATTGCTGATAAAAGAAAAAAAAAAAAAAACGTCTTAAATTAAAAATGGTTTTGGAGTGAATGAACTTCCCAATATACACTACCACTTAAAAGTTTGTTCATACTTTCATTATTACCATGAAATTCAGTGGGTAAGTGTGTCCAAACCTTTGACTGGCAGTGCATCACTATTAGAAAACATCCTTTCCTTTTACAAAACTGTCTAATCTGATTAAAATGTATTTCTTTTTCTTTCTTACATGAACCCATTACTCTTCTTTTCTCTTCTGTCCCACCTGTGGACACACACACACACACACACACACACACACACACACACACACACACACACACACACACACACACAGAGGTTTTCCTGTGCCGTCCCAGTCCAGCTCATGGCAGCAGAGTGCAGCGCTGCACAGCTGAGGGGTGTTTATTTTATTGAATGTTTATTTCGCTCTGTAAAACATGCCACTCAGGGACCTCGTGGAGCAATGCACTCAAACCCCTTTCTCGCTCTCTCTTCTCTGCCTCTGCCAGTGTAAACAGTGTGTATACTGAGAGTGTTTCCTTCACTAGTCTGTGTAGATGTGTAATCCATCCAGTCAGACATTGTAAACAACATCTCTACATGTTTATAAATACTGCCCAACCACTCTAATGAATTTATGGTAATGCCTTGTTCTACTGCTTCTGCTGAGTGTTTGAGTGTGTGTCTGCGCAGACGGATATGTGTGTGAGGTGTGAGTATGTGCTGCCACAGACTTTTCTGCACACATTTGACTGGTTTCTGATGTTTCTGGAGGGGCTTTTATTTCCTGTTGCACAGCTTGGTTAAAAGCTTAAACCCTGCGACAGCATCAAGCGATGTGTGACTGTTATGAACCGGTGTGCCACTGTGCCAAGTCCATTAGCAACTACCTCCGTTTTATTCCATTTACCGCACTTCAACACTCCGCCGCAACAATTGATCTTTTAATAATGAAGTATATAACTTTTTGCTGGATTTCTAATTATTTTTGAGGTTGAAGATTTTCAAACACACGGAAGAAGCTGCTTACGTCACCAGGGATGTGTGTGCGGTATTAAAACCACCATCTTTGAGTCTCCTGTCACTGCATTTTCATGTTTGTTTAAAGTGAAAAACAGGAATCACAAGGAACAAGCTGAAGTGGTACGGAGCCAGAGAGCTCTTCCAAGGACAAATGACAGTTTAAATAAAATATTCTTGATCAGTTAAGAGCTATCACACGCAACGGAAATACCATCCTTGTGGCGTCTTTCATGATTCATTCTCCTTCCTATTTTTTTTTTACTGCAAAGTCAGCTTGCAGGTATCAACAAAGTCGTCCCAGACAAGTGAAAATCTTTGCTTATTGATTAAAAACAGCAATCTTAAAACTTTTTTATGAGTCCAGAATTTTCATATGTTGTCTGAGAAAGCTGAGAAATATTATGTCTTTGTTTGAGTTGGTTTGTTTTCACACTGCAAGTCGACCAAAATGCCAAAAAAACGCCGTGCAGATCAAAATGGCCAGAAATGACCAAAGAAACAAAAAGCAGAAGGAAGAAGAAAAGCCACTGACTGCATATTTAAGTCGGTACCACAAAGGCTGCAGGTCGCACAGGCCACAAGGCTGACCCAAATTGAATGGATCCAACTGTCGATAAAGTTTTGCACAACAACTTAATCATTTGAGCAGGTGTGTTGGTGCAGGGACACGTAGAAAACCTGCAGAATTGTTGTCCTCGTGGGTCCGAGCTGAAAAGCCCTGGTCTGGAACTTCTCTGGTTGGTTCCCTTTGTGTTGGCCCTGCGATGCAATGGATGGATGTATCTTATTTTCTTTTAAATAAATAATTAAAAAAAAAGCCCGGTATAAGCCGCAGTAAGCCAGCAAGCTAACCAGCATGTTGCTCTTTGGAGATGTAAGTACTCTGTGACTTGGGTTTGCCTCTTCAAATGAGTTCAAACTAAACTACCTGTGAAAGCAGACAAGAGTTTTTACACAATCTTAAATTGCAGCAAGGACTTTTTTCTCAAATGGCAAACTGGAAACCAATTTCCCCCGAAATCCTGATGGTTGGTTAAAAAAATAGAAATGTGATTTTTCAAGGATAAATCTTAAACCAGCGATCTCCTGCAACCGATTCTGATCACTGCAACACACAGGGTGGCCCATTAGCGTCAATCTGTGGTGGATGGGGAGCTGCTGCGCAGTCCAGTATAGACACATCAGTTGTACCAGTATAGATGTAAGAAAACTCCACACTACAGTGGAATCAACAGTTAAAGGATGGGTGTGAAAATGAGCTGACCTCTATAATACTTTGTGCTATGGACACACACACACTCACACACACACACACACACACACACACACACACACAGTGGGACAACGGGAAAGTTTGTCCAAACTTTTAAATGGAAGTGTAAATTTGTGGATTTGCAACACAATGTTGCTTTTTCCTACTTTTTACTGTGTTTTTAATTTGACTTTTAAGTCAGAACTCAGGCCACGGCATCCTTTACCCAACAGCTGGTTTATGTGTGTGTGTGTGTGAATAAACCGATCTAATCTTACTTTGACAGTCACATACAGCCACAGGCACAACATCTTTGGATCTATCTGTCAGACAAATTCATTTGAAGTAATCACATCTTTAATGATCCTGTGGGTTTAATTTGAACATTTTAATCTTGATGACACTTTTTCCAATTTTCACAAGGACTGACCCATATTTAGCAGAAACCAGAAAGAAGGAGAGTTTAAAAGCTAACACACTGGAAGACAACGTCTTTAGCAAACAGTATGAAATCAAATTTACAACCCTGATTTATTTTCTGACTGTCTTTCCCAACAGCTACTGGTCAGGATGCAGGTTACATCCTGCAGAGAGGTCATCGTGTAGATTTGTTGCAGTCATTTAGCTTATCCAGTAGTTGTCAAGGGTTAGAATAACTATGCTTAACTTGATCCTGAAAAAGTGTTAAATAGTAAATATGTGACACTTCAAACATCATCACAGACAAACAATCCTAATAAAGAACAACAGTCATTCTGTAAAAGCTATGCTAACACAGTGTTATGAAGGAGAGATGCTAAAACAAAAACAAGCACTTCTGTGGCACCTGCAGTGTGTTACACGTGTTTTGTTGATTTGATTACTTTGCGTACATGTACGCACACGTGTGTCAAAATGTAGAAGTGAGGGAGTGTGTATCCGTTGCGCTCAGACTAAGCCATCATGACTCCCCCCTCATCAGGCCTGACAGGTGTTATTACATTGAAATGAGAGCAGTGATGTATGCATCTGTAATGTGGACCTGTCCTCTTCTGCTTGATGGAACCTGACGCTTCTCATTATTGTGACATGTTTGAGGAAAGAACAAAGTACCAACACCTCGCCTGAAGTATGGCTCATGAAGCATTGTGAAGCCTTATAAGTACATCTCGTGAGGACATTGATGGAAAGTGGTACATCATATTTTGATATCCTTCAAAGTGCTAGCAAATCTAAAGTCATTTCCATTTAGTGTAGATGAAGAAAGTTTTGTGATACTTTTGGCCCAGGATGTTATAAATACAATGGTATTTAATATATATATATATATATATATATATATATACATACACATTGTCACATATCATATATATATCAAAATTGTATTTAAATTTGAGGTGTGATTTTGTCCACATGTTTAAATGTTGTTACATTATGTAACATTACATCACTAAAATTCTACAATATTTAGGTGAATTTTACATCATGGCAATAATGTCCATTTCATTTAAATGTCTTCATTTAGTAGAAAAGGAATTGTATCGACTGAACAAGTAAAAAAATATTTTGTTCATTAAGATGCATTGGGGTTATTGTTAATCCCCATGGTTCATTCTTTGCAGTTAATGTAATATGTTTAACTGGAAGTACCAGAAAGTGCAGACGTCAACCAAGCCACTGTCATATTTGTGGCTGATTTTGGGTATTATTTTATAACTGAAAGCTTTGACCCTTTAAAGCCAAATGTATCATATTTGATACATACAGTTTCTCAGACAAAGCTTCATTCAAAATCCTGTTGTGCACCATATGATACAGATCTCCTGCCCCCTTATGAACACCAAAAAAACACAAAATTACACTACATGGAGTTTTATCTATCACATAATTATAAACAGTGAACTGGACAAAAAAATAAATTGTTAATTTTTTTCAGATTCTGTAGGAGGTTTAAATAAGGGCTTTAGATTTAAAAAAATGGACATCTCTGCTCCCCCTTTCTAAGGTTGGGCTTTAAAGGGTTAAGATGATCCCACTCAACTCATTATTACCCACAAAGCTTTGTCACAGCACAGTGATCATGTGACCATAACCAGCTTCAGAAATGCAAATAAATCTTATGTTTACCACCTAGTCTGGATTAAAGTTGGAAAGGAAAAAGACTTGTGAAACAATTTACTCCTAAATAAAAAGAAGAAAAAGAAAAAAAGATAAAACAAAAACAAAATAAGGCCAGTAATGTACAATCAAATAATTTCTGTAAGTTAACATGGTGCAGATGCCCTGTTCAAGTATCTCACTTTCTGCAACATGAACTAAAAAGGTTTTTTGGCATGAAGTAGATTCTTCACATCAATCTCAAACTGGAAAAATTCCATTCAGGCATTTCGTCCTTATCTTATCCTTTCAGTCTCTTATTTATCCATCTATTCATTGTCATTAGATACAGTTAGAGAATTTGAGCATAGCATTACTGTATATCATAATCCTTTGTTGACAGCCAAAGATAGTTATTTCACATTTAAGAAGGCCTCATCTCTTTCATTATGGTCTCATTCAGTTCTCCTCTGTAGAAACAGGTGCGCACACAGCTGTGCACATCACATTGAAAAAGTTCTGTTTAAAAACAGCTATTTCAGGAATACAATGCTGATTCAATGACAGTTTCAGCATTTATCCTTTTTTTTTTATTAACCTGGAGCCAGATCTCTGTAGCCAGAGATGTTTTAGAGGCAGTGAGTCAAGGCAAGTTTCTTTGTATAGCAAGTTTAATGTGTAACAAAACTCAGTGCTTTAACATAAAACATTAAAAGCATTGCAGTAAGGTGCAAAATGATTATTAATGAGAAGTAAAAGAAACTCAAAGAATCAAAGAGAATAAATAGAAACAGAATTAGCAATAAAATACTAACTGAGAGCACACAACAAGGTAAACAAACATCAAGGGGAAATACATCATCATCTTCATCATCATCTTTATCATTGTTGTCCTTATTATCATCTTTTTCATCTATTTATTATCATCAGACTTTATTATCATCATTAAGCTCTTTGTCTTTACTATCATTGTTTTTATCAACATATTCCTCATCACTATTACTAACATCCTCAATAATATCTTTATCTTTATCATAATCATCATCATTATTACGCTTGTCTTTATCATAATAGTTTTTCTTAACATAGTCATCATCATTAACATCATCCTTAACATTATCATCTTTATTATTATCATTTTTAGTTGTTAATATTGACATAATTCTCTATAACATTATCAATAACATCATGGTCTTTATCATCATAGTTTTCATCATCATCCTCATTAATATGGACTTCATCATCATTGTTTATATCATCATCATCCTCATTACTATTATAGTCCCTATCATAATTGTTTTATCATCATCATCCTCATTAACATGGTCTT
>JBAMIG010000003.1:21955275-21966443 GCA_037177335.1 Kiunga ballochi
CACACACACACACACACACACACACACACACACACACACACACACACACACACACACACACACACACACACAGAGTCTGGATATGAAGAGGTGAGGTTCTGTGTGTAAGGTTATTGTTTGAACTGTGTGGTGCAGTGTTGCTGCTTGAAAGCATAAAGAAAATCCTGAGTTAGATGCACAAACTGCTAAGAGCAGAGGTCACACATGCTTCATTTCTGGCTGAGTAGTTAAAAATGTGAAAAATGAAAACCAATAGATCCCCGGTTAAACAAACAACTACTTATACAGACGCATGAAAGATCTGCTCCATGTGTTTTCATAGTTGTGTAAAGTAAAGCAGTGTGTTATGCTTTTATCAAAGGAGCATCATATCATTTTTGTATGGTTTCATTCTGTCCATCCTGATAGTCCCTAAAAGAGCTCACTGAGTCTGTTGTTTCAGCCTACTTCTGCACTGAATGTTGTCTTTCAGGACTTATTTAGAAACATTAAGTGTGGGAGAGGACCTTCCAATAATCACTCTCATTCTTAATGTAATATTTACTGTATTGATCAGCAGATATTAGTTTCATAGGTAATTAAAAATGTATAAAGTGTGGGGTCCGTTAATCTTAAACTGCACCTACTATTAATGCCACATATGTGAGATGTTCATGACTAACTTGTCTATTTTTATCTGAAGTATTGTTTGTGCATGTCTTCAGAAATTAGCATTACACATTAACCACTAGGGGCAGTGCAGGGACAAAATTCACCAGACACAAGGTATCATTTTAGCAGTATGGAGGACGCGCAGCTGACGTCACTGAGGCACCTGACTTTGTTTTTCCACTATTTTTGGGAGACAAGAAGTTCAGTCTCAGACCAGTTAAAACAGGACAGATTATAGTGTGTGGAGTATTCTTCCTGGTCAAAATGGTGATTTCATGCTCCGCATTCGGGTGTAGCAGCTTAACAGGCAGGACAAAAAGAACGACCTGTCGTTTTACAGATTATTCAGACATTAACGGACAACGTGGAGGTGCGGTTGCTTCTATGAAGTCTATTAATTACTTCACATGGAAGGACATTATGCCGCTTCTACCACGCTCACTTACACAAGAATTAAATATTAAATACATATTAATACGTTAAAGTTGTTTAAACCATTAGTTTTCTCACAGGAAGCGGCCGAGTGGATTATTTATCGTGATGGTGACGCGTTTCCATGGTAACCCGCATCTGGGTCTGCAGCAGCTGGTAACGTATGTGGATGTGGTTTCACAAATACTATGAAATAAAATATAATGTAACTGGGAACTGTGGCTTTATTTCTGCTCATAGATTTCACATAAATACGACACATTCTGGCTGATATGGAGCGCTTAGTGATAACAACCGGCAAGACGTGACTGCTCGTCCTCCATATGTAGAGATGTGCAAAACAAAATGGATAAAGTCCATGCACAGAGAATGATGATGGAAAAGCTGAGAGGGGATGGTACTGATGGGATGCTGTGTCTGCCAGTCATCACATGATCAGTAATTTGTGTTGATCTGCCGAGACTAAACTCCCACAAAATAGTTTGGTACAGTACTTAACACAAAACTGCTTTTGTTTTTTTTTTGTCACCATGATTCTGCTTTTGTTTACACCAAACAAATCCTCTGGCAACATGCATCGTACACAAACAAGTATATGAGCAACTGTGTTAATAGCGCAGGCGGTTTCATTCAGCAATGTTCATTTCCCAGTAAGCTTCCCTTTGAGCACTGCAGTCTGCATTCGGTCCATGTGCATGTGTTACTGTGCTGTCAATGGTTTTATTCACTTACAAATAAATTGAAAGAATTTAACTGTAAAAGGTGCAAAAGACCTCAAAACAAAAACTGTGTTCTCCATTAAGCCTCCAGGAATGGCATTTACATGCACACTCACTGATTAGGACACTTATCTCAGAAGACATTCACTGCACACAGAAAAGCCTTTTTATTTTCCCATAAATGGAAGTAGTTTGAGGTGCCATCCTATAAACAGAACAATCAAACTTCCCACTGTGATTGCTGCATCTGTATTCATATAATGATGAAATTTATGAAAGTTATATTTCTCATAAAGAGAATGAAACAAGAACATTTCTTTCACTGCTTGCATAAAATGTTGTAAGAGCAGTTAGGGTTGTATATTGGATGTAATATGCATGCTCTGCAATTACCTGACTTCCTGAGCATTTTCTCCTGAATGTAATTGCAGTAATTTCAGAGAGCAGAGACACAAACCCGACTGTGCTTTTACAAGTTTCAGAAACAATCCCTGTAGTCAAGTTCCCAGCTTTTGTACAAATATTCAATTCAAGATTTTGCAAAAGCAAATCAAATAAAAGTGCTTCTCTGGTCACTATGCTAAAACTATCCGAATCTAAAAGTGGTTATTTGGAAGTGGCGAGATAAAAAGTTACACCTCATTCAGCTGCAATAAAGCCAGGGAAGAACATGGTGCAATGACACATGAATGAAAGGGTGCCAGGCAGTTGTTTCTCTGAAAGACAACATGGTTCTTATGTGATTTAGATCATGAAGTGAGAGAACATCTTGTCTGACTTCAAACAGGAGTTCATGGACGAGGCCACTTATTTCAGGTGAATCTGCATCCTGTTAAACAAACAATGGCAGCTTCTAAAAATGTGGCACCGTTTAGTCAGGATTGGAAATGATGGGACAAAAGAAAACATGTATTCACTTTTCCTCCTGCTGAGTCAGATTTAACCAACTTTTCTCCGTCCCATTGAGCTGATTGGGTGATAGACAGGAAGTTCATCTACCTAACACGTTTTTGGAACCTGTTTACCTTCTCCTTTTTGAAACTTACTTATGACAGCTTTCCAGATGTTTCAGGGTAACAAATCATCCAGACTTTAAGGTTCAGTCATCTTTTAGGTCTTTGACAACAAGATGGAGAACAGCATTTTCTCTCATCTCCTGAGTAACTTTGTCTCCTCTCTGTTGTCTCCATATGCTTTGTATTCATCATTACTGCTTGACTTTCATTGTTTTATTTGCACATCAACCCTAAATGATAAAACAGATTAAAAAAACACAAACTTTTGTTCCAATACAATTTTTTTCCAATTATGGTAAAGTGAAAAAAGCCTATATAAACAAGTGGGTGGAAACGTGCTCGATAAATGCTGCTAAGGGAAGGTGATTAATCTCTGACATCTGCACTCACCAGCTGAATTATGTAGTTGAACTGGGAAACTCCCAGGTGTGAAAGAGTGTGCTTGTGCTGAAAAAGGCTGGCTCCACAACTTTCCCAAGATGAATAAAGATGAAAATATTAAAGTAAACATGACTTTAATTTAGATTTGCTCCCTTGTTTGTTCACCCACATGGGTGATGGTGTAAAAGGCCATTCTTGACTTGCAGAGAGATGAATATGCCTGTGAATGTTTCCCTGAAACCGACCTGTTCTTCTGCACTCTTCCTCATCTCCCCCTCCCGTCTGCATCCCTTCATCCTGAAAAGAGCCCTCGAGAGATGTGTGTACCCTCTCGCTGCCCGTATCCAAATAATTAATCCAAAGCAATTACTCTCCTCCTTCATCTGTCCGTCGGCCCGCTAACAAAACATTTCGACACGTGTCCTCATCACTCCCCTTTAATTAAGGCAGTACTATTTATCACTCCCCTTTAATTATCCTAGCCTGTTTATCAGTCTGCCTTTAATGGAATAGGCACCAGAGAGATACTCGTACAAAAACACACCCCGCCATGCCTTCCTCACTTCTACCCGTTTTGAACTTAGGAAGGAAAACATTAAAAACAACACAAAACAATTAGCTGAGGAAAAAAAAAAGAAAGCCGAGAATTAAGGAAAAGAGAGAAACTTGCAGAGCTGAAGAAGATAGAAGTTGTTGTTTTCTTCCTCTCCTGGCAATCAGGGTGATGGCCACACTCACAAACTCTGCTGTGCCTTTGTTCCCTCGCAGAAAGCTTCCGCAGACTTCATGCGGTTCACACTGAGTTCAAACACGCACACATGCATGGTCACACAAACTGAGATCAAACGCACTTCCACAATAGTTCTTTTGTGTCCAGTAACCATGGTTTCTGTCAGGTTTAATGCCTAGCAACATGTGTCACGGGGCAACCACTCACTGAGGAGGGGAGGGCCTCGATACACTTCATAACAGCACAAGTGTTTGACCATGAAACAAATTTTACTACCGTGGCGCTAGCTTAGGCTGAAACTGGAGACTTTTTAACATTTTTTTTGTCTTTATTTTAGTTTCAGCGTACATGCACCACATGGGTATGCTGGATGTGTGTGTGTGTGTGTGTGCAGCTGATTTGTACCACAAAGTGAAGAAAAGGCATTGTTTGGACATTTCTTGCATGCTGTACATTAACAGAGATGTCCATCGGTCTTTAAGCAGCTCAGACAAGGCTTAAACCCAGAGGAGAAGGGAGGCTGCTCCAGAATCCGATCCAGATACAAAGCTCCTCCCAAAGATCCAGAACTCGCAGGCCCAGCCGAGGCCTGTGAGCAATTTGGTGCACGTCAATTGTAACCACACATAAGTTGAACAACGAGCAGGGTCTCACACATACACACAAGGACAAACACACACGCACAAACAAGCTGCTGGTAGGGTCAGAAGTCTGAGTGTCACACCCTGTCAGTGCAGATTAAGTTATGCAAAGTGAGGTGGTCAGGCAGCCAACCCCTAGGGCTTAACAAGCAGGAAACACTAATTGGGTTGGCTTGCTGATTGCCATAATTGCTACTGTGTGTGTATGTGTGACAGAGGGAGTGTGCTCACATTACTGTCTGAGAGACGAGGACGGAACAACCTGCTACGTAGTATGGAAGCATTCAGCATGGATCAGTGCCCTCTGAGGAAAAACAGAAGATAAAGGAGATGAATAAAACGAGTTAAAAATGACACCGAAATCCACATGAAACTTTTTGCACTGCAAAAACTACAATCTAAGTAAGATTAAACATTTTAAATCAGGGACATATGTGCTTATTTTTTCTTAAAGGTAAGATAATTATTTCTAACTGCCCTTTTGTTTTACTTGATTTGGGAATTCTTGGTGATTAAAATTTTCTTGTTGTATTGGCAAATAATTTATACTCTTTCTATGAAAATTTGCGTAATTTTTAATGTTTTTTCTTGTTTTTGAAAACCACTTTTTAATGTAAAAGTAAACACACCAGTTAACACATAGTTTTATTGTAATTAGAAAGAAAGCTGCATGTTTCAGTACGTATATATCCATTGCAGAAGGGTCAGAAAAACAGCAAAAAGTGCTGATTTCTGTATTTTGTAGCAATTTTCTGAAAAAAGGTGTAAACAGTGAGAGCTAGAATAGAGGAATGGGTATTATTTTTCTCAGTTCTTGAAGATGTTTCACCTCTCATCTTACTGCTGTAAGAGCAGTGAGCAAATCCCAGACATTTACATCAGAGAGACCAAACAACCACTGCCGACATGCACGACGCCACGCAAAGCTCCTGTGATAAACCATTCACGGTCTTTTTGCATTTCAAGGATAAATGATTCCTTTTTAAAGACATAATGGACACATTTTGGGCAGAGAAGATGGTTTGAGAGAGGTGTCAAAGAATCCATCTACAGTATGTTAAACTGGAAAACACCCTCACAGGTCAATAGCTCCCAGCACCTGCAATGCAACCCCTCCTCTCCTCCTAAGAGGTTTGGTTCACAAAAAGAAAATCACAAAAGGATATAAAACCAGTGCATAAACAAGCATCATTTAATGCATGAGTTTGACAAAGAAAAGACACAATTATATAACTAAACCAGAACTGATAATGGGACCAGTGAAAATAAAGATGAATGAACACACAAACCCACAAACCCTGGTGCGTGGTGTTAGTGGTGACCTTCCCAATGACCTGTTGTTCTAATACATATAATGTTTAATCTCAACAATCTGTCAGTCTTTTACTTTGCTAGTGGAAATATAACTTTCTTTTCTTCAGAAATAACAAAAATCACATTGAAACATTCAATTTCTGGAGGACACGGAGTCCTTTGAGTATTATTTTCTGCATCACAGTTTTTCCAACCACTGCATTTCTAAATAAAAGGCATTAAAATAATTTGTACAGTTATATTTTGAACAGACAAGACAGTATTTAAACACTGCTGTGCCCTCTCTTGAAGTGAAGCTGAAGAATGCATCTAACATGGTATGAAAACCATGTCAAATATGTCTGTGACTGCTTTAAAGGAATACATGGATTATTAGGTGATAGTAGAAACAGAATTATTTCAAATCAGAGCCAACTCCTAATATAGTGTTATAAATAGGAAATTTGAGGTATGTCAGTCTCATTGAATGACATCATTCAGTCCCAGATGGAACCAGTACAATGACTCCACTGGTTGTGTGCATTCACTTCTCTCTGTTCAATTCTTAAGATCAGAAGAGCTTCTTAAGATCATTCAGCTCACTTGTTAGGAATCAGGATGTGAGGGGTTACACTCTGAATGAACGTGACCATCATTTCCACTGGTGCTCCAGTCCACCAGTAGAAATGGAGAAAATAACTTATTAAGGTAATAAAAACAGCAGATAATGGGTTTGTAGATATTTATGTTAATGCATTTGTGATGATAAAGTTCTGCCTGTTTGCAAAATAGTTTGAATTAAAAGGAGGAAAAAGAAGGAGTAAAACATTTCATCATGGCTGCATTTTTACAAAAGCATTGCCGGATCAAGGTTTGATCCAGAGATTTGTTTATTACTCCGACATATTTCATTCACATTTGATTCACTATATGTGAAAGAAAATTGTATCATGAGCTAAATTCTCAGCAGCCGATTCATCTCCGTGTTTTTGACTGTTTTGCATTTTCTGCGTGCAGCAGAGTACGTGACACTGTCAAGACTGCGAACATGAGCTTCACTCATGTTCTTCAGACGGGAAGTAAAGGTTGTGCCGTCAAACAGCTCCACAAACGTTCCCATGTCATGGCGTGATCAAACGAGTCAGGGATATTGATATGTCATTGTACAAGTTTAACACTCAAACTCCAAACTTCTGAATAGTTAGTGTGATTTACATGTTTTAAACAATTTCCTTTTAACAAGTAAAAGGCGTCCATCTTTCCCTTTTCCAGACCCACAAGCTCTGGTTCGGGTCGTGGAAAGCTGTAATAATGAAAGCAATACCCATCCATTCTCTGTAATGCTTATATCAAGCTTTACGTTTTGCTGTGCGCACAGTAAAGCTTTGTCATTATTATTGCATCAGAACAAACGTCTTGATTCTGGACTAATCCTTTACAGTCTGTGCTGTAATATAATGAATCATCCGAAAGTTGTGATCCAGCATGTTAAACACGTTGAATCTTTATTCCACCTCACATCAACTTTTTACAAACTTTATGCTGTTTTCATACAAAGGACATCCGTTTCTATTACTTTCTTTTTTTTCTTCTCTGCAGCAACCCACACACACATACACACACACACTTGTCCTAACTTACACTATCTCTGTCTAACTTCCTTATTTAATGTGCTTTGGATGGTTCCACTTGTGAAGCTGAATAAACCAGTATACTCCTCTGGTCCTAATTGCCTGCTTTCTGCAGGCCCTCTCTCTGACGCACAGATTCACACACATTTGTGAACCTACACTCTATGAGGTGCTAGCACCCAGTGTGGCTAACGATGCACAGCTACAAAGGCAGTGTTGGGCCCTGTTCCTCGTTTGAGCCAGTCTCCGTGCAAGTGCTCCCAGCAAGCGTGCTGGATTTTAGGGTTTAGCATCCCGCTGAGACAGAATAATAAGTTTCTGTTTCTAATCTGTGTGGATGGCTGTGTGTGTGTGTGTGTGTTTATGTGCCTCAGCAGTGCTGGAGAATAATGAGTGTGTGTTGCTAATCTGGGCCCTAGGAGAGTACCTCTCTTTGCTCCTCGCACAGTGTCTCAAATCAGCGGCCTCTCTCTCACTCTGTCTCTTCTTTCCTCCTCTCACCCTCTCTATGTAGGCTAATTTAGCACTGGCTTTGATGCGTTCTCCTGCGGGCCTGCGTTTCTCATATCCAAATGCAGGGATTAGCCGGCTTTTATTCTCCAAAGCCCATCTCATCCTGTTCTCCCTTTTACTGCCTGCTCGCTGTCTCCCCGACCCTCAGAAACAGTGGCAGGGATTTAACAACCTCACAACAACTGCTTTGTTGTTGTGTTTTTGTGCATCAGTTGTTAGCTCAGGCACTTAGCTCTTTGTGGGCCTGGTATTTACTTCCACATTTTGGGGATACATGCCAGTAGGGAATGGGTTAGAATGGAGATTTGCCAGGAAATAAAGATGAGTCGATGTAAAAAATGAGAAGAAGACGAGGTGGAAGAGGAGAGTCATTTAACAGCCACTATCTTGTTTTAAGATTCATTAGCAGGATTAATGAGAAATTATGGGAAACTAAGTTGCGTCTCTGGGTGACGTCAGGGATCCGTTTGTTAGGAATTGAGTGTGTGTATTTCTGTATGTTAGTGTGTGTGTGTTTGTGTGTGTGAAAGAAGTGGTGGTGGGGTGGCAGGTCTCTTGGTGATATTCTAAATCCCTTTGTAGAGACAGGGACTGTCACTTCTGAGCGTGTGCGTGATGAAAGTGAGTGCTAAGCAGCAGACGCAGCCAGCATGCTCCCACAGAGACAATACTCACACACACACACACACACACACACACACACACACACACACACACACACACACACACACATCGAAAGTCTCTTGATGATCTTTCAACAGATCTGCAGAAGTGGCTTAGGCAGGAAGGGCACCTCTGGGACTCTTCACAGCCTGGGAAACACACATATACACCATTCATACACACACCTTTCAAACTTAGATGACGCTCCAATTGGCCGGGTGTTGATTCTAATCAACACAGTCATGATAAATAAATTCTACTTGTTAATCCAGACTTTTCACCTCTGATTAAGCTACAGGTTTTGGTTATAACAGGCTGAAAGAAATCTATTGCACTTACTGCTTTTTAAGGTCCAGAAAATGGTAAAATGTCTCAGGACTATAATGAAGATTTTCCAGCCTCTATAAAAACATTTAATATATTTTTCATGAGTACCGTAATATATGATATTTTGCTAGATGAAGGTATTTAGTGAATCATTTGTCTAATGTTCTTCTCAAGACTAATTTAGTCCCAGTTTCAACAGCTGCTATGAATGCATAAACCCTTGAAAGAGTAATTAAAAGGTCTGCTTTTTAAAACTAATTAGTAAACCTTAATCTGTCAGAACCACTTTAAACTAAAAAGACTTTTCACATTTTTCTTCCTTTTGTTCAAAACAAAAACGCTCTCTAAGTTTAACAGTTGTGTCTCCTCATTCATGAACATATTCGAGCAAGTTACTCTCATGCTGCTCAGGTATCACAGTATTGCTGCTAATTAGAAACCCAGTCTTTGTGCAGCCGCTGTTTAATAGATGCACCTGCTAATATCAGTTTCTGCAATAAAGAAGCTGCTTCCTTGACTTGAATCAATTTGAGATTGAGTCTAAAGATAGCTTTTCTTTTTCTTAATCAAGGCCATGTAGTGCTCTTGTACAGTCCCTCTTTTGTTCAGTCTAATTATGATGACTAATTAAGTGTATTACAAGTAAGATGAGCGGGAAAGGAAAAACAAATATAATTTAGTAAAATATCACAAAAAGACATTTATACTGGTACTACATCACCTCATCAGAGGATGCAAATAATCTGATCATGTAAGAGTACGTCACTGTCGCACACTAGAATCCATCACCTCATTGAACTTCTGTGTTTCTGCCTCCCGTGTCGTTGTTGTTGTGTTGTGGAGCTTCATGAGTCTTTGGTCTGTGTTGACTGTGATTGAGAGTGACCTCCGGCCTCTCTGGCTCTATGGAATTCCATACATGGTGCGTCTGTGACCCTCTGACCTCCAGCTGCGCTCTGATTCTATTGGCTGAAAGGCTCCCTGTGCTGTGCAGCAAAAAGCCGCCAGTAAGAATCAACAGGTCAAAGGTCAAGACTCTTGGAAATGAGGCAATGAAGTATGGTCTGTCATTTACAGCAGTCACAAAGCCATCATTCTGTACACACAGAGCGGCACGTGAGAAAGATAGTGAAAATGGCCACAACAGAGGGACAAGGGGAAAACAGAACGCAGCTTATCAGATCATTTTTCACTATCAGCACACGAGGAGTGTGATCAAGCCTTCAGGTTTCAAACCAGGATCAATTTTAGCCGCTTCTCAAAGATGACAGTACTTTTGAAGAAGGTTTAATGAGATGTTGGAGAATAAAGTCTAAAACATATAAGAAAAATGAATGAAAAGGTAATGTCTAAACTAATCAGTAAGATTTAGATTTTCTTTCTCTTTTTCAAGGAACATGTTTGCAACAGAGAACATAAATCCAGAATCAGTACATTTTCACCAGCATCCAAAATTCAAAAGGAGTTGCTCCTTTATAATAAGAAGTAACACAGTGACCCTGCGAGGAAAAACAACTTCAAAATGTCCAATCATATAACAATAAAGTAACACTACACAAATAACTATAACAATACGGCAGAACTGAGAAAAAAAGAAGAAAAAAATGTTTCCTTTGGTTTTATTTTCTTTCATTCATCTTCACACACTTTAGTAATATGACTCTGGTGATCATAAAAAAGGTCATTTTTCCGTTTAATCTGAAGAATTTGTCAGAAATCTTTAAAACTTCAACAGGATGTCTGATTTATTTTCAGAAATTGTATCTTTTAAATATAAAAGACACATTTTATGTGAACTTTAAACTTTAAGAAACTTTAAGAAACTAATTCATGCAAACTCATAAACTGATATCCTTTTAAATACCATACTGAAAACGTGCATTTTTAAAGTAACATTACTGTTATCGTTTTAATTTGGAAATATTGAGTTTACTCATGAACGTATCCCCAGAAGAAGTTTGTTGAAATTTGACACATTTAGTGATGGAAAATGAGGACTATCAAAGTGTGTTTTAGACATTGAACATATTTGAATAATCTTTCACATTTCAAACATATTTCAGATTAAATTGCAACAATTTGAATGTAACTTTTGTGAAGTCATTTAACAAACAGCCACAAACTATCATATTAAAAACCGCCACAAGTTTTCCCATTTAAAACAAAGACCA
>JBAMIG010000003.1:21998224-22010230 GCA_037177335.1 Kiunga ballochi
GAAAAATAAGACAAAATAAAATAAATAAAAATGAACACAGAGATGGGAAAAATAAGACAAAATAAAATAAATAAAAATGAACACACAGATGGGAAAAATAAGACAAAATAAAATGAGTAAAAAGGCATTAATCATTATAATTTTATGTTCTTCTGCATTAAACACAAAGACGACACCTTGTGAGAATGAGCTTGCTGCCAAAAAAGAGTATCAATTGTCAAAGGATGAGAGGCGAGGCACTATGAGAAAACAACCAATACACAAACAAGTAAACACAAACAAGTACTAAGTACTGAGACTCAGCATCTCAAAGGGACTTCTTCTATACATAAAGATAAATAAGTGAAAAAAGGGAAAACGAGTTATAATTTCCACAGTTTTCTAAATTTGTGTTGCCATTTAATACTTTCTGAATAAATCTGGTATAATTACATAAAAACACATTAAAGGTACATTTATTTATACTCAAATAAAAAACATGCATAGTCTCATTGTTAGGTGATGGTTTTATGATGACATGGTTTCATCTGGTTTGTTGTGACATTTAAAGAAAATAACACTGAACGTTATAATTACAGGCATCTTTATTTAACAGCTTTTTAAAGTATACAGGAATACATTTCAGAAAAACTCAAAATGATTTAGAGATTCACAGAGATGTGCTTGTTGGCTCTGTAACCTCACAGCAAACTTCAGACCTCAGCTGGTGCTGATCTCAGCTCAGTTTGTACCTTCATGGTTCTCTTCATGCAGTCTAACATGTACATATCAGGTTAGCTGATCATTTTAAGTTGACTATATATTTATTTGCTTTATTATTTGTCTCTCTTTTGGATTTGTCATGGACTGCCCATTTATGCAGCGAGTTCTTCCCGATGACATTCAGGATAGCAGCAGTCCCTGGAACCTTAAACAGGATGGGTGGATGTAGAAAATGGATTTGCATAATTTAGTAAAAAGTGACAAATGATAGCAGAATATTTAATAATGTTTTATTTAATTATTCAACAGAATGGAATTTCTGTTCCAGTTTAATTTTAGTAGGGAAACTGTGAGATATCTAATGTGCAAAAGCTGCTGCATTTAATTCATCTTACTGCTGCACTTTGTCAAAAGTTAGATTAACGTGAAAATGTATTTTATTAAATGGTATCACTGACACAAAGCAGTGTAGTGTTTTTTTGTTTTTTTTTTTGGTCATGTTCTAAATGTTTCGATTGCAAAAATCACGGCTAACATGTAGGTCTGTTTTGCATTGGGTTGTTGCACGTAGTTTATCAATTTTAGGTTAAATCATTTTTTTAAAGAACCTTATTTTAATTGAGAATTTATCTTATCTGTAAGTAAAGTCTACACTTTCCTGCTGTTTTTGTGGAGTACTGCTGGGTGGGTAGCACATGTGTCCAAGCCTGCGGTGGCCTTTGCAAGTGCTTTATAAACAGTGTGAAAGGAGTTATCATTTAAAAGGTGTGAAAGACTAACTGGCATTTATCAAGTGCCAAATAATCCCCAGTCTTTCTTTCTTAATGTTTTGCACTCAAGACGAACTGCCCCCCGTCCCAATGCATATCAAACACATCCATACGTTTGCCCGACTTCATAAACTGCAGCAGCTCACCTCCAAACTGTGTCACAGCAAGCAAAGAAAGACAAAGAGGTAAGAGGCAGACAAGTGCAGGAACACAATGAAAATAGACCCAAAACACAAGACTGGGCACACGACGCTGGCAGGGTATAAATAATAACAGGAGGTATTTATATACACAGTGGATCTAACAAGAAACAAATGATCCAATCAAACCAGATGTTCAAATTTACAGGAAGCAGAACACACAAGAGGAGAACTACAAAATAAAAGGAAAGAAATGACATGACTCAAAAATCCAAATCCCAGTTACTTCTGACACAAACCAGTAAAACTTGTATTTGCGTTTTAAAAGGAAGTGCAAAAGAAATCCTCGAATGTGCTAAGTAAAGTAATCTTTTTTAATTTATGCTGAAATACTTTAATAAATTAAAACATGACGTAAAGTAGGGTTAAGTTGAAATCTTTGAAATATTCTCACGATAGTTTTGTTACATTTTGACACCACAAGTGGCCTACAATGGATTACTGGATTAAGCCCTGTTAGCAAAGACAGATGAGTTAAGAGTTGATGCTTCTTTCTTAAAAGTGAAGATGTGCAGCTTAGAACGGGGGTCGAGTTACCACTTATCAGAAAAGTACTTTATTAAATTAAGGAGTGAACAGTTTATAGATTCTGACCAGCAAAGCCCATACCTCTCCTCTCAGCTCACATGGCTTATTCATCTCTGTATCATCTAAATCAGCAAAACTGGAACAAACTGTCAGCTGGTAGGATCATGGTGTCAGGTGGGATAAAACCTCTGTTCCAATGAACTAAACCCACCAACTCTTCTGGTTCAAAGCAACAGACACACTTCATATGATGCAATCATTTTGCACTTATTGTTCCAATTCTCACTTGCATTCAGCTGTTTTTTTTATTCACTGAGAGATAACATTCAGGAGGCTTTGTGTGTGTGTGTGTGTGTGTGTGTGTGTGCATTTGCAGAGATGAGAGTTAAAGAGGCAGCATCCCACCAGGGTTGGGATTTTTAACATGCCTCCCCGTCTTTTGCTGAAAATGATGCAATAGTGATGCAGACTGTGAGTGTGTGTGTTCATGTTGTGTGTGTCAGACCATGAGTGAGAAGTTAGGAGTCAGTGCAGATTAAAAATGTTTATAAAGCTTTTTTTTCTCAACCTGGAGAAAATTATAGTTCCTCTATAGATAGGGGAGGGAACCCCTCTCATCTAAACCTTGCCATCTCTTAATATGTGTGTGTGCATATAGATGTTTACACATGGGCACGTGGGTGAGTGAGTGGCAGGGCTGCTATCTGTGCCATCATACGTGGATGTGTGTGTTAATAGAGAATGCCCCATGCTGCCACCGCCTTTGTTTGCCAAGAACATACATATGCATGAAGCCAGTATGGGCATACATGTGTGTGAGTGTGTGTGTGTGCATGGGGTGGGGGTTACTGATTGCTAGAGTTGTATCATGAATATGTATGGCTGCATCCTTTATTATGGGATTGGTTTAAACACATCACACAGATGGATGAGTGGCTGCAAGAGGAAAAGCAGGGTGACTGCTTGAGAGAAACGATACTGAAAGGAAAGAAAAAAAGCTTTTTGGCCTGGCCTTCAACTTTCATTGTGACTCTTTTATTTAGCAAATATAACATTTAGGTCTTGCATGTGGATAATTTGTCACAAGGTGTTCATAAAGCAAGTTACCGAATGTTTCCAGCTAAAAGACAACACAATAGATCACCTATGATTTTTTTTTATGAATTCCAAGTTTCTGACTTTATTAGCTAAAACTAACATCAAAAGCTGTTCTCTTTGTCTGTGATCTGTTAACCATGAGCGACTTTTGTTGGCAGATCAGAGTTTAGTTCTTTGATCTATATCAGTTTGTTTGTGCTTTCATATCTCCCAAAACTTCATGAACTTTCCGAGCAAACAAAGTCAGTGTAAGGAGCTGAGGCCGGCCTACTTCTCCACACAAGCCTTCAATGCAGGAGATGGCATATGGATGTCCCTGTTTTACCATCATGTCTGTTATGTGCACGCTACCGACAGTCCAGATATTTCACCTTTGCTATTTTATATTTGGGCTTTTTTTTTAATCTCAACATTATGTAATGTTGTCCATAATAGTTGTTTTTTATGTGGTATTCTCTACAAAAAATGTTTTCCTTTTTCTGTACTTTTATGTCACCAAAAGCAAATGTCAAAAGGCCAGATATGGTAAATATTAATACCTGCACTTGGCTGTTAATCTCTCTGTCTTGGACCTGTGATGGACTGGTGACCATGTCAGAGAGTTACCTAGTTTTACCAACTAGTTTTATTCCTCTCAATGCATAAAAATGAATGAATGAACTAACATGAGCAATTTAGCTCTCTTCTCTTCAGAAACTCCTGTTTATGAAGTTTACCTGCTCTTAGTTTTGGCCACGGTGTATCATAACATAGATTCATATTGTGAGGGTTGAAATAAGAAGCCAAATGAAAAGAAAGAGAGAAAATTTAAGGCATTCAGATAAAAGAAGACAGAATCAGAGGTCTCACTTTGTTGCCTCTGATGGAGGAGAGCTAAAAGAAGACAATAGATTTCTATTTCTAATGATGGATGGATGTTGGATGTGTAGATGGATAATGGTAGATGAATGATGGCTGGATGGATGGATGGATGGATGTTAGATGGAAGGAGATCATGTAATGATACTGCTCTAATACCAAATAAATAAAGAGTTTGTACTGTCAGTATTAATAAGGATACTACTACTGATACCAGTATAGATATTTTTATACTTATTTATTTAAAGAGTGGTAAAAGAGATTTTACTTATAGTTTGTGGAATTACTGCTGTATTTTTAAAAGACACATTAACAATGAACCATGGTTGCAGTTTCATGACCCTTAGAATTACAAAATATCTAAAGATCACAATAATAATCGATTATTAAAATCCCCTAAATTAAGAAACCAAAACTCCTTATTATCACTACAATGTTTTTATGGTCTTATAAGATGGTTTTTGACACAAGAGGCCATTTGACCCGTTTGTTTCCAGTAAAAATGGTTCTGGTATGGAGAAAACAACAGCAAATCACAGAAAATTGCAAAAAGGGTAAAGAGGGAGAAAGGTTTAGAAAAGCTGTGACAAATCCTCTGCAGGAAGAGACAACCCCATAAAAATAATGCCACATGGAGGCCTCTGCTAGCCACAACTGTCATGAAATCTCATCAACTTGGCGAGATGCTACGAGTACTACAGCTTATTTAAGTGGAAATACCTGAAAATTGCATTTGTTCTTTGCTGAAACTTTACAAATGTCCCCTTTTCTGTAAAAACAAACAAACAAACAAAAAAAAACTATGGAAATGCAGGAAATGCATCTAATTGTTACTGTGAAACTCATACTGAGAAAATCTGAATTTGGCATTGTCACAGTAAGGGAAGATTATCTTGGTCATGATGGTCATATATAGGATCTTTATTCTTCTTATTTATATATTCTTACAGTCCCAGGCCTTACAGTAACGTGATGATGTTATTACAATAGTATCGATAAATGTCAATATCAATTTTGGTAATAATATTATCTGCTTCAGAGTGGCAGAGGTCACCTTATATGTTCAATCGTCTTTACATCATCAACCAATGTCTTATTTAACAAATGTTAAATTTCTGTCTTCAACTTGTCCATATATGACAAAAATGTTAAAAACAAATCTAACAAGGAAGATTGATAATAAATTAATGTCCTGGCAACAATGCTAATCATGAATATGATCAATAATGTAGCTGAAAATAGTAAATCTGCTGCAGGTTTCCAGGTTAACATGGAATGAACTAGTTTTTACCGCAGCTGACCAGTTGTAATAGATACAGCAAAGATTTTATTTGGTGCTAATACAGTAGTCCTTAAACTCACATGCAGTAATCCCAGCAGAAAAAAAACTGTAAAAGATTCTCATTTATGAATTTCACTTTTCTCTTTCTCTCCTCTCAGAAATTCCTCCTCCTTTTCCCACACAATGCACAAAGCAACCCAATTTAAACTTACACTCATGCGATCTGACATGTGTACAAAACACCAGGCATTAAGTATTTTTCTGTCTTGTGTTGTTTTTCCACATGGACAAACTCAATTACAACAATCGCGTCATTTGTTGTGGAAATTGTTCTGCAGGACACAAAAAGAGCAGAGAAGTCAGAAGAGATGTAAACAATGTACACAGAACTAACAGTAGGTGGAGGAAAAGGACAAAGCTCATGATAGGTTAACAGATTTAGATTATATTCATCTCTAGACTGTCAGTGTGAGTGTGAATTTTCTCTTTTTTAACCCTTGCATACCCATTAATTATCTTTTTATATGATGCATAAGCATTCCTGCACATGTGTTAAACTACTTTAGGTTGGGGCAGAAAAATAAAGAATAAAAAAATCATAAAAGCAGGTGACATATTACTTTCCCTGTGTTCTGATTTGTCCTTTCTTTCATTCTATTTATAGTCTTTACTTTCACTCGTTCTCTTCCTTGCTTCCACTAACCCCAACCTCTGAAATCATACAATCAGAAGGCTATGAAAGCTGCTATCTGTCCTTTCCTTACCTCCCTGCCCCCTCCGAGCGCTATACCTTTGACAATAGTCTGGCAATCCGAGGAGGAAAATAAAAGGAACAGGACAGGTTTTTAAAGAAGACAGAATGTCAACTGTCAGTCTGACTGTGATGTTCGAATCAGTGTGAGCCATCAAACTTCCAACCTGAGAGAAAAGAGAAAGAGACAGAAAAAGAAGCTGGCATGTATTTAACCAAACTGCAAAAGGAATGAAGGGGAGGAGAAAAAAGCCCAAAGGGCAGCAGAAGTGCATGCTAGGCAAAGAGGCTGACCGGTGTTGAGTTTGGAGGGCTTGATTTGTCATTTTATTCCAAAGCTGCTCTCAGCATCTCTCCATCTCTTGCAGGATGGAGTGTTTTAGAGAGAAAGCCCTTTTTTCATTTTGCAAGAGAACGGTACAGATGTGACGTAATGGCTGAGAGAGAGAGAGAGAGAGCGAGCGAGGGGTGAGGTCCAGGCCGCCGGCGTTTGCGAGGGTTGACACAGACATCACAAGTTCCCAGTGAGAGAGGGCAGCGGGCTGCAGCAGGGCATTGAGCTGCAGAGAAAGAGAGGTTGCACAGGAGAGCAGAAGAGGAGGGGAGGAAGAGAGGCGGCAATGTTTGAAGAGAGCTGTTGAGATAAATCAGTATGTTTACGTTCTGGAGGAACAAAGTGTTCCGTTGGCAGAAGAGCACTCGACTGTCCGTTTCCCCTTGGACTGTTTTTACTGGACTGTAGTGTGTGTGTAAGTGTGATTGTGGGTTTTTGGGACATTGTCAAGGCCAGCTCTCGTGGCATTAAAGTCTAAGTAGCTCAATATTTTGGTGATCTTCCCCATGTGGACAGTAAGATAGTACATTAATGTTAAGACTCAGTGAAAGTGAACATAAAACAGATAACTACTGCAGCATACAGAAACCCCCATAAATGACAAGGTCACTGACTCATGAGTTATTAGTTTTAGTTTGACTTGTAGTGTAATTGCTGATCTATAGTGTAGGTGTGTTTTGGGACGTCACAATGGCAGAAGTATACGAAGTCGCTTGTGCACCATGATGCACTTTAAGCTGAGTGGCTTTATAAAAATCTACTTTCAACAAAGATGACTTTTATGAAACAGAGTGAAGAAAAACATGGCAGCCTTTAAAGTTGGTCCTTAGGTCAGCTCTTGTTTTTGTGTAAAGTGTCTTAAATGGTAGAACAACACAAACCACTCTCGCTTTGGATTCACTTTTCAAAAATTGCAATTCAGCCACTTTCATTCTGTCTGTAATCAAAGTAACATTTCCCTACTTTGCCAGTCAGAACATCAAAGTGTGACACTTGTTTTTCCTCTCATTTTTCATGCGATGACCTCAGCGATCTAAAAACAGCATCTATTTACACAGAACACCCATTTCTCTGTTCAATGCTGTCCTGTCTGGATCAGGGAGCACTTCTCCCTTGCTGATAAGACCTGTCCCACTCAATGGGAGCAAAAAAGATAAAAAGCGCTGCATTTCTATTTCCTTCAGAGTTTATGATTTAACAACACCACGTTCATTTCGATCAAAGCCAACCTATAAGAAATGCACCCATAATACTGAAGTATTATTGTCTTTTTACACCTCCCAGCTTGCTAGACTTGGTACACTTGAGTGTTGCGATATTAAGCATAACTTTACTTTCACACAAAAGTTTTTGACTATTGCTCTCCTCTTCTGCTCCTTCACTTGAGGCCCATCAAGAACTACATTCTTACTGGAGTTCTGTTTTTTTATGCACTTAAAAGTTGAGTTGCACATTCACACCTTCCCAAACAGACCATACTTTCTGACCAGATGAGCTAGGGTTATGTTATGCAAGGCTGCTGTGAATGCATCAATAATTTGCATGTTTTTGGACCAAAACTGTCAATAAAAGTGTTACTCAGAGGACGGTGTCTCAAATATCAGTCCTGTTAGTATAAAACCGCCTCACATTACATTTTATTCAAGTTATTTATATGATACATCCAGTGATGGTTACATGCAGTAGTAACAATATGAAAACTGGTGCATGAGTGAATTAAAGTGTGGCAGAAAGAAGTGTGGCAAGCAGAAAAGACGCTAAAGGGCAGAAAATGAAAAAGGCTGGAGGACAGTCAGAAGGTTCAAGTGATAGCCGAATTTGAGCATATCTCCTGCTGCCTGCGAAATGTCGTAAAGTGGAACGACGCTGCAGTAACACACGATATCAGGCAACGGCGAGAGAAGGAAACCGTTGCTACATATCTCGGCCATTCTCTCCTCTCTTTGCACTGGCTCCCATCCATTGTCCTTTTATACGGTTCGTCTATCAGTGTCCAAACTGCCCAGAGCAGAGAGAAACGAGACGAACGGGCTGGGGTGGAAGGGCTGAGGCGCTCTTGCGTACGAGAGGGAGAAGAGAACGATAGCCATTCTGCTTTTATTATCTAAAATGTATCAACTTAATCACAGCTCCATTCTCTCCCAGTCCTCCCCTGGGCTCAGTGGGAGACACTGAAAGAAAATTGGAAAAGTATAGCTGGGCTGGAGGTAGGGACGAGTGGAGATGGACAGAACAGGGGGATGGGACCTTACAAAGAGTAACTACCATAAAGGGAGGGGCAGCAAGACACAGAAGTGAGCAAGAGATAGAAAGAGAGAAGAGATAAACCTGTTAATTTTTCATAACCAGTCATAATCACAATGTTCAGAGCCCTTAGAGCCTTTAAAGTTGGCCTATTTGAGCGTGTGCATATGGATGTGTGTTAACGTCAAAATGAGCCGAGATGAATTGAGCTTTATTACAAGCACCCCCAAATATTTCAGCCCCAACTCCTCACACTCCTGATGCCTGACTGCCCAAAATTATAACTGTCACTATCATTAAGACACTTTATCCACAGATATGAGACTGTGCCATCTTAAGGCTATTAAAACACTCAAACCTTTTTCATTCGCCATGTATGGCCACAGATTGCGCAAACTGACTGATAAAAAATATTCTGTATTAAGCTTTTTAAGTCATCATTTTGAAAATGATTTGACCAAAAGTACAAAAGCCAGCAGTCACGGTCCAAAGATGAGTGGATCGCGGCTCTGCAGCATAAAAAGTTCTGTTAAACAGATATTTAAGGTGTGAATAAGACAGTGTGTGATGTAAAGTACTTGGTATGTTATAAATAACTTTTATTCCACTGGACAAACTTCTCTCTCACACACACACACACACATCCTTTGTTCAGGTTAATAATGACCATAATCACACATCTTCAGCACACTATGATACACACAAACACAGTTTGGCGGCATATGGCCATGTAAGGGGAAAACCACTGTGTGTGTTTACACTAAAACACTGCTCTTCTGAGTGGCTTTAGAGCTCAGGCGGAGAGGGCAATTTTTTAACAAAAAAACACAGCCAAACACACACACACACACACACACACACACACACACACACAGCCCTCCTGCCTCCTTTAATTTTCTCAGTGAAGAGCATCTTTAATTCCTTTATATTTTTATCCAACCCTTTCAAATCTGACAGGTGTGTTGTAGTATTGCTGTATGTTTTTTTAAACCTTTCCTAGCAGGATATGTGTGGAGGCCAGAGGAGCCATTGTTGTGTCAGTGACAGTAAGCTGTGGCTGCTCTCTGCCTTTGTTGTACTCATAGAGTCTGTTCATTACAAGCGCTTGTCTCTATTGCCTTTTCCGTGGTGCGTGTGCGCATATTTGCATGCTTCTGAGTGGGTAGGCCTCCTCCAAGCAGTGTGTGTTTACGTGTATCCGAGCGTGTGTGTGTATCCACAGGTCAGAAAGGCAGCATTTGTTCTGTGAAGACTCATAAACATCGGTATGGCCTTTTAAGGGATTGTTTAGATTGACGGAACAGGAAAATAAACGCTTTCAAGGAGGCGGGCACTTTTTACTGAGGAGATTTCTGCTGGTAGCAGAAAAAGTGTGTGTGTGTCTGCCTGTGTGTGTGTGTGTGTGTGTGTGTGTGTGTGTGTGGGTGGGTGTCTATTTGTTTGAGCTGAGCCTGAAATGACAGGTTCTTTTTTGGGGTTGTGTTTTGGTGATCAGATGGCTCTTTTACATGAACCCTCCATAACCTCTCCTGTTCTTTGACCTTCTCCCTTGTAATTCATCCTCTTCCTCAGCAGACAGAAACTCTAAACGAGTCGTACTTTTTCTCTTTTTCTCCTAAAAGCATGCAAGTTGTTCCCCGTTTCCACCCCCCGACCCCCTTCCCCAGGTTATACCCACGATAACCCCCCTCTCCTCACCCGCAGACATGTCTCCCTGTCTCTCAGCTTTTTCATAACACGTCCTGCTAACGCTGAGGAGTTGTTGTGTCTGGGTAGCCGGCAACATGTGGAATATATCAAAACCTGCTCTGTCTCTGTCTCGCTGGCTCTCTCGCGTATTCACATGCACGCAGCCACGTGCACACAGATCTGGTAGCGGCGCATCAGCCTCCTTGAGAACGTCCAATGTGAGGAAGTGGGGTGTCTGTCCAGCTGTGATTTAGGTCAGAGGGAAGCAGGGATGGGAGGCTTCTCTGCTCTCTGTTTATTTGAAGCAGGAGCCATTACTGCTGTCTCTGAGTCATATTTATACACAGACACTGAGCAGATGTAGCCTGATGCAACTGGACTGCGAGCATGTTTCTGTCTTTGCGTATTTCTGTGTGAGAGTAAGAAAGAAAGGGCATTCATATTATGTGACTCAAGAGGGAGATGTGTGTCTGTGTACAATGCACAGTAAAAATAAACTGCTGTGATTTGTGGTCTGGGCCTAATAGAGGACGGACCGGGGCTTTTAGCAGGAACAGTGTGCAACAGTGGGCCTCAGTGTGGCAACATTAGGAGTCTACAGGGACTTCTGGCTTGACTCCAGGCCAGTCCCAACATACTTGATTCACCCAGTGAAAGACATCTAATCACCAAACCGGAGTAAAATAAGCAAGCAAGTCCATCTGTTGTGTGGAATACAAGTTAAGAGTTTGCAGCAGAGTTAATGAAAGTGTGTGTATGTGTGGTTCAGGTATTACTCATGCTGAGGGAACCTAAATCTGTTTACACAGCCAGATTAGGAGGGTGTGCCTCTCATGTGGCCGCAGAAAAGAAAGTTTCCAGAAAAAAAATGAATTTCATATTTTAAGAATAAGCAAGGGCAGGTTTTTAGGAGTTTATAGTTTCAGCTGTTACTATTGTGTTTGGTGTTATTTCCACTGGTCATGCACTTTTTTCTTTTGCTGAATGGATAAGCTGAAGACACACATATATGATCTAATCGGTTTCTGTAGATGTTTTATAGACTTTCTAATGTACATACTGTACAACCTGTGGTAAGAGTTATGGAAGATATTCCCATTCAAATGTTTCTAAACAGATCCTGTGATGGACCGGTGACCTGTCCAGGGTTGTGCCCGTTCTGTCACATGCTGGGAATTGACCCTGAATTGGACTAAAAGGTGATGATTGGAAAAAAAAAACACAATTATAGATAATGCAACAATCAATGCAATAAGGAAAAAAAGGCTCAAATTTGTAAAAGTATTACACAAAAATGATAATAAAACAAAAGATCAAATTGAGATGGACAACAGCAAATAAAATATTACAGTGTTTAACATGTTTATTTTTTACAAAGACAAAATATATCTAAGAATGGAAAAAGCGACAACAAATGCAGGATCACCTCTGATTTTAGATTTGTTTGTAGTTTTAGATTTTTAAACAGGTAAGAGGGGTTGTCTTAGCATGATCACCTTTCTGTGAGCACCTTTCACCCCGTACGTTCTGCATGACGACACAGTCACTGA
>JBAMIG010000003.1:22084546-22102808 GCA_037177335.1 Kiunga ballochi
TAAGTGTTTAAAACAGTCAAATAAAATATCTTTTCTTGCACTGATGGCAAAACAGAGTTTGAATATTAAAGTAATTTAATTATACTACTATGTATCCCATTGTAATAATGTGGTACAGTAGGCTGTGTTTTCATGGTACATTTGTTTGAATGAAGAGATTGTTGCCCACAGATTTTAACCAGAAGACTCTAAAAAATAAACAATTAAATAAAGAAGAAATCCTAAAGAATCAGAAAAAATATTTCTGCTTTGTGTACAAAACGGATGGTTGTGAGGCAGCACAATATTTATTTTAAGTGGTGCAGAGAACCCTGGGAATTTTCTTCTTAAAATGAAGACATTTATTACTTGTAAGGTGGCCTCTGGGTTGTTAGATTAGCAGATGCCAGAATGCCCATTTGCCCACTGAAGGTCAGCGCTGCCGTATGCAACCTGTAGCCCTAATCGGCAACTTCTGCTGCAGCAGGTTCCCATTGTCTAAAGGTCAGTCAGGAGCTGTGCATTACCCTCGGAAAGTAGTTAGCATAAACGAGGGAGGGGACGGGGGGAGGAACCAAGGACTAAAGTACAAAAACGAGGACAGGAGGGAGGGTGTGTTGCAATGAAACCCCGGCGTGCTTTTTGGTGTCAAGCAGGCGTGCACTTCTGGGGGCTTTGTGCGAAGTTTGTCTGCGAAACTTTGGTGATGGCCGGGTTTGGTTTTCAACGACTCCCCGGGGGTTGTGCTCAGGGAGCGTTTTGGGAAGGGGGGGCGATATGAGAAGTGAGAATGCTAAGAAGAGGAGGAGAAGGGATCTGAGCAGAAAAAGCAGGCCTAACAGGCCCTCGCTAGCTGATCTAAGAAACACAACTCCTGGCTCTGGTCTGCTCCTCATCCCTCCTCTTTTCACCCCTCCCCTCCGTTTTACTCTGCTTCCCTTCATGCCGACCTGACTCACTGTCTTAACTTCGGCTTTCCACAGATCTGCGCTGTGTGGCTCAAGCGCTACCTATTAACATACAGCCTTGCATTAGTTGAACACAGGCTGGGCCTTTTTGCTGGTAATGAGCATAGGGGGCCTGTGCTGTATAGTAACTTATTTGACCTCAGATGGTAGGGTCAAGTTTGTCTTGAGGGGTTGTAATTCTCTCTCTCCTCAGCCACATGGCCTGAAGGGAGGATGCGGGGAGGGAGGAGCACCGGACCGAGGTGGCCCTCTTCATGCTAAAATTTGATTTTTTTTTATCCCTTTCTCTGCTCTTTCCTTCCTTTCCCTTGTCCCCTCTCTTCCCACAGGGTTAATTGAAGGGGAAATTGATAGTTCTGTGCGGTAATTGTGGCTTTGAGAATTCGCTGTCTCCCACAGAGGGAGATGAGGACAGCTGTAGAAAAGACAGAGCAATGTGCTGTGCAAGAAAAAGGAGAAGAAAAAAATATAAGAAGCAGATTGAAGAGAAAAAAGCCCCCATTCCTTCACCCAAGGACCCCCCTGAGTGGGGGTTTGATTGGTTGATGAGCGAGCCGGTTGATTGGCTGATTGGTTGATGAACTGAGAATTTTGCGTAACTCTACTTGCCGGGCTCTAATAATCATTCAATTCATTATCCAATCAGAGCAACTCGCCACGCTGCTTTGTATCTTTACTGATTCTCCTTTTGACCCCCTCCTCCTCCAATCCTCCCATACCTCCCTGAGGAGTCCAGGATGGACAGATGAGTGGAGCGCACTGTATCTGTTCGGTTCTGCTCTGCTGCTTGCTGAAGCAGAGAGACAAAGTTATATTCCACTGATGCTAAAGCTGAATGGACTCTGTAGCTCCTTCTTTCTCTCCTTCAAGAGGGGGCTTTTCTTTCCCAGGGGCAGAGCTTCGTAATTAGTCTTCTTCCAGAAATAGAAAACTAGTTTTCTGAGGTGAAGTCAACCTCTGATGCATGATTTTTCAGGCTGCACATTTGATTTGATACAGAATGAAAGGAAATCTGTTCCATTTATCAGAAGGATACGTTTTTTCCCCACCACCATTTAAACTTTGGCTTTTTTTAATGTTTAACTTTCACACGTAGATTTTCTTTTTCCACAAGTGAAACGATGCTGAGAAAACGTGGTTGCACAGAAATGTTGCTTCTGTAGTAACAGTAGGTCTTGTTTTAGCTCCTGGCTTAGTTGTTTAGTCTTTGCTCAGGCCACCCCAAGGCTATCACCCAGGCAACATTGTGTGTGTGTGTATGTGTGTGTGTGTGTGTGTGTGTGTGTGCACTCGTGTTTCCATCCTATTATTTAATTTTCATCATTGCGTCCTTAAATTTGTCAGTGTATTCATTTCTCTCTTTGACTTTCTCTTTACCATTGATTCAGTTTTCTCTGCCCTGTTCTTCCACCTCTTCCACCCTCCCCTCACCCCCCAAAAGCCTCCTTCAGCACCCATAGCCCCCCCCCTCCCCGCCCTCTTCCCGACACTCTCCTTTTCTCTTCAGCTCTTCCCCTCCCCTCTTCTTTCGCTTTCTCTGTCCGTTAATGAGAATGTGTTAACGAGAAAGAAAGATCTATTGGGTATAGCACAATTTATCAGAAAGGCAGAGGTTTGGTAGGAAAAAAAAAAAAAAAAAAAAGGCGGCGGGGCCTTCAAAGAAGTCCTATTCTTGTGGTTGTGAATGTTTGATGAGACAGTGAAAAGTTCCCCCTCTAACGTCATGGTGTCTGAACAGAAGAGAACAGAACCGTTCTAATCATGCCGCGCAGAAAAAATGACTTCCAACCCGATTTAATTAACTGATAAGAAACGGCTTCAAATTAATTTTTCAAGGATGTTAGATTTTGATTAAGAAACTCCTAAAAGAAATAGAGGAATAATCAATTTTTTAATCAACTTACCCAAATGGTAACTGGTTAATATGATAATTCCAGCAATTAGGGCAAATATTGTCAAGCAGCAGTTTTCTATGCATCCTGTTAAAGGAATTATAATATCTTTACATCTAATTATCCTGGTGATTTAATTTTTTTGTATGGCTACCTCTCAATTTTACCATTCATTTGTTTCATCTGCCATTGTAGGAATAATCAAACGAAAGTCAGAAAGTGTAATAAGATGAAACTTTGAGAAGGGCTCCCCCTGAATGGGACGTTTTTTGGATTAGACACATGTGTAGGAACAGATGACATCAATTTTGTTACTTTAACATGCAAAGCTGAGATGAGCCCTTTAGATGTGTGATTGTTGTTTTTCATCAGCAGATTAAAGTGCCTAATAGTTCCTGGATCCTCGCTGGATCATGAATATGCTCACCGTTTCCAATCCAGAAAGTTTAAAACCACCTTTTCAAGCTGGAGAGAGAGAAAAACAGATGCAGCTTTGAATGAAGGGACAATTTGGCTGTTCACTTGCTGGTAGATATAACATGTTGGGGATTGGGAGATTGTGTGCTTCCCTAATTGGATAGGTATTGTAGCGAAGGTGAAGAGGGGGCAGTTGAAGAGGAGGAGGAGGAGGGGGGACACAGAAAGCTGGCAGGGGGTCTCAGGCTTTAGGAGAGCATCAGAGAGACAAGGTTCTTTACTTCAAAGAGGGCTTAGAGCCTGGACAAACGCTAACCACGCTCACATGCTACCACAACATGCATACACACACTCCACATACAGTGGCTCTTTTTCTTGTCATGAGATGAGGATCCCCCCCCCACACACACACACACACACACACACACACACACACACACACACACACTTCCCTCTTGGTCTCCGCTGTATCCCTTCTGCTCCCTGTGCGCTGAACATCAGTGGAGTCGTGCATTCACAGGAAAATATTGACAAAGCATTTGAAGAGATGGAATGGTTCCTTTAATTATATGCCGCTCATGTGATGCGTACCGCTCTCGTCTGGCAGTTTACAGGCACACACACACACACACACACGTGCGCACACATGCACACACTCAAGCAAGTTGATCAACTGAATAGGTATTCCTGGCACAAGCCCTCGTACTGAGCGCACATATTCAATTAGCAAAACTCATTAGCCAAAACTTGGCATTTGTTGTTGTTTTTTTTTTTTCCTCCTCCTTGCTCAGAATTAATGGTTTTGATATGCTAATTAGCGGGTAATTTAATTTCAAAAGGCCTCAATTAACAGCAGCGTTGTGGACACGAGGAAGTTAAGCAGCATAATCTAATTTGCATTAGTAACGAGCAGGGAGTAATTAGTCTCTAATTAGCCACTTCAGACAGCACTTGTGTTTACTTTCCTAATGAAGTGGAGGGGCTTGCTTTTTCATACAGGGAAGCCTGCTTGGGTACATGCGAGCGTGTTTATGAGAGGGCATCTGCGCGCGTTTTGTGCATGAGTGGTAATGGAGGGGTGGGTTGGGGTGGGGGCGTGCATGGCACCAGCTCCAAAGTGGCATATGGCTTACAGTTTGGCTCCAGTTACACACATGCACACAAACTATCACTTCCAGAAACATGAACACGCACAAGGGTCAGACCCCGCTGTCTTATGTGATTGGAAGCGTACAATTGGTCGTTTACAATCCATTGAAACATCTCTGTGAGCTCACTTACACATGCCACAAGGGACTGATTGTGTGTGTGTGTGTTTCAGGGGGTTTCATCTCACTAGTGTTTCTCCTGATGTCATTTTTAGTGTTGCAATAGCTTGCAATGTTTTTGTTTATTTCAATTTTGTGTATCCAGGCATTTTAATACACTTTGTCCCATTTTAAATAGTGGAGTGTTTAAACTGTTGGGATGACTTTACAGTCAGCGGCTGCTGGCCGATTAAATATAGGATTTATTTCAGGGATATGGCCAGCCTGTGTTGACAACAGCAAAACAAAAAAAGCAAAGGCTGCCTTAGACCAATATGTTTTCTTTTTTGCCCATTTATTCATATCTTTTAAATGTGCACATCATGGGAAACAGAATAACAAGTGCAACTTGACTAATTGTTTCTTAGTTTAAACTTTTTTATTTACAGCTCAGAGGGAAAATGACAGATTTCCCTCTGAGCTCCTTTTTTTTGGTAAGGGAGACAGGGTGGAAGGGTTTAAAGGGGAGCGGTGGAGGTGGTGGTGGGGGGTGTGGGGTTGCAGCAGCTGCCCTATTAGTCCAAATCTGTTGTTCAGAGAAGGTGGGTGGAGGGTGGAGCAAACCGCTGAGTTTCCACAAAGGAGTGCACACACTTTTTTTTGCACTTTGTGTGCACTGAAGGCTATGTTCTCTGATTATGCTGCAAATTAAAGTACGTTTAACCCCAAACACCTCTTTGGGTGTAGATCTTGTCTTATTTTTAACCATAATCCACCGCATATAGGACAGAGGGGACCATGGGGACCCCATTAACTGACAGCTGCCCCGATGGAAGATGTTTTTTCTGAAGACGTTTCTTCCACCTTGCCTGGGTTTATAATAGGAGAGGTCACCAAGCTGGGTGACTTCCTGCTGCAGAGAGTAGGGTCAGAGCGCAGGCTGGCAGAGGTTGTCAGCACTCAGTGGACATGACCAGAAATGCACGCGCACACACACAATAAAAAAACTAAAACCCACACACTTTGAAGGGACATCAAACCACCGTTAAGAACTTGTATGATTTACACAATCCATGAGCAGAAGCTGGAAAGACTTCAATAAATATAATGAATGAAGGTGCTGTGGTGATTATGAGCCTATTTCCTAAGCTGACCTCTACCCAAACACACATCCTCATAGATTTATAAGCACAAACATCCACAGACATGCACGCACAAACACACAAACACTCACACATACACGTCCATAAATAGGCAACTGATTTACAAATGAGCTGACCTGTGTGTTGGCCTTGCTCTCAGATAGGCTCACACCCCCGCCAGGATGCATAAATCATGCTGGACATGCATATGCATGAGCATCTGAGGAGGTGGGATAAGTGTGTGTCTGCATGTGCGGATGTGTGTGTGAAAACCATCCAGCAGCAGCATTTGTATCGATCATTGAGGCTTAGTTAAGTGCCTTTTATTTCACTGAGTTAAAGTCAAGGACCATGGACAGGCCTCCCTCCGGTATGAGTGTGTGTGTGTGTGTTGCTTTTAAATGGAGAGTAAGCAAGAAAGAAAGAAAAAGAAGCCTTTAACTGTTCTTTTCCTCCCTTAGTTTTTAGTGGCATCCAGGGATAGCACATCACATTAATGGAACAGAGATGACGCTTCGCATCTTGTCTCTCTCTGGAAGAAGTGGTTTGGGTGTTGGACCTTTGCCTGATGCGTGTGTGTGTGATGTGAGCTGCTTTAACCTCCTCTTGTTTTATGGACTTATACATGGCTCTGGATCTCACTGCTGCTAGATTAATTTACACACCACTCACACTTGCTTGCCAAATCTTCCTTTCTTTCTCTTTTCCTCCTCCTCTCTGAAGACAGAGCAGAAATTGCCTGGTGAGGTAAATAAATTACTTCCATCGATTGCTGTAGTTGTAGATTGACTTTATCACAATTTGACTTGTCCAGATACAGATCAGCAAGTGACAGCATGTTTTTTATAATCTCCCACTATGTCTCTGTGTGTTTTAGTTTAAATGTGTGTGTGTGTGCATAGGAGTGTCTACTAAATCAGAGTTAAATCTAAATGATTGGTATCTCAGCATATTAAAAGTTATGCTCAGATAAGTGTATTGGCCACATGCTGTTACTGAGTGTGTGTGTCTAATTGAAACAAGCTACCTTGTGCATATTGAAAAACAGATAAATTAGTGTAGAATTATTAGAACAGGACCTTACAGCCCACCCTGTGGCCACGCAGCTTGTTGCTGTGGTCTGTGATAGCCTTACTGATAGATAGCATCTTAATGCAACTTATACGGATACCTACCTCTGATAGGGTTTATCTGCATAATTGTTGTTGTGTGAAACCTTTAAGGCATTTTACATTATACTTCATAGAAGCTGGAACAGTGCAGAGGCCTCTTGTGTGTGCTTGTGCATGTAAAACGTGTGTAGCCGTGTGGGACACATGCTGTTTTAACAGTTGCCGGGCTGACGTTGCTGCAGAGGCCAAGAAGCCACAGTTAAAAAGACAGGATTTGGAAAAAGTGCGAGGAAAGGCCTCATCTGTTTGTACTAAACAGTGGAAAGAACTGACCAGTCAGGCATCAAATGAGCGGCAAACGGCTAAAAGATATCTCCTTTTCCTCCCTGTTTGGCTTAGATTGATCAGTAAGGGTTATTGTTTGCTTTATTGTTTGTTTTGAACAGTTTTTCTTCGTATGGAAATTCTGAGCATTAGTCAGACATTTTCTCATTATTTACTCTAGAATGATATTCTTTGTGTTCTGCTCTGATCCGACTGTCTGTCATTTACACAATCTGATTATTTTCTGAATCAGATGCACCTGATTGAGAATTAATTAGGCAGAACAGAGGCATCCGGGTTGGGAGTTTGGGTTTGTTCGCCAGCTATTTTAATAGCTAATTACTGAGGGGGAGAGTGTTAATTGGAATTCTCTTAGATAATATGAACTCCTCTTCCCCTTTTCTCCCCCTCCTCTACCGAAGTTTAATAGAAGACCTCATCACTTAGCAGGCTCTCCTGCTCTGCCTTTGTAATTCTCGTTTCAAATATTTGTATTCTTCTATTTATATTTCTGTGAATATCAGCTGTTGCATCTTGAAAAGTGTCATAATCATGATGGGTGTATGTGTCTTTTAATATCTTGTAAAGTTATTATTCATATTGCATAAAACCCAGTGGTGTTTTTATGTTTAGTGATTTAGGAGTATTTTGTTAAGGAATAAAGATTTGATGAAGATCCTCCTGAAATTCACTATTAATGTAAATTCGATTCAAATTCAAGTTAAATTGTAATCGCATCAAAAACCTTTTAAAAGGACATTCAATTTTAGTTATTTAATTTTATCTTAACTTTTCTGCACAACTAATGAACAAAACCTGCATTTTGACATTCTCCATAGCCTGGGGAGGAAGGGTAAAATGCTAATTATGCAAGAGGTTGGAGCATAAAAATGCAACAAAAAAAGGGATTTTAATTTAAAAAATATTTGAGATCAAACAATAGTTGCATTTGGATGTTGTTATAATTAGAACGAATGACTAGATAAACAGACTTATGGTGGTGGTGCAGGTTTGCACACTTGGGGGTCTCTTTTCATATCTGTGCTCTTTAAAAATTAAACTCCTAACCAGCATAAAAATGATATAGAGTAAAAAGAAAGTCTAATCAGAGATATGTGGCTGTATAGTAGTTCCTCGGTTGTGCTTAACAGTAACAAAAACATTATTTAACATCTTTACCTCAGCTTCGGCCACTCAGAATGGCTTGGCACACACAGAGAGAACCATACACTATTTTAATATCACTGCTTGTATATTTTAATCCTGACACCTCTTGAAATATAATTCTCTCCTCTATTTTAAATCACGGATGTGAAATTGCATTAAAGCAGGAGTGTGTGGGCATAAAAGCAGGGATGTTAAATGGACATATGAATGCAGGGGTGAATCCTAACCTATTAAGTACTTTCCTTATTATTTCTGAAAGTGGAGCGTGGTAATTAGTTTGGTAGAAATCCTATAGTGCGGTTGAGGTATGGGTCTCAATAGTTGAGCCAAATTAATTTCTTCTGTCACCTTGAGCATACGTTCCTCTTAATAGGTTTAATTTATTTCATGGTGATTATCTTTTTTTTAAACACTTGACTGTGATGTGCATATTCACGGCAAAATCCACTTCAGCACTCTGCACATGAATGGTATATTCATACCTAAATATGATATATCTACACAGTGTCATTTCTTCTTGGCTGCTGAGTCGGTGTGATCTAAGCGATGGCACTGTGCTGTTTTCCCAGGGGTCCGTGCTGCTGCAGCCTGGCTGTCATGTGATCTGTGTGTCTGGCTAAGAGCTCTGTTTTTCTCAGGAGTGACTCCAAGTCCTTTTAGTCCTAAAAGTTAACAATCATTCTTGATGTTAAATCCATCAGAAACTTCCATGTGCCACGAGGTCGCTTTAATAATCTACCCTGCGTGTGTGTGTGTGTGTGTGTTGAGGTTATGGCGGGCCCTGGGAAAGTGGCATACCTACATGGATTAAAATGATCCCATGGACACTTTCCGTGGGACATGCTAAGATTTCTTGTAAAAAGAAGCACGTAGTCATTTCTTAAGATCTCACACAGCCAGGGCCTCTTTCCGTTCAAAGCAACACAAGTTGCTGTAAAATGAAGTGAAGCTGTAGCGTGTGTGTGTGTGTGTTGTGTGTTTGTATTGTGCCCCACCCCGGTGTGTTTAGTTCACTTCTGATCAAGCAAGAATCACTTCGCTTGCCCTCTCCGGTTTCGATTTACACTGGTAAATTACACCCAATCACTGAAATTACATCCTATGGACTCTCGCTCGTGTGTGTGTGTGTGTGTGTGTGTGCATGCGTGCGCACCTTTATTGTTGACGTCACCTCGCAGAGCTGTTCTCGATGTCAGTTTTGATTAGGCCGAATGAAGTCCAACTGTTTTTGTGTTCGTCATATAGGGGAAATAAAATGGAAACGCAGCTGTTTAGTGTGTGTGTGTGTGTGTGTGTGTGCGTGTTGGAGGAAATTGCTTTGCGGTGTGTGGCGGTGAATGCGTAAGACTGGTTGTCAGCTGGTGAGCACTACAGATGCTGCAAAAAGAGGCCGATGCATGAGGCTCAACTTTTGTTTGCGCGGCCGCGGTACGTGAAGCTTGAAGGGACAAAACTCAGATGTGGAGGTTGCTGCCTGCTGGTTAGAACACCAGATGTCAGTTATTGTTGGACTGGGATTATGCCAATAACTGTAACCGGCTGATGCTTATGAGCACGTGCGTGCGTGTGTGTGTGTGTGAACTAACTCCAGTGTGATGGATTTCAAACAATCTTCTTTTCTGGACTCGCTCCTTTTTTTTATTACGCTTCTGGCACCTGCAGTGTTTTTCAGAATTCCGTTTCTCTTCTTCAGTTTTTCAGCTTTTTGGAAATGTAAACACTGCTAAAACACATCCAGATGTTACCAGCTGTGCTCCGCCACCACAAACACTGAGCAGGCAGTGTGCGTGCACGTGTACAACTCAAAGACTTCTTTCTCAGCTTTTCATTCTCAGACAGTCAAATTGATTGCCTGGTTTTGTGGTGGTTTGCTGCTGCTTTGCCTGACTGTAAGCAGCTTTTTACATATGTGCATGTGTGTGTGTGTGTGTGTGTGTGTGTAAAAACTGTGTGTTTGTTGAAGATGATTGCTGTGGTGATGAGCTGTCCGTGGCTTTATAAAAGGGGGGAAAGTCAGAAGTGACGCATTGTGACAAAGGCTGTGATATCATATGGCTATTGACCTTACACACATCCCATAATGTGTCCCTCAGTCTCCACCTATCCTGTGCTGACTCACACACACACATGCGCATCAACACTCACAAAACCAAGACAACTTTCATGGCTTCTCATGGTAGATTTGTCATTATAGTTCTTTCTTCTGTTCTAAGATATAAGGTGAGAAAGGGACTTTACAAAATGGCATTTGCAATATCTACACACATACAATCACACAAACACACACACACACACCTGTCTGGCATGGCCCTAATTAGCAGATGCCCTTATAACTTCCATAATGATGTAAATGATGTATTATTCCTGGTATTATTTTCTTCCTACCCTATGCATTTGCTCCTGTATACAAAAGGTGAACACGCTTAAATGTCAGCTTGACGCTTTTTCAGATGTTTCATGATACTGTATGTTTGTGTGTGTGTGTGTGTGTGTGTGTGTGCGTGCATGTGTGTATTTTTTCATGCACCATGGTCATGCTGAAACTTTGCTCCTTGGGGAGTAATTACAGAAGAGGTTTTTTGGCCCTTTTCTCTCATTAATGTGAATATGGAAGCGAATCGTAGAACCCCACTTAGCATGTGCAGCACATACACAAAACACACACACACAGGCACATTGTGTGTTAGGCAGAGGTGCACATGTGTGCACATTGCTGGAGCTAATGGCATGACTTTAGTCTGGAGGTACATGGTGCACTTCTTTCGCCACAAGTCTATTTAAGCCATTGCTCTATTGTAAACACTTGCGCTGTGTGTTTGCACATGTTTGTGTGCGTTTCTGATGTTCTGCAGCGTTTGACCAGAGCCGAACTCGCTCCTTCAATTCAAACTTCAGGTTGTTTGTTTGGGTTTGCTCTTGCAAACACACCATTAGGTCCTGCCCTCCGCATTGAGGACTATTCCTGGCATTGGTCTGAGTTCAGCCCAGGCCTGCTGCCTGGCTCACTGGAGGTCCCTCCTGGCAAACCCCAGTCCTACTAGAATCCAGGAAGATCCGAACCACAGCGAACCTCCCAGCCACCACAGAGAAACTCTAGCAGCTTCAACCGGGCCGCCCCACAGCCAACCTTAAATGTCAGCTGGAGAGCTTCAGTGTGTGTGTTTCCTACAGCATATGTTTTCTGTCTGATGGTTAACCCGTCATAAGGAAACAGGTCCACCTATTTAGCAAACAAACTAATGGACACGAAATAACTCTGTGACTAACGTTCAGCTAAAGGAAAACGATCTGGACATGAAGCAAGAAAGAGAATGGAAAAACAACAAAGGTGGTCGGGACAAAAGCAGAATTGTATCACAGAAAACGACTTGTGAGTTAAAAGCCTTAAAAGTCCTCCCCCGAGCCAGGTCATAAAGCCCATAGACGGGTTTGGCAGTCGGGCCCGGAGAGCTTCCAGTAATAGGAGATGTAAAAATCAATTTGCCGTGAAAGAGGTAAACAATCGGAAATGAGAAATATGCAGGTTCTTTCCACCACTCTTTTTTTCATCTCCTTATATTTTTCAATGTTATTACAGAAGATAAATGCAGGAGAATAGCACCGTAAAGCAAGGGGAAAAGAGTTCCCTCTTTTTTTCTCTTCCTGGAATAGTCAAACTGACTTCACTAGTTCCAAACCTGCATTAGCAGAGATGTCATCAGCACACGTCAAAGCACACGAGCATCGGCCAGCACCTCTGATTAACAGGACAAGGTCGATATAACCATGTAAATAGAGAAAGGACTCAGGGATGAGGATATGGCAGAAAGAAGGAGGAGTGAATCCTTGGGGGCTTGTTTGGTGGTTAGGGGCCCTTTGGGGGTCCCAGAGGAGACCTCCATTAGTTGAACGATCTGAGCCAAGGGGAGCTAGTACTGTGGCAGGCCTTCGAGGCAGGGGCCAGTCTGTTTAGCAGCAGTTTGTCTGCATTGCTCATGAGATCGATCCAGTGTTGAGATGCAGCCGTAGGAAAGCTCTTTGCAGCTGAATAGGTCGAGCAGCAAAGTATTGATAAGGCAGAGTGGACCGGTGGAGATCCCTGCACCCTGATGGTCATTTGGTTAAGACAGACAGATCTTGTTCAATACATACACCCCACAGCTGCCCTATGGCACGTTAAATTAGTCCATGTGTCTGTGTGAGTTTGTCTTTTTCCACTTCACATATCAGCTGTGACTAGCTGGAAAAGAAATGAAAAGGGGAAAAAGATCAAGTGAGAAATTAAGTATGTTTCCCAATAAGCCCATTTTATTGCCCCAAATTATGCCCGCACACACATGGACACAATTTCTGAAATTTGCTGTCATAAGATGCATCAGATCACAAAGACAGTTTAAATAAAAGGGTAACAGGTTAGGGAGGTAAGCCTAAAGGATGAGAAAAACCTCCCCGTATCCTGACCTAAATCTGCGTGTTTTAGATGAAAAGACACTGGGAGGATGCTACTAAACAGCGTGTGTGTGCATTTAGTTTCCCGCTCTCATCTCAATGCACCCATGTGGCTCTCCACTTCAGAATATGTATGTTTTGTGGTTGTTGTGTTTGTACAGCGTGAGTCGCTGGGCGCTAACAAACAAACTAGCTTGAATCCTCTGCACAGAAGCCATCAATTCTTAATGAGATAATGACATGCTAACATCCTCACAGCAGCAGCTCTGTTTACAGATGAAGACAAACCACAAACAAGTCACAGACACACTGAGCCCCTTAAGCTTTCTTTCTTCTCAACTTTCTTTTCCCTTCCCTGCTCGCTTGCTACGACTTTTTGCATTGACCAAAACCCTTGCGAGGATGACAAGTGGGGAACATCTTGATGGAGTGTGTTCGATTGTGTGTGTGTGTGTGTTTACACTGTGTCTATCCAGTAGAAAAGCACATATGCAGTAATGAGACAGGCGCTGTAATGTGGCTGCTGACCAGATTCCCTAATAAGAGAAAAATGTTGTCCGTGGCATCCAGAGTTTTCCACTGGAATCACACATGCACCCAGCCTCTTTCCTGCCCCGAGGTCTTCCTCTCGACATGAGATGAGGAGAGGGAACCCTCTGTCTCCCTCCCCAGTTACATCCTTTTTCCCCCCTCCATCCGTTTCATCACTTTTTCTTACTCTCTTTCTTCAGTGAGGGTTACTTAACGTGGGCTTTTTGAGCTCTGTCTTCTCATTCCCTCTGCTGGGTTGAGTTAGTCAGCTTCAGGAGTGACAGAAGCACATGACTCACAAAGTGAGTCAGGCCAGTTCAGGCTCGAGGAAGTGGCGGTGGATTATGTGAAAAGGTGTCTTTCTCAGACTGGTACAAGAAAACACACGTCTCTGCACACATACAGCTAAGAAAGAATAAAAAAATCTAAATCTTGGAATTAATGAAATTCTTAGTCTGGCTGCAGTGCAACTTTAAACAAACCAAGACAGAAGTTTAAAAATTCACATTCAAATACTTTAACCTTGAAATCTCCTCTTGCCAAGGCACCAGCTCCCTCTTTTTTTTCATCTGTTAAATGTTTGAGTGTTTGATAGTTTGAGGTCTATAGCAGAACCCGCCCGGGAATTAATGTCATTCATATGCCCTGCGGAAATTACTTTTGAAATGCATATAATCTAAAACATGCAAATGAGGCTGACTTTGTGCACCCTGTTTAATATGAATTATCATTTTGTGAATACCTATTATTACTGCGTACATTTCTCCAATTATATTGTTCTTTTTTTTTGTCACTTTTGCACACGAGCACATCAGGAGCGGCGGGAACGAGCACATGCACATGCTCGGTCACATGCAGGCAAATACACTCACGTACACACGCGAGGAAATATCTTTGTGATGGGTGTATTTTAATGAGGAGTAATAAGGATGGTAATGACCCAGTCCACTCCTCTCTCTCTTTATTTCTCCGCATCTCTTGCCCACAGCCCTCACACAGCTGTTAGTTTACATGAACGAGAAGAGATCATTCAACAACTAAAAGCTATGTGTAGCAGCGTTTTGCGGATTCTGCACAAACTTACGATTCAAAATCTCCTTAAACAGCAAATGAAAATAACAAGGCAAGAAATACAAGTGTTGCTCATCCAGTTTTCATTAAGCGACTGAAATATTGATGTGCTTTAAAAGTGAGCAGTGCATGTTTAGTTTGTCTCTTCCTTTTCTGTTCTGGTGAAAGAGCACCGTTATTAATGTCCTTGTCCAACAGGCAGACTTTTTTTTTTTTTGCTCTCTTCTCCTAAATTGAATTGAAGGCATGCTTTTTTTTCAAACGCATTACTCTATTAATTTATTTATACTACGCCATAAATTATTCTATTAATATTAGCATGTTCCAAATTAGTATGAACTCTCTCAATGTTCCTTCTACTTCTATTAATTAGCATGCTTGTCACTATAACAAAGATTTTTCTTTCTCTGATAAATTATAAAGGAGACATTTTTTAATACAATGAGAACTGCCTGAGAAATTATTAATATTTTAGTTGCGGCCCGTAAGACAAAAGTAAGAAGGAAAAAGCTAAAAGAACTGAAAACTAACAATAACATGGAATATGTTAAAGGCTGCCACTGCATGCAACAGTGTTGTGCTTTTTTTAAAAAAAAAAGAAAAGAAGGTGGGGGTGAGGGGTGCTCGGCCATATTGAATGCTCAGGGATATCATCTTGTTTTAGCACTTTTGGATAGCATGTGAATTAATTACTTCTGTAACAGCTTGGACCAAGTTCAAAAGTACTAAAATTCAATTAATTTGAGAACTGGACATGCTATCATTCTCTCTGCATGTCTCCTTTAAAGTCTGCCCTGTTTTTACTGTGGACTTATTCAATTATATTTGATTAAACTCGCTCTGATCCAATCTATTAATTAACTAGGAAATGCAAAGTGCCCGACTTGAAAGTCGATGTGTAAAATTATATCATGTCCACTTTGATATTTATTTATTTATAATTTCTTCACACCGCTATTTTTAAATGCGTTGTAACCCTTTTTTTTTATTGTACGTTGCTATTGCCCATTTTCAGGTAATATTAAATCTGTTCATTTTATCTGCCTTGTAATGCAAATTTCGATCATAAATGAAATTATTTCTCTCCTAAAGGCAACCGCGGCACATTTACGTCTTCATAGAAAACGACTCCTTTTTCTGTTTCTTTCACAATTTTGCCTTTCAATAAAATATCATTTGTCCCATGTAATTAAATTTAGAGACTTGGTAATGTATTCAGTGACGGTAGAGGAAATCAGTGTCAGGAGCGGATCACTTTCTTGTTAAAATATTAACTGAAGGAAATCCCACTTTTCATGCGCACCTGCACATACATGCACGCACACTTGTTTCTATCAGATGTAAAAAAGACGTAGAGAGGTTGTAATTGTGTTTGTGTCTGGGCATTTATGAATTCCAGCTCTGAGAATCACATAGTTCACATCCTCTTCACACAGTTTACGCGTCACATCTGTCGCTCAAACACAAAAAGGAAATCTTTAAGTTAGGTTTGTTCATTTACTTTAGGTTCATGTCACGTGTCCTTTTCCCCACTGACGCCTTCGCCTGTTTTCTAGAGAAATTTCTCGTCTTTTTCCTTTCTCACTCCCCCCCACCCCACCCTCTCTGCCCCACAACCCCCTTTCACAGTGAAGGTCATTCTAATAAAGAGCTCTCATAGGACAGAGCTGCTAATTGCTCTGCAGCACTCTTGCTGGTTTCAGATCTAAATAAAGGCACATTGCCTTTTTTTTAAAAGCTCTCTTCTTCTTTGCCCTGCATTTCTTCTCACCCCTGTTCAACCATATTCAATATGGTCTGAGTTCAATCTGTGTGGACTGTCGCACCCTGACCTAAGCCTCCTCTGCTTCTCGGGACAGAGGGGAGAGTTGAAGGTGGAAGTTGGGGTTTTTCACCTTCCTGATCACAGCATGGCTTCCAGCTTGCAAACTAGAGCGCACACATCCGCACGCCTGAGCTTTACCTCTTTAGGAATGTACAACCCGTGATTTCAAGCTCAGATAAATGAGGTGTGCATGAAGTCCGCTCCTTCTACAAATATTTGTGTGTATCTTTGTGTCTGTCTCCATTATTTTGAATAGACAGCAGTCTGCAAGCTGGTAAATCACTTACTGCACTCTAAAAGAAGGGTCGAGGTGAAGGCAGGAGTGAATGTTTGCCCCGGTCATACACACATATGGAACGATCTCATCGGTGCGGAATGTGCTGTGTGTTTACCTATGGCTCCAGAACCCACCTGACCGAGGGAGGCTAATCTTTATGGGCTCTGTAAACAGGGACTTTGTCTTCAGAGAACTGCAGGCAGCCAGGCAGACTCCCAATTCACACGTGTTTGCATATAGACATATGCACCATAGTGGAGGTGGGGGTGAAGGGTGTGGCTGGAGAGCATAGAAAGTAGATTACTGTACAACCATACAGACAGAAAACACAAAGACATTTGTCATTAATTTGACTGCATAATTTAAAACAATTAAAACAAAAGCCATGATAAACAGTCTTTGCAAAAGTAAAGAACTCCCCATTACAACGTCTTAAAGGATTTTCATATCACAATCACCTCTTTTATTCCATTTACTTCCCAAACAAATCAATGGTAACTTAGCCAGCTGCACAAGACATTTCATAGTAGGTTAGTGCTGCTTACCTCTTTCAAGGTAGATGTTGCTCTTTAAAGCCAGCCATTCAGTTGTACATATTGGCCCACATCTGACTGACTATCTGTCTACGGGATAATGGAGTTCACCTGTTAGCACTGGAGCTGGGCCAGGGCAGCCACAGACATCTTGAGTTAGCTCTTTGCTGTTAGCCAACCTGTTAGCAATGGCTGGCAGCCAAAGTAGCCTGGAGCTGTACTGATAGCTGCTAGCTGTAGCCTTGTGTTGAAATGTACCTAATGCTGCTGCAAATTTGACTAGTTTATAGCAACAGCCAGCTGCTTAAGTAAAAAGCCAAGTTTGGAGGGAAGAAAATGAATGTTACAGCTGTGTGATGCCACATGCATGCAAACTTTTGTGTTTTCTGTTTTATAAAAAACATTTAAAAAACCTTCTTCAATCACACTTTTTTTTATTAAAGCTGAAACACATTTGTTTAGAAACACCACATAGATATCACTCATATCCCGTCATTTTATTTCTCATTTTATTCAAAGCAAGTAGCTGGGACAGCTACATTTTGTTTTGTTTTAAAGACATGGTTTCATGTAAATATATATTTTTTTAAATCCAAATTTAATTTTCACTGACTACATGTAATATATCCTTTTGCTGGCTCTAGATGGAATATTCTTTTTTTAATTAATAATCAAAGTGAAAAAAAACAACGTCAGATAAATTCCAGCTTCATAGTGTCTAACAGCCATTTATTTCATTGCATCAAATTGTTGTGAATAACTCATCATTAGTTAAATAGTTAATTATTCACTTCCATGGAAGTGTAAAGAAGAAGGTGGTTGTGCAGCAGGATCTGATAATAAAGACTTTCTGGGCTGAGGTTAAAACTCTGAGACAATTGGTTGCATCTGCATTTACAGGAAAATGAGTAGTGCATGACATACATACTTATTTTGTGTTTTGTATAAACAACACTACAATATGGCCCATTGTACTATAGTTTTAGCAATCACTTTCTCGATCTAGTAGTTGGGTTTTTTTTGGGGTTTGGGGTTAGGTTCGAATCCCTCAGGGCCAGGATGACGGTTTACTTAGCAAAGGAGTCTTTACTAAGATTGGGAGATTGTGAGTGCATGACTTGTGTTATTAAATTGTGACATGTCTTCGTAAATCAACCTTCTTATATTTTGTATGTATATGTTGTGTGTGTGTGTGTGTGCGGGACGAGAGAGAAGCTTATTAATTTTGTAATGCCTCCTCAGAGACATCCCCTCCAGTAGTTTTATTGACAGCAAATAGGAGATTTTTGTGGACACAGTGATGCAACCACAATTATTTCTGTTTTTTCAGACTCATGATCGCTAGTTAT